>CM057071.1:6160100-6760100 GCA_029379335.1 Thymus mandschuricus
GCAAAAACGTGAAAGTTGCTGATTATAGGAAGAAGAGATTCAGAGGAGAAGAAATGCCGGAGCCAGAGAATCGGAAGAAGATGAAGGTACAGAAAGAGGTTATGACAATTGAAAGAGTAGATGCAAAGAGAGGGAAAGAGAGAGTGAATTGGTTCATAAGGAATCATATAAGGGTGAAGATCATCAGTCAAGGAATGTATGATAAAGTAAATGTATGAAGATTCTCACGAGCTGCTCGGTGTGAAGCTTGAGCAAGTTGCGGAGTAGAGGGGAGATCCAAGTGATATTCATTACAGTATTAAGCGAAGCAGAACAAGACTTCTTTATTGCTATTATTGAACCCTTTTCTACTCACTCTTATTATGGAGAATCTGTTTGTTTTTACTATGATTGTGTGGATTATTTAGTTGTTGATCATGTACAGCACCAGCACCAGCACCAGGGTGTCCCAAGTTAGTATGGTCAATAAAGTAATCGTAACAGTAACTAAATTGAAATAAACATAGCTATAAATAAAAGTAGAAGGAGATGATAGTGACACTCTGGTTAGGAAAAAATATTATAAATTTCATATACCGTCTATACTATATTGAAAAATTATCAAAAATACTATATTTAATGTAAACCAAAACTTTTAGTTATCATACCTTCCTGTAAGACTAAGGTCAGGTAAATGTATGGACTTGTAGATACCGAGGTATATTGTGTCATATCGTAAACCGAAGTTTGCTATATTAATATATTAAAATTGTACTATATATGTCTCTCAAATTTATAATACAATTAAAATGTTATTCTAATGCTACGATATTATTATGCACCAAAAATAGCGTATGACAAAGGCATACTGTTATATACTTATATCGTACTCCAGTTAGGTTTTCTGAAATGTATGATAAAGTAATGTATGAAGTTTGCTCCACGCCAAAATTAAGGTATATCGAAAATTATGATAAGTTAAACAATTGAAATTTAGTATTCAGCAGTTTAAGGTAAAGTATAAGGTATAATGAAAAAGTTAAGGTATGCAGTGTTGACTCAATTTTCTAGGTTCAATTTTCACTGCCGACGTATTATAACGACTGGCCTTATTCGGTGGGAGGGAGACATAAGGGGTCATTTAGAAAGAGACTGAGGGAATACAAAATTAAAAATGGAATACCAAATATATTCCAAATTATTTACATATTTCATAATTGAACAGAAACAGAAATTTAGTCAGTTTCCTTATCAGATTTGGTGTTATCATCAGACGGCCATTGGATGGTTTCAAGAAGCCTCTCTCTCATCAGCTTCAAATTCTCCTCTGATATTTCCTTGTATATTTCGCCATGATCGCATTTCTTCACCATAACAAAACAAGCAATTCAACCCTTCCATTACATGTGACCAACTAAAATTGCCAAACTATGATCAAGAATAGTTTATCGAGGTCAGACATAATTATGTCTCATCTAAAGGCTCGAATTTATAGGAATTATCATTCAATTATGGGCTCGATTTTCATCTTCACACATAGTAGAATCTGAAAACAGGACCTCAACATTGGGAGAAAGAATGAAAGAATTTCAAAAAATTCCGTCCCATCTAAAAAATCTAACTTAGAGAAAGGTATATATTATGCATACCTTCATCCATCTGCCGTAGAGTGTAAGGCGAGTAATCATCACTCTTTCAGCAAGTTCTCGCCTTTCCTGTGAATAAGAATCGAGAAAATTGTCCAGCATAATTCAATAAAGCACCAATACAGGGCCAGTTTCGAACTTGAACCACAATTTACCTTAACGAGTGTTTGAAGAAAGCGCGTCGCGTTGTTCGGTACATTGTCCGCTACGAAGCTGTACATTGCACAACATTGATGAGACATGAGAGGGAGAGAGATGAAGAAGAAGAAGAAGAAGAAGTGTTTGGTTAATTACTTGTTGAACCACTTATACTGGGGAGGATTCATTTCATAGAGTTGTTCAAGAACTGTCCTCACTGCTTTGAACGTGAAGTAGCTCACGAGTTCCAGTCAATGCAATGCCACTAACTAAATCAACAATCTCAAAATCAATACACCTATTGCTCTAACAACTAACATTTGTCCGATAAAAACAAAAACCTTTTTGACATCGTTGAAGGTGTCCTCGTACTGACCACCTAACTCATCAACAACAATAAAGCGTTGAGTCTTCTTCTGCCTCTTTCTTGAATAATTCACCATTTTTGCCGAACTCAAGACATTAGAATTACTGCTCAAATGCAGCACCATATTCATATTCCTCTGCTGCTGCCTTCTCTTCCCAACATTTCTGCAGAAATAAGAAATGCTGCTGCTTCTCTTGATGCTTAGACATGGGCTTGTATATGATGTAACAACTTCCATAACTATCTCCAATCTTGGATTCTCTCTCTTCAACAAAGAGCAGAGGAGTTTTTCTTTTCTTTTTCTTTTCTTTTTCTTTTTTTTGTTTTCAAATATTTATGTGATTTTAACAGATGGTGCTTTTTAGTAATTGATTTTTTATTTTTTTGTGTGTGTTTTTGTGAGGTTGCAAATTCTCCACAATACTCATTCTTGTTTTGTGAAATCTAATCCATAATGAGGCAGTGTTGGGAAGTCTAATTTGGGGCATGTAAATTAGGTGAATAGATTCTTGATAGGCCTTTGAATGAGAAACCAATTAAGCAGATTCCTGTTGCTTTCATAACATGGGGGCAGGGCAGATTCATATACTTCAGTATGTAGGATCCATTTATTTCTTTCTTTTTGTACAATTTTCGGTTACAATCCTGCTCTAATTTCTTTCGTTTTGTATAATCTTTCATCATGATGGGTCACCTTTCGTAGGCGTCACTTACGTTTTAGTCGTTTTTATCGTAGTTTGTCTTGTTTTTCATTAAAAATTACTCCCTCCGTCCCCGTATTTTCGGTATTCTCCTCATATTAGTGTGATGGACTAAAATTGACATGTTCTCTCGGCAAAATGGACAATACCACCTACTTTTCTTCACTTTTACCTACCATTTTTTAAACTTGTGTCATTTTTCTTTCCACGCTAACATGAGGGTGAAGACTGAAGAGAGTATTAATGTATTATTATACCTCAAATATATTAACGACATCGTTATACTGATAAATTACATGAACATTAAAAATTGGTATCACCTTTTTATTCATTTCTTTGAAATTCAAGAGATTAGGAACGATCTAGCTTTAATTTTTATGTAATTTTACTTTAGCTAATTGAATAAAGTTCAATATTAAAAAATCATGATAAAATTATCAGAATATAAGTGATGCCTCATAGGAGGTATATATCACTCCTCAGTAAGATAATATCATGTTAAATCGGAGGTAACTACTCCCTCCGTCCCGCTCGATTTACTTTTGGGCATGGATATTAAGTAAAAAAAATTATAATTCAGATTATTTTGATATAGGTACAAGTGTTGATTAGATGAGGAGTAATATGTAATAAACTAATTAAGCTTAATTCTTTAACTTTTTGAAAATAGGACAAATAAAATGAGATATCGGGAAAAAAAAAATCAAAACAGATCAAGCGAGACGAAGTGAGTGACATATATCATTCATCAATAAGATAATATCGCTTTTGAAATTGGATGCATGACACGTAAACCTAGATACAAAAGAAAATTCCCCATAGCTGCATTTCTCTTGCTAAATTCATTACAGAAGAAAAGAAAAAAGTACATGAGAAAAAGAAAAGCGAGCAAACAACCCATGTTATAAATTTATAGTGACAACTAAAGTAACGAATTCAACGAATAAATTAATACATTATAAATACGGTTGGGTAGCTTACATGTGTTCTAACGTAGTACAATGGACAAACATTTCATCAACTTCAACATAAATATACGAAAAAGTTGTATCTTTCTTTACCTCTTTCTCTCTCTACACAAGCAAAAAAAAAAAAAAGAACATACACACTGGCAAAAACGTGACCCCAAGCGCTTGGGACACGTGTATCCATCTCACTGGACTTCCAAATTAGCAGTTAATTCCACATTCTTCAATCTTGGGGCCAGTAACTCTGGTGGTGAAAGGGTCGACTCTCACCCACAGCAACGAGAAGATGGAAGCTAGAAGAATGGACCACACCACAACAATGGTGGGGGTTCTGTTCTGCCTTCCCATCAGACCTTTCAGGAAGGGGTAGAGATGGACAATCACCCAGAAGGCGAAGAACAGTTTCCCGAAAAGCGGCCCCCACGACTGGTAGCCGCTGTTGATCGCGTACGAGATCCCGGCAACGACTCCGACCAGGTTGAATATGAGGAGGGTGGTCGGAGGGATCAGGAGGGTCGTCCACTTGAACATGTAGAGCTCCGTGAAATCCCCGTCTTCGTCTCCGGCTTTGGATGTGACGGTGAAGTTGGTATCGATTCCGGCAAGGACTTTGAGCAGACCTTGGAACACGGCGAAGAGATGGGCTGAGACACCACCGATGACCCAAAACTGCTCGTTCCTCCACCATTCGTCGATTCCGACACCACTCCACCTCATTTCGAGTATACCAGTGGCAAAGATGGAGAGAAAGAGGGAGAGAAACCAGACACTCGCGAGGTTACTAATCTGCAATACAGAACGTATAATGTATGATCTAAATATATATTTCTGGTTTCCCACAACGGATGCTGGATTCAGAATTCACGAACAGAAGCGGGACATACCTGTGGGATAATGAATTTCCCAGTGAGCAAGCAGACGGCTGGCAATGTGCAATAAATCAACAGAGGAATGGAAGTGATGGGGTAGATCGTGGTGTTGACGTAGGCGAATCTCTCAAGCCATTTGAGCCTTCCTTTGTATCCATACCATATGGGACAATGCCTGCTGAACAGAATCTCCACGGATCCCAAGGCCCATCGAAGCACTTGATTCAATCGATCGGAAAGATTGATTGGAGCTGATCCCTTAAATGCTGCTCTTGGAGGCATACAGTAAATTGAACGCCAGCCACGTGCATGCATTTTGAATCCTGTAAGAATATCTTCTGTGACAGAACCGTAGATCCACCCTATCTGCATACGAGAAAGGAAAATGAGTTTCACAAGAGTGTTACGTAGATAAGAATTGAATTTTGAGAAGTGGGGAAATTTCACATGAATTGAGGTCAGCATTTTGATGATAAAACCAGGATATGTGCGCAGGAAAAAGACCAAAAAAAAAAATAATAAAGAAAAGAAGACAGTTCAGCTTTAAACGTCCCTAGTACAACTTCATGGAGAACTGAGAACTACAAACCAGGAATATATAACACGTCATCCTATCCGATCGTCAGTTTTAATAAACTATACAGCTTTACACTATTTACCACTACTATGTAGATAGAAATTCTTTTGATAGAACATGTCCATGTAGAGCTAGAACCCTTCAGTATATAATTAAAATAATGAACATCATCAAATCCAAATAAAAATTGTTAGCCTATGTTAGATTTGTGCTGATGATGTTAGAATATAATTGTATGTATAGGCCTTTCTGGTATTTCAAGGTATTAGTATGGGGGAGAGTAAACAGTATGTAGTGCAACATAAAAACTCCAGGTGGAGAACAGATCACGTACCTCACTTCCCCATTCTGTCTTATCTTCATACCCACAACTAATAACATGAATAGCCTCTTTCAGAAGAGTCTCTGGTGTGGCAGACTGAGGCACGCCACCATTCTCCATCAGGGTAGATGCAACAAAAACAGCCGACTGTCCAAATCTTTTCTCCAAGCTCATTTGGGACATGAGCAATGACTTCTCATCATCGAATCCAGCACCTGGTTCAATCATCAATGGGAATGGATAAGCAAAACAAGGGGATGAAAGAAACAGAGTGACGCTTTATCCAGTTTTTTTTTTTTTGGCATGTCAAAAGTGTCGAATCAAAAAGAGATAGCCATGGGCATAAACAAGGAAATTGTAATATCCTTAAAGCAACTAATTATATCAGTTGGAGGATTAATGGGTAATGAACATGTTTTTAAGTTGTTGGCTTTCTGGTAAGCATACCTTCAACACCCTCCTCTATATCCTCCAAGCTGAAGATAGGAACAGTAGGATCAACATTCTTGCTAGACTTCTTTTTATCTGAACCCTTCTTACTTGATTTAGAACTTTTCTTTCTGGATCCACCAAAGCAGGATGAAAGAAACCCAGATTTCTTATTCTTAGGTTTGTGAGGGGGCTCATAACCGTACAAAGCTGTTCTGTTGAAGACACACCCAGTGCCCACATATACAGGACCTTGAATGCCATCCAAACCTCTCAAGTTAATCTGGAGAGCCCAAGGGCAACAGTTCGAGTGAGTTCTAGGTAATCAAAAACAAAACTTGTATGAAATGGATAATAAGGACTGTCATGATCTGAAACACTGAAACTCACATCAAAGAAGACAGTGTTTCGGTTGGCATATCGATCATTCTTATCAATACCATCAAATCTCTGTGGAAATTGCACATAGCATACATATTTCCCAAGATTTGGATCCATCAAAAAGCACATCGCTTCACGCAGGGCCTTGCTGTTATTAATGTAGTGATCACAATCAAGATTCAACAAGAAAGGTCCATTGGTAAGAACTGCTGACACGCGAACCTGCAAGGATAGTACATAAGAATGCCAAAATTGCAGCAGGAATAGGATAAACTATATGTTCACAAATAAAATCATTAGACTACTTACAAGTGAATTCATGGCACCAGCTTTCTTGTGATGCTGGAAACCAGGACGCTTCTCACGAGAAACATATACTAACCGAGGCAGTTCATTACCGTCACTGTCAAGACCACCGCTTTGGCCCAAGAAAACCTGTGAGCAATAAATGCTGATGATTAATGTTCTGCTGATAAACTCCATGAGAGTGAAACTAACTGCAGGTTTACCGAGGCAGAAAAGAACACGCACTATACCATATGCATGGATGTTGCTTTTACACTAAGTAAATAGCAAACATGAAAGTAAGGAAAAATTGTATCTCCTATTCATGTTGCATATGAAATGAGCAAGCAGTATAGTGCAAGGAACGCTGAAACTCAAAAGGTTATACACCCAGATTATCTGCTCACCTGAATCATTCCCGGGTGATCCCTTGTATTATTTCCAGGCCATGGTGTACCATCTTGCATGACCCAACCTTCTTCAGGAACTTTCTGGGCCTTGGATACAAGAGCGTTGATACGAATTTTGAATTCTTCATATTCTCTCTATAGTTGGGAGAAAAGAAATAAGACGTGTGACCCGATGTGAAGGGGAAATCTGGTAAAGTAATTATTCTTATTCTAACCTTCATAGCCCTACGGTCTTTCACAAAAGAAGGCTGGACTTTATCTTTTAGGTAGTCGATCTTCTGAGCAAAGTACCATTCAGGAGCTCGCGGCTCAATCTGGTACTTTTTGCAGAAAGGAACCCATTTCCTTGCAAATTCGGATGTTTCTGATAGAGATTCAAATGATAACATGGCAGCTCCATCGTCAGAAACATAACACGATACCTTGTCCACCGGATAGTCAACCGCGAGAATGGACAATACAGTGTTTGCTGTAACAAGAGGAGGCTCCTTTAGAGGATCAACAGTACTGACAAATATGTCGACAGCAGCTAACTGTGATGGCTCTCCTTCACGGTCATATCTGTTAGAAGATTATTCATTTACTTTCCAAAATCAGTTGGGAGAAACTACTAAAGGAAATAAATAAGAGCTTGGGAGAATAAATGCAGCCATCTACTTATTATAAGTATAGGAGTATCAAGTGGAAGAGAAAAAAATATGCTGTGGAGAATCTCACCTCAGAGAAAGCCTGTCAAGATATGTTTCACGGTTTACAGGAAGCCATTTTGGGAACTGATCCAGAATCCAGGATATAGCAAACCAAATCTCACAAATCACAGACATCAGCCATAACGGATATGCATTGGGTACAGGGTTTGTTATTCGATAGTGTAAGAAAATACAAAGAATCACCAGCCGCAGTACGATAACCATCCTGTAAGGGTTTATCCTTGATGATGGAACAGACACCTTCCTAGATAGGGGCTGTCGGGCCTCATCGTTCCTACATAAATAAGAAAATTATAAGAGGGAGATACGGAAACAAAATATATGGTAGGTCATTTTGTTGGTGCGACATGAGAGCAAGTTATGATATCCTATGGAATTCGCTGATGTTATCTAAGTTTTTGCTCTGAAACACCCTGCATACATAACAGGAAAGTTAAAAACTTACAGTAGAGCGTCATCAACGAGAATATCAGTGCTAGCATCAATATCCCCCACGCCTCTTTCTGAAGGAGGATGGCTAGTAGTCATTGGAATAACAGGCTTTTCCTGCTTCATCTTCCAGCCATCTACTCTTTCTTTCCAGGCAACATTGCCTACGCCCCCTGGAGACCCAAACTCCCTTGCTGGATCCACAATCCTAGCTGCAAATGGATTAAGGAAGATATTAGGTATGACTCAAGAAAACAAGAAAATATTAAAAAATTGTAAGGAAGAGAAGAGATATATACGTTTTCCACCACCACCAGGAGGAGGAGATGCCATCGAAAGGCGCCCAGGAGATGCGGCAGATAATTCCCCAGAAACCTGCAAAACATAGAAACAAGGAGTCTTAGTTCACAAATTAAGCCACACTAAATGACACAACAGTAATAGTATAAACTGATTGAAAGCTCGAAAAAGCATCAGAATTTACATCTGTTCCATTTGTAAGCAAAGGAATGTGGTTTTGAGGGACCTCCTTGTCATACTTTGGTGCATTAAGACTTTCTCCCCCATGATTCACACGCCAGCTCAACATTCGCTCAGAAATCTTCTGTTTGTCGATTTGAGTTTCAGAGTATGGGACTTCATCAGCACTATCATCAGCAACTTTATCCTCCTCGCTATCACCATGAATTGCAGGACTCCCTGTTCGAAAGTGTCAAATTCATATGCAGAAACCAAGGTTTGTCTAACTCAAGAACATTTTAAGTATTTAGTAGCTCAGGAAAATTATGCGTAAATATATAAAGCCCGTGTCTGCAGATGTTTTTATTCGAAGGCATCTTATTTTAGAAAGGCTGAATCTTGACCATGCGTACATGTAGAAATACATTGACATTCCAATATATCATAACCAGAAAACAATAACAATCATAATCACTACATATACACACTAATAGCTCATGATATTATTATAACAAGATGTAAACCAAACACCGTAATCTTCTACGCTATATGAATCAAAAACTACGCTAAAGATGAAAACAAAAGCTTGCTTATTACTCAACCATCTTAAACAAAAATTCATTATACAGCCCCATGAACACAACTTTACAAGTCATATCTTCAAAATTTTCAATAATATAACAAGAAATTCCAGAATCCAGAATCACTCTCACTATTCTGTCAAGAATTTCAAGAGATGCATCTTTTCCAGCAAGTTCTCAAGTCCAATGCATTGCTAAGTACCCTAAGAGTCCACTGGTCAGTATTCTAGCTATAGCTGCTGTTTGCTCCCCTTATGCTCAATCAATACTTTGTTGCTAACTATAGTTTATAGGTCTGATTTCAGGGGCACTAGATTTGCTATAAGCTGTAACACTTAGACAACCTTGAAGACGTATGAAAATTCATGCAGCTCATTTTAGCAAACTAAAGAGAGTAACATCGCAAGCAATTTAGCAATATCTCATGAAACTCTTCTTATTTTCTCCACATGATCGTTTCTACTCCACATTTATTTGCATTTACTATACCTTTATGTCTCTTGTATCTGGTTTTGCACTGAGGGCAAGACTGATTTCCATCCTTCCTCTCATATTCATAACAAGGTCTGCAAACCGGGAATGCACAGACATTGCAAGCAACAAATGGCTCACTGTCAACAGTCAACCCCACACCATCCCCACAGATCTGACAGACCTGGCTGCCAATGGCCTTCAAGGTCTTTCCCTAGCAACCGAATGCAATAAGTAAGTCAAAAATGGAACATAACATTCCCAAGAAATGAAATCACACCAAACACTTCACACGAAAAGGAAATGTTAGCCATACGACATAACGAAAACAAAGCAAACCTGATCAAGAAGCTATGGATCCAATTGTCAAGATATTCTCAGGAATTCAAATAACAACTACCATTTGAACATGATATTGATCAAGAACTGTTATACTAACCTTGATTTCCGCTTCCGATTCCATTGTCACTTAGCCTCCGTCAAGAGCAATGTATTAAAATCAGCCAGATGCAGAGATTCACTCCGAAGTTAACATCCCCGGGGAGTGCACTCCTGAAAAAACTGCAAAATGCTCTGTCTCAGTCTCTACGAACTATCAAGCTAGATCTATCGATTACTTCCCAAACTAACACATAAACAACAAATCTAAACCCTCGATCACGCCCACCGACAATCAAATGCAGCACCTTTAATGGAACAATAACTCATTCCTTTGACTCTAAAATCAATTAAGCAATTAAAATCCCCCAATTGAATCGCGCTACACTAGTCAATGAAACTACTCCACACAATCCAACGACTGCATTGAATCCCACACACGATTCACAAAAGTAACTGAAAAACAGCATCTACTGAAACACCAATTCACATTACTCCAACTGATTGCAAGCACAATAAACCAAAAATCTCACCGCCGATCGATTCACAAACTAATCCGTCGCAATCGACTGTAGATCGAGAAAAAACAGATCGACTCCACAACCGATCTGAAGAAAATGCTAAAAGCTGAATCGCCGCCGACAAAACGAACCGACGAATGAGATGGAAGATGAAGAAGGAGAAGCAGTGGAGAGTAGAAACCACTAGCTGTCGGGTCGCTTCTCTCTCTATCTCTCACTGAAAAGGAGATATAGAGAGACCGTGTATGTATAGCTGTTAATGAGTGGGTAGTTCTCAAATCTCAATTATTACGATTGTCTTAATAAAATATGAAGAATATTAAAAATGGCGTGTAAGGGAAGAATACGACAGGGGAGCTGCCGAGTGCCGAGCTCGCATATGTGGGGAGAGAGAGAGAGAGAGAGAGAGAGAGAGAGAGTAACGGCTGCAGTAATTTGGTCCACCGACACTGGATAGCGGAGTGGTACGTTGGGGACGCTCGCTATTACAGTGCATAGTATGCTTGTACGTTTCGGACTGATTTGCCCTTGTATAAGTAAATTATGGAAGATGAAGTGAGTGTGACTTCTCAACTAATGCACTCGGAGACCATGTAATTTTAAATAACATTTGTTGTAGGAGTATTAAAATACCATTCATTATATTGAGGATGTTTTTATAACTCGTAATCCCTCCGTCCTATTATTGTTGTCTCAACCATAACTTACATATGAAGTATAAAGTAATTGTAAATTGATAACAAATGCTAAGAGAGAGTGTTTATTTAGTTGGTAGTATGGGTTAGATTACGTGGGCGAGCGCAAGCTGAAGCCCTCACGATGATGCCAGAAAATTTCAATTTGATTGAATATATAACCAAATTTTATATACTTCATGTATTATGTTGAGAAAACTTTTTATAATAATGATATATCCTTTTAATACACAACTTCTAAAATTTTAAACGTTAAAAAAGTATATAATTTATGACAATATAATAATTTCGTTACAAAAGTAATTTATGACAATATAATAATTTTATCAATTTAACTAATATGACGACTAAGTTTATTCCGTGTTATTACGTGCCTACATATAGTTATTTTATATTTCTCACATATATTTAAAAAACATCCACTATTCGTTTAGATAGATGTAGTATTCCCTACTTTCAAATTATTTCTTGATTATAAATTTCAAATTTCACGATAAAAAAAAATATTCACATTATTTTTTGTGGAAATTGTGTAAAATGTCATTCCACAATAGCAAAAATTAATATATGTCAGAATTATAAAACCACACAAATTTTGTCAAAAGTAATATTTTTGGACCAAAATACCCTTACTAAGTTGAATTTTTGACCTACTTTTTTCACTTCCCCACAGCTGTTTCCCCCCCCCCCCCCTTTCGACCTTCTTTGAACGGATTTTTTCCCTCCTCTCCCATTTTCAGCTCGCCCCCCACCCCCTCCACCCCCCCCACGAACCACCCCCCCACCCCCCCCCCCCGACGAACCACCCCCCCCCCCCCCACCCCCGACGAACCACCCCCCCAAATTTTTCCCTCCTCTCCCATTTTCAGCTCAGCCACACCTCTCTCTTCATTATTTCGGCTTCCACAACCTCTGTCCAAGCTCAATTCGACCACTCTTCAACCTCTCTCCAAGCTCAATTCGACCTCTCTTCAGTCCGTGCGTCGTCGCCGGTAGGTCAGACCGGCGCCGGAAGTCCAAAAACTTTTCGCCGGAAGTCCAAATCGTCGCCGAAGTACTTACTCCATCCTTGCGCCGCTGCCGGAAGCTCATACAGTCGCCGGAAAATAGATTTCATCTCAGTTTGTGTCGCCCTTGATTATCTAATCGAGATTTGCATTGATTCAAGGTAACTAATATGCCTGGAGCATTTTACTTCCATGAATAATTCCTCAATAGCTGCTGAATTGATGAATTACTTGTTTCAAACCCTTATTTACTTGAAGTTTCAAACCTGTATGTCCAGTATAGTAACTCGTTGGTACCGAAGTAACTATTAGTACCATTAGATATATGTATGCTAAATGTGTTCCATTATGCAGATGAGCCAGCGTTCGATGACCATTGTCCACGGAGGTGACTGGGATGACACCGACGAGTATAACGGCGGCCGAACAGAGCTCATTCCTATGCGCGAGTTTGATATGAATTATAAAAATTTGTTAAGCAAGATTGAAATGCGTTTGAAGAAGCCGAAGGCTCGCTACTTGTATGAGATAGATGCACTGGTTATCTCCCCAAAAACTAACCAAAAGGTTAGAATGAAGATCACTGATGATTATGAGTTGGCCTTTGTAATGGCATCAGACTCGGCTCCCGTGTTGTACATAACTACAACATCGGTTCCTGCTGATTCGGAATTAATAAGTCTAGTGTTGCGGCAAAACCGGGTGGCTACAACTCCAGTTCCAACTCCATCAAGAAAAAGGAACTTGTCGATGAGAAATTCAGACAGGTTACATGACGATCTTAACGATGAGGAGGACACCGGGTTACTCCATCGAGAGATTGAGCAAGATGTTGAGGTTGAGGTTGAGGATGAGGATGAGCATGAAGTATTTGAAGATGTGGATGATGAGCACGAGAATGAGCATGAGACTGATTCTCATGATGAAACTGATGAGGTTGGGAGTAATCAAAGTCAAGAACGCTCTGTTTCATCCCTCCCGGACCTGAATCAGACTTTAAGAGAAAACAGTTCTATTGTTCGACAATGGACTATTCCGGGCACCTCTTTCCATGCCTCAGTTCCCGTGGAAGATTTTGGAGGAGGTCGATCCTCATTGATTGATGACTGCAGAATGAGCACACTTGAAAAGGATTCCATTTTCACCAATAAAGCCAGTTTGATAGCATCATGTGGTTTGTATCATCTTGTAAACCAGTTTGGGTTTGTTACTAGGCGCTCCTCCAAAGAGTACTATCATGTTGTGTGCAAGCATCATGCGGATACGTGTTCATTCGTACTAAAAGCGACAGCTATGGGAAAAGCTTGGATTATTGATGAATGGGTGACGCACACATGCGAGAAAGACCTCAGATATCATAATGAGCCGACGGTATATTCTAAAGTTTTAGCTGAATACTTTGTCCCTAATTTGATGGTAGACGGCGTTGTGCTTAGGCCAAGGGACATGATGGCGCAAGTACAACGGTTATTCGGTGTGCAAATAAAATACCCTCTCGCTTTGGCAGCAAGGAATCAAGCCCTGACTTTGACTTATGGTGAGTCAAGCAAGTCATTTCAGATGCTTCCGAAATATTTATATATGTTAGATCAGGCAAACCCTGGTTCCGTTGTTGATTTGTTGACCGATGCTACTGATGGTACTTTTATGTACTGCTACATGGCTGTTGCTGCATGCATTAGAGCCTTCAAGGCCTGTCGTCCGGTTATTGTTGTCGACGGAACGCATTTAAAGGGGAAATACAAGGGTGTTATGTTCGTCGCTGCTACGAAGGATGCCAACGAACAGGTTGTACCCTTAGCATTTGGGTTGGGAGATAAGGAATCTGATGCATCATGGACCTGGTTTTTTCAACGGTTGCGGCGCACTTTTGGGCGCCCTGAAGACATGTTGATTGTTTCTGACCAACATATCAGTATCCAGAATGCTCTGGATATTGTATACCCAGGCATACCCCACGCCCTATGCACATACCATTTACGAGGCAATCTCAGAAGATGGGGGAGTCATGCGATTGAAATGTTCAAACAAGCTGCCGATGCATATAGGGTAAGTGACTTTGTGGCGCGCATGCAAAACCTAAAAGATTTTTCACCCGGTGCACACGATAAGTTAATGGATGTTGATCCTGTTAAGTGGGCTCGTTCCAAATGCCCTGTTCGACGATATCGATTCTCAACTTCTAATGCTGCCGAATGCTTGAACAGTCGGCTTGTGTGGGCGAGGATGCTCCCCGTATGTACTCTATTCGAGTGTGTCCGCACTATGATCGGACATTGGTTTACCGAGCGTCGTGCTGAGGCCATGGCTAGAACTGAAGAGGTAACTGCATACGCAGAAGCTAGATTGACACGAGCGAATGAACTGGCTCGCAAAATGGTTGTTGAGGACATTTCTCCAACCAAGTTCAAGGTATCAAATGGAATCACGCATCACGTCGTCGACATTCAGAGCAAGGAGTGCACTTGTCTGATATTTAACATGGACCTTATTCCATGCTCTCACGCCGCGGCAGCCATACGGTATTTTATTTTCAAACAATTATGATTATTTCGGTATAGTTGGAAATATTATACATAGTACAGTGACATTACTTCTCTATTTATGGTGGATTATCACTTTCTACTATGTGTAGCCGAACGAAGCAGAATGCCGATGCATACGTTAGTCGTGTCTACAGCACTGACTCATTACGTGAAATATATGCTGGAGAAGTGATGCCGATTCCTATGCCCGATGATTGGATTGTGCCCGAGGAGGTTAGTTCGAGGATTGTCAATGCCCCTAAGAATCCAAGCCAGGCCGGCCGGCGACGTGTTAGTCGTATGACTGCTGGCTCTCAGGCCTCACGCACAGTAACCTGTTCTCGATGTTTTGCAAGGGGACATTATAGAAGCACTTGCACTGCCACAGTACATCTTACGATCGAGGAAGCTTCAGCCTCAGCTTCAGCCAATCAGGGGTTACCTAAGCGTCGGAAACCGAAGCGATGCAGTGTTTGCGGAGAGGCTGGTCATACACGTCCGAAATGTATGCAGGGGATTAATCCATAAGGCCATAGTAGTATCAGTAGTAGAAGCATTTCTTTTACTATTTCCATATGATGTCAGATTTTTTCAAACTGTTTGTGTTTGTTGTAACATTTAGTACTATTAGTATCATCATGTGTACTATTAGCTGGAACTATATGTACTGGTTAGTGTCATCGTTGATACTAATTGCTCTTTGGTAGTACCAATAGTAATGTATATTATGTACCAACTTTACCTACGTTCCATCTGTTACAACAAATACACTGTTCCTTCAGCTATACTATAGATTGTTTATACAACGACGTCGTTTTCTGGTCAACCACTAAAACAAACGACGTCGTTTTCTGGTCCATATTATATTTAAAGAACACAAGGCCCATTTATACTACAATTTAGGGTTCTTCTTCAAAATTGAAAGAATGTCGTCCTCGAGCTCCTCTTCCTCTGGCGGGCCACCTAGCTGGACCTCCCCTCCAACCCCTCCAAGTTGCGTGCACGGAGTGGCTGCTGATACTCTAACCTCTCACACGGAAGAAAACCCTGGGCGTAGATTTTTCTGCTGTCCATTGAGGAAGGTATGCAACGCACGCACCCTGTATTTGGGGATTAGGGTTTTTTGAATTTTTTTATTTTTTAAATTCCTCTTTTATGCAATGCAGTGGGATGATTGCGACTTCTTCCAATGGGTGGATTTGCCTGAACCTACCAGCTTTTGCCGAAACAATTGCCAAAGCCGCATGAACTTACAGACTCTCGAGTACGGTGAAGAAATTCATCAAGCACGACAAGTTGAGAAATCGTTAATCGAGAAACTGAGGTTGACAGAGCAGGAGTTGGAAGCTCTTAAGGCTGAATTTGAGGTTACAGTTCAGGTCGAAGCACAAAAGAAGTGGAATGCGATGAAGAAACTAGGGCTTTTAGTTTTGATTTTAACTGTTTTGATTAAGGTTACTTTTGGTTAATCAGTTGCTTAGTGGAATATTAATGGCTACCTTTCGTATGTATTATTCTCTTCTAAGAGGCTGCCACGTGTAAGTTATCAAAATTCGTAGTTATATCCCAAAATGTGCCTTCTTTTGGAACTCTTGGTACCCCTCTAAGTACTATTAGTATAGGCGTTGGTACTAGTGATTATTTGGTAGTACCAGAAGTTGCATGGAAGAGCTTGATGTAGCTGAGGAATGAGAGAAATTGTTCGTGAATGTACATAAACATATGGGATATAACTGTGTTTTAGGACATACACATGCAGGGAATAGATAGAATATACATAAAGTTAGTTTTAATCCACAACATCAGCTTAATCAATAAGTATTGCGTGATCTTCACTGGTGCCCTCCATTTTCTAAGCAAGCCTTTCTGCCGGAGTGTCGAAAATGCCCTTCAACAACAACACCTTCAGCCCCACGCCGCAGCTGTCACCGAGCTTCTCAAGCTCGAATGTGCAAATATCCCCGGCCTTGAGCTGGTTGTCGTCGACGAACGGCTGCCACGCGCTCTTGCTGATGACAGGACGTTTGTAGCTTCCATGGTAAATGCCCTTCCATTCTTTTAGCCCGTGGCGCAATGTAACAGCAACATCAACGGCCGGCAACAACCTTATAGCCGTGCGGGGAATCAGCTGCATCATCACAGCACATTCCAGCATAAAAAACCATGAAAATATTTCATAAAATCAAGATCGGGTTAGAGAGCATTACCAATCTGTATCTCTTTGCAACATGTGTTTTCACAAGTTCAACCTCAAAGTACGGAAGGACACCGGAAAGGCATTCCGTAGAAAACTCAAAGGGATTTCCTTCATCAGAGTCAGGATACTTGATGTCACCAGAATCAGTATCGGATGCAGAGCTCGTCATGGGAGTTCTCCTTTTCGTTGCGATGGCGATAGGGAGAGGGAGAGGAGAGGGAGAGGGTGGCTGGAGAAATGAAATGAGCCTTGATTCAATTCAGTTTAATAAATATGTAAGGGCATTTGGGTATTTTCCATTCACAATCGGAGTCACTGTTGAAGATAGAGACGAACGCCTATTTAAAGTAAAAGAAACAAGGAAATGCCGAAAATTAGGTGTTTTGTCCTATACAACTTACTCATTTCCCACCTTTTTTATGACAACTTTAGTTGGCACTATAGACTACAACTGTGAAAATAGTATAATATCTCTATGAATAGTAATAAGATCTAGTGTTTTGTCTTATATAACTTACTCATTCCCAGCTTTTTGCATGCACGAGTTCCATCCATCTCTCAAGGAATATTGACCCATAATTTTGCGTGTTTATATGGGGGAATCGTACTAATTTTGCAGTTGATATTTTTACAATTTGCAACATGCATTTAATTTAATTTATGTAAGGGGCAACATGCATCCCATATTACATGAACACTTCTCCCTTCTCGCCCTATGCACTTAATCCCATTTTGTTGGTTACAAAAATGTGCTTCGAAAATGTATCCTCACAGAAAGAGTGGTTCTACCGTAAACCATGGAACAAGGAGCTCGATCAAGCCTTCATTGATACCCTCATAGGCGCTTTGGGAGGGTCTCCCCAGTTGGGGAATGACCTACCGGGTGAAGCTCTAGTACTCGTGAAAGACAAATTAAACGCTACGTACGGCCTAAAGCTCTTGTGGGATGATGCATACTCAAAGTTCACTCTCTTGAGACGTCGGTACGATACGTTTAGATGGTTGCTTTCCGTCGATGGTGTGTCTTGGGATCGTTCTCAAAACTATATCTTCACTACCGACGCTGTGTGGAAGTTTGCTTTTAAGGTATGTTATACACATTTCATTAACAATGGTGTGGGGCTTTATGTTTATGCTCTATTAAATGTCCATACCTCCAGGCCAAGCCCATGACTGAAGCTTACTACCGTGAAGGAGAGCCCTTGTATGACAAGATGGTCGTCTTATTTGGTTTCGAATACGTTAAGACGGAGACGAAATCCATCAGCATCGTTGAAATATCGGAGTCCGAAAATGTCAACAAAGATGATGGAGAAGCGTCTGATGAGGTTACATCACCGCCGATCCTGCCCCGTCGCCGACTCTTCCACGACAGCGGAGCAACAGCAAGTCGGATATCCACTGAGTTTACGAACACACGCCCGCCAAAGTTGCCCGGCAGAGGAGGCAAGTATATACCCAAGGAGCCTGCTCAGCCCTCGAGCCCTGGATCCTCTCCGCTGATGTGGTGGAAACCATGACGTGTGAACCTATCTTAACTCATGTGTGTTTATTTAAGTGTAGCCGTTCATGTTAATCTTCATGCATTTTGACTCAATCGTCTGTTGGTAAACATGTTACTAAGGTGTCAATAGTACGTACTATAGTTTGGTACTATCGTCTCTGTTAGTTCTAGTAGTACTGTTTCTCTTATGGTGCTAGTGTTAATGTTTGTTTCAGTAGTACACTGAAACAATATTGTCTTTCATAACAATATTGTCTTCCATAACAATATTGTCTTTCAGTAGTGTTAATATTGTCTTCCATTTTATGGTGTAATGGTTATCTTGTCTTTCATAACAATATTGTTCATGTATGTTCTAATGTTACTATAAGTGTTACTAAACCTTGTACTAATGGCACATCATAAATACACGGCATGATTACATAGCATAAATAAATACATAGCAGGGGCCAAAATTATCTTGGTCCCTACCTACTGCCATTCACATACTGACATACCTGAATTAGTACTAAAAATGTTACTGGCACCAAGCCAACTACCGATAATAACTTATAAAAGCAGCACAAAAAAAAGATAAAATAGTGTGTTTGGTACATCCCACATCAAATGATAATTTTGTTTAAACAAATTCCTCCCCGCCTTTAGAACTGCAGAGTACTTCCATCCGTGCTGTATTCGTAGATCGTTTGGGCTATGTGCGTCCGCCAGCTTTCAATGGCATCATGGTCCATGGGAAAATCACGCTTGTCGCAAAGCCGGTTCTCCATGACCTTGAGTGCCAATGGGCCACAACTGCAGCTGTCATCCTGAATAATCCGGTTAGGGCCCATTGGTTCGAACTCCAGCTTCCACTCGGTGAACCGAATGGACTTACCCTCGTTGTAGTTGATGTACTTGAGCAGCTGGGGAAATATGCGGCCCAATGGTCTGAATACCTGCAGTCTGAGCGCTTCAATATGGTCAGTAAACTTCGCTTGATTTGTGTCCCACAATACCATCCTGCCCTCCCTCATGTGAAGCACGCACACAGCCCAATGCGCGGAGAAGTGACACATCAAGATCAGCTGGACAAATACATGAATAAACAATTAACAGATAGTACTAAAGGAACAAATTAGTATCATGTTGTACCAATAAAAGTTGGTACTAAAGGAACAAATATACACAATAGTACCTTATGCGCATCAACCCACTTCTTCAGCCCTCCCCATTCAGGCATCAGACCTTCCGCGAACATTGCCAGTCGATCAAGCTCCTCATCGGGCACAATCTCCTCCTCGTCAGCATCAGGAACCCAACCCTCAGGCTCTTTCCGGTTCCCATGCAGTTTAGCCCACACCTCATCCACAGCAGTCTGCATTAATTGACGCAATTTTAAACTTTTAAAGTTGGAAAAGATGACAAAATATACATATAGTGGAATATTATACAATGTTTACCATGAAGGTCGAGCCCATGACCACGTTCCTTGGGTTGGCCTTCTTTAAGTAAGCCGAACGGGGAGACTTGGCCAGAATTGCCACGAATGGCTCGACATGCTCAAACCCAAGCATTGTCGTCATGGCCTTTATCTCCACAAAGTACGACTTCTTGACTGTGAAGGGCAGACCAACATTTCTCCTAATATTCATCAAAGGAAAGCTAATTAGCTTGGTAATTGAAAACTATAATCATATTTTACATTTAGATGAAAAATACGAGACATGTATTACTCTGGAGGGTCGTCCATGGTCATGAAGTGAGCAAAATTCTTGCCCCGCACCTCTTGAGTCCGGAATGGACTTCTACAAACCGCCGAGGGAAATTTTCTCCTCACTGGGCGACCCGGAGGCGGGCCATGGGAAGAGATAATGGTCGTGGACTCGGGGGGGGTTGGGCTGCTTTCGCGCTGGGGCTGAAGAGGAGGGCTTTCCTCATGAACATCGCGGCGGGGGGATCGTGTGGGGCTGTCCTCTTGCTGGGGCTGGGGAGGAGATTGTGGTGGAGGGCTTTCCTCATGAAAGTATCGGAGGGGGGATCGTATGGGGCTGTCCTCTTGCCGGTGCTGGGGAGGAGATTGTGGTGGAGGGCTATCCTCGTGAGGGCGGATGGGGGATCGTATGTGTGCATCTTCAGGCCCCTGTCCCTGTCAGTGGAAATCAAAATATGTTAGTACCGTTACACACAGATAGTACTATTAGTACTATCAACCCTATTAGTACTGACAGTTCTAAACATTTTCACAAAACAAAATACATTCTTCTTACCGATGTTCCAGCCTCTCCCCCGTCTCCCGTTGCGGTCGGATCTTTGTTGTACCTTTCCTTGAGGAATGCTGCAAACGCCTCAAACATATCCACTCCTCCAAACAACTCTGTTTTCATCTTCTTAACAACCTCATCAGCCGTCTCCTCTACCATGCGCTTCCGAGATGTTTCACCAGTTTCTGTACTGGTTCCTGCTGCCGCATCTGCTGGCCTTCTCTCTCTTTCCTCCTTCTCTCTCTTTCTTTCGAAGCTGGGATCGTAGATAAGCTCGAAGAATGCATCAGCGGGCTCGATGCTCTTCCAGAACTTTTGAGTCATCTCGAGGAGCGTTGGCTCCAAAACTCCGTGGACCTGCAAATAACAAATTACATGAGTTGTATCAAAAACTGAATTAACAATGGTAAGATGTACAAATATATACCTGGTTGATGTGGGTCATGGCGACATCGCTCCATGATTTCTGAAAACGGAACCTCGCCCCACGTGGCAGAGCATCCGCTTTCCGTATCATACCGATGTGCTCCCCAAGAGCGGGAAAGGCAGAGTATATCCAAGACAGGAATGCAAGGGAGTTCCCCTGCAAATGGTATGACTCCCCCTCGCCGCCCTTCATCAAATGCCGTCGAACATGGGTCAGCTGCCTAAGCAGGACCTGGTACGACATGCTTCCCCACGGGAACTCCTCCCATTGCTTCCTGTTCTCAACCAGCAACCAGACCCATTCTGGTACCTTTGAATTACTGGGATCCAATCCCAAAACAATAAAAACTGCCAACAAAACCTTGCATAATTTCAAAACATCCCCATCATCGGGAAGAAACTTCACGTCCTTGAATTTCGTCCAGACTTGGTTCGGCGTCTGAGGCACCTTTCCAAAGATACGGGCGTAGAGGGACGAGTGAGGTGTTACAGCGGGCTTGTATGGGTCGAAGGAGCTGCCTCCAAACCTCAGCCCGGTCATGAGGGCGAATTCCACCCTCGAAAACCTCACTATGTCGTCCTCGTCCCCGACCTGGTAAAATACAGCAGTGGGGTCTGGATCGGGCGTCCCTCTGACCTCTCTGGAGATAATGTAATGAATACATTTCCCAGATTTAACGATCGTGTCGGGGTACCTCATGTACACCCCGAGCGCAGAATTTTCCAAGGCCGTTGAAACGGCAAGACTGCATCTGAGTAGCTTCTTCCGGATGGTTCCGATCAGATTCTCTTTGCCACTCATCATGACCTTATGAGGTACATCGATGAGGTCGGGCCTGACGTAGTTCCACTGCACCTGGTATAACATGAAGAAGCAGCCGTGTTTAGCAAACAAAATACCTCAAACAAAATACCTCAAGCTCACAAAACATGGTACTAATAGCAGTAATGGTACTAGCAGTACCAGATGACGCCTTTCAATAATGTGGGCCCCACATAACCAACAACAAACAAATAAACAACAACGCGCAACGCGCCAAAGTGAAGATCCATAACAACCAATGGTACTATAAGTTACATTAGAACCAATCGTACAGATCCCAGTACAATATAGACCCAGTACGAAAATTTTTATACAAATCGGACCAAAATCCAGTACAAATAGACCAAATGACAAATCTGAGAACAAAAATATTGGTACAAATCCACTACAAATCAACCCAAGAACAAATATTGGGACAAATCGGAGCAAAAATCCATCTGAAACCTAAAAAAAAAAACAAAAAAAATACCTACCTCGAGCTCGTTGTTAGGGTTTTCTGCCCTGTCGTTGCCGGAAACGGAACCACCGCTGCTTTCCTCCGCCGAGCCGCTAGCCTCGTTTGAGGCGTAGTCGTCAATCGCGGCGTCGGAGTAACTTCGTGGGGTATCCTCACGCACGTACTCAGAATCTGTGGACGCCATTTTATGTTTTGTCGCTGCGGCTTGGGGAGTGAAAAATAGACCGGACCGCGGCGGCGGTGTGGGGGAGTGGAGAGAAAAGACGGGAAGGCGGCGTGAGGGGAGTGGAGAACAAACTCGAAGGCGGCGGCGGCGTGAGGGAGTGGAGAGAGACGGGACGGCGTCACGGCGGCGGCGGCGTGGGAGAGTGAAGAAGATGCAGAAAGCAGAAAGAGAGGAGAGGAGAGGGAATGATTCGAATGGAAATGGGAGATGAGGGGAGAGGAGAGGTTACTTGTGCCAGTTGTGGGGGTTATTCGAGGCATTGGGGGGGGGGGGGGGGGGTGGGTGGGGGGAGTCGTGGGGGGGGAGGGGGAACCGTCGATTAAACTGACTACAACAGTGTATTCAAACCCTCCCTCAAATTTTCAGGTTTGTGATGGAGGGAAAGTAAGAGGGCATTTTGGTCCAAAAAAAAAAATTTAAGAGGATAGTTGACAAAATTTGTGTGTTTTTATATTTCTGACATATATTAATTTCAACTATTCTAGAATGACATCTCATTTTTTCCCCCTTATTTTTTTATATTGCGGATGAAAAATATACTAGATCAAGATAAAATTAACATAAATTGCTATAGATAGTCAACATCCGATACAACAAATGTTAGTGAATGAAGGAAGAAAGAAAAGAGAGAGAAGAAAAAATTTACCACAAGACCTAAAATATTTTTTCATATTTTTCCATACATCATGTGGGTGAATAACTAGTACTAAATATATAGTAGCCCCGTAACTATTTATAGAATATTTTAGTTTATTAATTACATACCGTCATTAATATTAATGAAGTAATATGTAAATATTATTTATTTTGGTTAAATATACTTAAATTGTGTTAACACTTCACACACTATTATAAAAAATCACTCAAAATAAAGTTAATTCCTTCAAAAATAAAAATTTAATAATCAAATTAATATTCAATATATAGGTACAAAATAACACACGAGGTGTAATGCGTAGAAATCGAATTATTATGAGAGACATTAATATGTTTCCAAATTCAATATGGTTTTGTGCCTATAGAATTTCGCTAACACAAACATACTTGATCTATGTTCACAGTGGAGGAACAAGAATGATAGGTCGGATCATGAAGGCATTTTCAACGTATTGAAACCTTATTATATTTGATTTAAATTTTATCACGCATCTATGAGTTCATGCGATGCATATTCCAGATTAGATGATTCAATATTGTCAATCATTTTTTATATGAGTTGTGTATTCAAATCATGTAAAAATTGTTCATGTAAATACGTGAGATGCGACGAATACAATCATAAGTTCATAACCAATAAAATATCATAGCAAAAAATATATGCAACCCTTAAAATAGTGTAATGACCCCAATTTTTTTTAGGAAATAAAAACTTTCGGCTCATTATTAGTATTTATTTTATCGTTACTCAAGAGTCGAGTCAATTGGGGGAAAACATGATAAACCAAATTGACGTCATTAGTCAAGGAATGGGCCGAGGCCCACATCGCACACGAGGCCACGCGGACCGGAGTATTATTTGTTTCGATTTATATTCGTTCGGCCCAAGAGAGGAAGCCCACTAGAGATTAAATAGCCAACAACCACAAAGGCCCAAGGCCCACAATCTCAAAGCCCAAGCATAGTATTAGTAATGCATTTTATACACTATTTTAGCAGGAAAAAGAAAAGAAAAGAAAGGAGCAGTAATTAAGCCTAACGGTAGGCATCGCCATTCTCCACGCAAACCTGGATTGAAATTCCAGTTTCAACTCTTAATCACAATTTAGGATCCACTAATACCCTCCTTAATTACAATCAGGAAAGGATTATTACTTGCATGGGAAAATGGAGGAGCTAAGCCTAGCCGCCCTCCCTCTCTTCTCTTTGTCTCCACCACCTGCAACTCACATTGGAAATCTTCACCCACCAATCCAACCTCCTCTTTTCCCCTCCTTGCAATCATGAGCACCCAAGACCTCTCTTAAGGGCAGCCATTTCCTGCACAAAACAAGCACAAACATTTCAAACATTCACACACAATAGACAGAGCAAGATAGAGAGCAAGAAGAGAGTAAGCAAAGAAACAAGGGAAGGGGAGCCGATTCCAGTTGAGAGGCAGCCATTCTCAGTCCGTTCAAGGCACCGAATCACCTCGTTACCATCTAGGTAAGCTCTCGAGTCCTTCCTACTTCAAGCCCTAACCCGTGTAGTCTAACCAAAACCTCACCCACTATCTCTAGGAGGAGAAACGGGAGAAGGAGAAGGCGTACGAGGCAAGATCGAGAAAGGACAACCCTTGTTCGACAGCTTAGGATTCGTTTTCGGTTCCACTACGGTAAGTAAGAGCCCCCACCCTTCCATTAGAGAGATTATCAAGGCCCGAAATGCATAGAAACTAAACCTAGCCTACATCTCTAGGTTGCGAGCTATCGGTGGTAGAAAAGAGAATCGAAGGCAAAAGGAACACTCGAAGGATACAACGAGAGGAGGACAACCCCTACAAGCCGAGAACCCTAACACCGACGTTATTTCAAGTCAAGTAAGTGTTTCTACACCCTCCCTAAGACCTAAGAGAACAACAAGCATGAATTTCCCCTTTAGAATGGCTCGAAACATTAACTAAGGCTGCCCTAGTGAGCGAAGACCTTAAAGCATGTTAAAAAAACTAGTTTAAGTACTTAAGAACCGAAGCATGAATAACATAGTTTATCCCGAGTAAGCCAAGCATGGAGACATAGAGGATTCGATTAACAATGCATGTGTATAGAAGCCAAAAATCAGATTTGGAACCCTTGTTAACTCCCTAAGATTTCAGTTCTAACAAGCCTTAATAACGATCAAGACATGTTCACACATTGAACCCTTTTCAATCCAACAAAAATACCAACTGCAAGCATGCTAAGAATCTGGAAAATCCCTCAATAAAACGCCAAATACACACCCTATATGCTTCATAATCACCGAGCATTAATCGTCATCGAACCAAGCATAAAACAAGAGGGAATGGTGAAGAATTGAACCTGCCGGAGTTGAAACGGAGGCCGGAGTCGACGCCGGGGCAAAACAATGCCATCAACGGGAACCGCCACGGCTAACGATGGCCTGGAGGAGCCACGGCAGCCTCATGGGGGCACGACGGCGTCGGAATTCGCAGGCAAGGGACGGCAAACACCTGTAAACAAGAAAAGAGGGGGGAGGTCAGATGAGGAAGTAAATATAGTAAGGAGAGGAGAAGAAGATGACGACGACGGCGGCGCCACTGCCGGCTCCGGAGGGCAGGGCCTGTTGGAAATAAAAGTCTTTTAAATAATTTTTGGTTAATTAATAATCTCTCTTAATTCCTTAATGCACTAGATTCTCACTCGTTGAGTAGTGGCCAAGTTACGTTAAGTAGTGGCCAAGTTACATATGAGTAGTGGCCAAGTTTGAGTAGTGGCCAAGACATATGAGTAGTGGCCAAGTCATAAACTCCCTATATATATGACCCTTTTCTTCACTCATTATATACACCGTGAACAAAACCCACTATCCGCTTTGCTTCTTTCAATTCTTTCCTTTGTCTCCTCTCTTGATCTCTTCCGTTCAAAAGCGTCTCCAACTCGATTTTGCGAGTGCACGCATAATCGAGTGTTGTGTTAACCTTCGAGAGTGTTTTCGGCATTGAGACTTGGCACCGAGGGTCTGCCGAAAATAGCTTTTAGATTGTTAGATCTGGAGTCAAGTTCGAGAAACCTGCACAAGTAACAATAAACTAAAACGAAAGTTAATCGCTGCGCCGTGGACGTGATAGACTCTAGTTCACTTTGTATAGCCTCCTTCCAAAGAGGAGCATCTACACTAGACATAGCAGCTCTATACGAAACGAGATCATCACTAATCATAAAGGCTGACACCACATAATTATACTTGGGAACTAGTTGACTTGCCTGCTAATTGCAAACCTATTAGATCGAAGTGGATTTTTAAGAAGAAGTTAAAACCTGATGGGTCGATTGATAGGTATAAGGCAAGGCTTGTGGTAGTTGGATATTCTCAGAAAAAGGATGTTGACTTCTTTGACACTTATTCTCCCGTTGCACGTATTTCTACCGTTAGAACGCTAGTTGCTTTAGCTTCTATTCACAATCTTGTTGTGCATCAAATGGATGTGAAAACTGCTTTCTTGAATGGTGATCTTAATGAGGAGATTTATATTCATCAACCTGAGGGGTGTGTGGTACCTGGGATGGAGAATAAAGTGTGTAAGTTGAAAAGATCTTTGTATGGCTTGAAGCAGGCACCTATACAGTGGTATGAAAAGTTTCATAATACTATCTTGATGAATGGGTTTGTAGTAAATGGTTCTGAGTCATGTCTTTATTCCAAAACCCTCGGATCGGATTGTGTGCTTATATGTCTATATGTGGACGATATGTTGATCTTTGGCACTTGTCTTGATATTGTGATGGAAACAAAAGCATACCTGTCTTCTGCTTTTGATATGAAAGATTTGAGAGAGGCTGATGTCATCCTTGGTATTAAATTGGTAAAATCTAAGGAGGGATATGTGTTGAGTCAGTCTCATTATGTGGAACAAGTGTTAAATAGATTTAACTGTAGTGATCTGGTTCCTGTTAAAACTCCTTATGATCCTAGTTTGCATTTAATGAAGAATGATGATGGTGAGCCTGTTTCTCAAGAACGGTATGCTAGGATTTTAGGGAGTGTGATGTATCTGATGAATTGTACTAGGCCTGATATTGCTTACTCTGTAAGTCGATTGAGTCGATATACTCATAATCCTGGTAACGATCATTGGACTGCGTTATATCGCTTGTTGAAGTATCTGAAGGGAACCAAAGATCTTTGCTTGCACTATTCCTGTTTTTCCGAGGTGTTGGAAGGATATTGTGATGCGAACTGGGTTTCGGATAGTGATGAGGTGAGCTCCACAAGTGGATTTGTATTCACGCTTGGTGGGGGTGCTGTGTCTTGGAAATCTGGAAAACAGACTTGTATTGCTAGTTCAACCATGGAATATGAGTTCATTGCATTGGAACTTGCGAGCAATGAAGCGAAATGGCTGCGAGAGTTGCTAGCTGACATACCATTGGGTAAGAATTCTGAAGCTCCTATTTCTCTTCACTGTGACTCACAGTCTGCTATATCTGTTGCGAAGAATAGCGTGTATAATGGGAAACGGAGACATATCCGGGTGAGACATGCGGTGGTGAGAGAAATGCTTGGAGATGGTGTCATTTCTCTTGACTTTGTAAAGTCAGAAAGGAATCTGGCGGATCCTTTCACCAAAGCTCTCATAAAGCGTCAAGTGCAAGAACTTGCAGCCGGTATTGGAATGAAGATGTTGAATGAAGAAAGGTAACATGGTGGAAACCTAACAGGTCAAACGAAACTGTGTTATCTTATCTTTATTTTATATCTTGTATATGTACTAACTCGTGTTAATTACAGTTAGTTGGAAATAACCTTACGCTATATTGGTTCTACTACGGAGAACTCTGGACATAGACAAATCGTTACCTGACGAGGTAATCCTACTGCGGTGGATTTTCGATTGTACTATGATGTTTTGAGGCTGAGCATTGTTTAGCTCTTAATGATTCTTGCAGTTATGTTTTGCGAAACATTTCTGGTATATTATATGCGTATAATATATTTAGTGCCTTGGCGATTGCACTTTCATAGAATCACCTAAGTGTATGTGAAGAGTTTGTCTTCTATGAAATGCGTTTTCTAGAGCATACACGAGAATCGAAGGTATTGATTTAACCTTATTTGTCATCGCGGAGACGTATTTTTCTTCCTAAGGAATGATGTGTGTTGTGGGGGTATACTTATGAACTCATAAAGTTCAAGCTGTAAAGCACTTTTTGAGATTTATATGTTGCCTACTTCACTAATGTACAAATTCAAATCGTAAGATATTTATATTTATGCATCAATATTCCTTTCCATTCTTGACCGACTTTTATTTGTGGAGGATTGTTGGAAATAAAAGTCTTTAAAATAATTTTTGGTTAATTAATAATCTCTCTTAATTCCTTAATGCACTAGATTCTCACTCGTTGAGTAGTGGCCAAGTTACGTTAAGTAGTGGCCAAGTTACATATGAGTAGTGGCCAAGTTTGAGTAGTGGCCAAGACATATGAGTAGTGGCCAAGTCATAAACTCCCTATATATATGACCCTTTTCTTCACTCATTATATACACCGTGAACAAAAACCACTATCCGCTTTGCTTCTTTCAATTCTTTCCTTTGTCTCCTCTCTTGATCTCTTCCGTTCAAAAGCGTCTCCAACTCGATTTTGCGAGTGCACGCATAATCGAGTGTTGTGTCAACCTTCGAGAGTGTTTTCGGCATTGAGACTTGGCACCGAGGGTCTGCCGGAAATAGCTTTTAGGGAGTGGTTCGTCCACGGCGTAGCGATTAACTTTCGTTTTAGTTTATTGTTACTTGTGCAGGTTTCTCGAACTTGACTCCAGATCTAAGAGGGCCGAGAAGGGAAGACAGAGAGAGGGAGAATAGAGAGTGGACGCCGGCGATGACTGTCGAAAACATGCCCTAGCCGCGAGGGCTAGGGCAACGAGGAGAACAGAGGAGACGAGCCGCGGCTGGACTGGCGGAACGCCGCCGGCAAGAGGCGGCGAAGGAGAACGACGGCGGCAGGGGACGGTTGGCGACGGCTGACGCGAGGCAGAGACACGACGCTTCTGGCCAGAAAAGCAGCGACGAGGAGAGAGCCGCGACCGACGCCCCTCGTTGGCGGAGAGAAACGAGGCCGGCTCCGGAGGAGACGGAGCCCGACGGGCTTCTCAAATTTTCCCAATTTTCGAAATTGGAACTCTCCCCTTCCGATTGAATCCGATTGAGAAGGAGGGGAGACATCGACCGACGGAGAGGAGGACGCCGGCCGATGCATGCCGGCTGAAGGACGGAGCACGTCGCCGGCGAGAGAAGGGGGCGAAAGGGCGCCGGCAGAGAAACCCGAGAGAGAGAAGAGAGGGAGAGTTCTGCGTGGAGGGAGAGAAGGAGGGTGTTTTGTCACTATGGTCCCGGGCCGGGTTCGGGTCGGGCAGGCCGGTCTGGACCGGGTCGAGCTAGGAGTTGGACTGAATTTACCAATCGGGCTCAGTGGTTGGGCCAGACTTGTTAGATGAGTTGGGCCGGATTTATTATTCGAACTGGGCCGGAATTAATATTTCTATCGGGCCTTTTACTTATTAATCTTGGATCTTGATTAAATCTAGCCCAGTAATGTTAATATTATAAGGGCTCGTTTGGTAGCCCAACTGAGATAGTAGGCCCGAGATTAGAAATCAAGATTATTATCATAGATGGGGAGATAAGGATTCTATATTAGTTGTTTGGTAGGTTGGAATAGATTACCGCTTATCTTAGTTTGTGTGTTTGGTACAAGAATTACAACCTTGACAAATTAGCTAAATGGCTAAAATACCCTTTTGTATTGATGCCTTTATTTCCAATAATTCATCCCTCAAAAGAAGTTTGTAACATCAAATTAATTGAAAGAAATAAATATGTAGAATCAACAACAAAGCTTCAATATTAGAACAAGCAGTTGAAGCTCATATCATCAAATTAATTGAACTGCCATTAGCTATTGGAAAACAGAAGGAAAAAAAAAAATTACATCTTTATCAATTGTTTCACTAAAAGTGTTCGCAATAGACGAAATCTATCGTAGCACTAGCAAGTAAAACCTAAGTATCGAATCTCAAGGAAAACTTAACAGGGCAATTAATTATGTAGTAAACCTAATACTAAGAAAGCAAGTAAAGAAGAATGTGGGGTTTTTGTTTTAAATCCTAGGCAAGAAAATAAATAAAAGCAATAAATTAAAGCAAGTAAATAATCTAATCTAGAACTTGAGAAATAAATCTAAGAAATAAACTAAGAAAGCGATTAATCTACCTAGGCAAGAATCGAAAGGAAAGCAATAAAGAAAGCAATAAAGAAAGCATAAACTACTCTAGACATGATGAATAAAATCTGGAAATTAAAAGGCTAATTAATCTAACTATGAAAGCTTTGAAAAACGAGAGAATCGAAACTAGAAAAACGAATCTAAACTTTAAACTAGAAATCGAAAGAACGAAATTAAAACTAAGCAAATTAAACGAAGCAATTAAGAGAACGAATCTAAAACTAAAGCAAAGCAATTAAAGCAAATAAACGAAAGCAATAAAAGAACTTACGAGAATTAAACGAAGACGAAGAACGCGAATTAAATAAAGAAGTCTTGAATTAAACGAACTAAGAATCCGGATCCGAACAAAGTAAAACTAATCTAAAGTGTTTTAGTGCTGAAAAATAAAGCTAACTAATGCTAAAAACTGATAAAAGATGATCCCAATTCGTCCCAAAGTACTAGTATTTATAATAGGAAGAAAACCTAATCATATAAGGAAACTAATAGCTGGACGCGGACATCTGGACGGTCATCCAGATTTGTTAAGGACTTGGCCGTTCGGCCAAATCAGGTACTGGTACTTCACGCCACAATCATCTGGACGATCGTCCAGATTCTGGACGATCGTCCAAATCACGTTCTGGACGATTGCGCGCGCTTCTCTTGTTTCGGCCGTATCTTCCTCGTCCGAACTCCAAATTGACCTCCGTTTTCGCCTATGCGCTCCTATCGAACCCCTCTTCGATATAATGCTTTCATTACATCCAAAATGAATCTTCAATAAAATCATGAGAGGTTAGAACTCGAGGTCAATGATTGCTTTTCTTCTCGTTTCCGCCCTTTTTATCCTACAAGTACCAAAAACTCCAAACAACCAAATCATAGCCAAAGACACACGAAAAGACACAAAAACACAACGAAAAAAAACACAAAAACATAATGAAAATCCTAACATCTAGACACCAATCAAAATCCCCCACACTTAGAACTTTGCTTGTCCTCAAGCAATATAAACATACAACTTAGACTCAATCCAAACAATTCAAATCATAGAACATTTATCCACCGGAATCGACAAACTCAAACGAGGTCACTTTAATCCCAAGTTACGATCAATCATCATCAACGAGCTGTGTGGCTTATCAACCCAAGCAAGAGGAAAAGCAATGATACACACATCTCACAAATATCTAGATCACCACAACTTTAGACGTCTAGCCTACTTCCCCTTTTTATTCAATACATAAACAACTCTCTTTTTTTCTTTTTTTTTTTTTTTACACAAGTGAACGTTTTTTGGCACATAATTCACTAGGTTTAATCATCGATGGGTCACATCGAGCCTCCTAGTGCGGTTTCCCGTACCCATTGTCAAGAGGGGTAGAATGCCTACGAACACATTATTCTAATATACATGAGTATCATCTAGGACAAAGTTCATGAAATGTGATCATTCGAGGGTCTCTCGAAGCCTTTTCATGTGGTTTCCCATGCTCATTACTCTAGTATTTTCATACGTTACAAGTAAGAGGAGCAGAATCCTATCAACTCTTTTATTCACATATAAGCACAACTCTTTTTTTTTCTCTTTTTTTTATCATAAGGGGAAAGTAAACTAGCAATCCAAGTTAAAACGATCTAGATTTATCACTCAACCAAAAATCATAAATCATTTTCCTCAATACTCATATCAATTCGTGCCCCCCAATTCATCGAATCATAATATATCACAACTCAAGATTAAACCAACCTAATTTATGCTCAAATCAATTCCAACAACTAAATACTCCATCATCGAATCATTCAAATCAATCCTAAATTGCATGATTATAAGCTCAATTTCAAAAAAAAAAAAAAAATCCTAAGTGGGGAACACATCAAGACTCAATCACAAACTAGACTCGATCAAACCAAACAAGACTCGATCAAGACACAAAACAAAAACGAACACTTCATGCCAAAAGTTTCAAAGACCCTCCCCCACACTTAAAATCAAGCAATGTCCCCATTGCAAGAAAATAAAAAGGAGAAGGAAAGAAGGAACTTATCGCAAGATGACAACCAACGAGCAACTCGAAATCCCAAGAGACTCCAAGTTAGCAACCTACAAAACAAACACCAAACAAAACACAAAAAGCATAAATCCGAACAAAACACAAAAACAAAATAAAAGACACAAACTTTTTTTTTACGTGGGTTGCCTCCCACCAAGCGCTTGTTTAACGTCGTTAGCTTGACGAGAAAAATTCTCACCCAAAATCTGTTGCAACGAGCAATGTCTTTAACCATCCATAGGCAACTCTCGGTGCAAAGGTGGACTCTTCTTTCTCTTCGGCTTGAAACTCGAAAAGAGGGTTATCTTGGACACTCATCTCCCCCACACTTGTGTGAAAATCCATGTAAGAAATATCATGATCTTCAAAACGTGATGATGGATCCTCCACAAAAAATGCTTCCTCGTCGAGATTGGCAAGAAAGTTGTCCATGATTTCTTCCTCTTGTTGTGAACTCAAAATCGACTCCTCCATAATGCAATTGTGATCCTCCATGTCTTCCACATTGCTCAAAAACTCCTCCACAATTTCTTCCTCATCTAATTTGCTCAAAAACTCATCGATAATGGCTTCTTCCTCATGCATAGCAACCTGAAAATTCTCCTCTATCTTTTTCTCATCCAAATCATTAGTAATATGCACATACGAACATGTTTGGATAAAAGAATTAGAACAAGAAGAATAGTTATCAAAAATTGAGAAAGTTACCGAACCTCCTACACCGGCCATGCTCAATGTACCGGATCCAACGTCGATTCGAGTTTGAGTAGTAGCCATGAAAGGTCGCCCTAACAAGAGAAGATGACCTCTCTCACTCCTAGCTCCTCGCCCCACGTCAAGCACAACAAAATCGACAAGAACTTGAACACCCCTCACAAGTAAAGCAACGTCTTCCACAATCCCTAAGGGACGACTCAAAGAACCGTCGGCTAGCTCGATGCAAAAATTGGTGGGCTTAAGATCCCTCGAACCCATTCTCTCGAAAATCGAGTATGGCATCAAGTTCACCGCTGCCCCCAAATCCAACATACCCGGCACATTATCCCCATTATCCAAAACAACATCTAATTTGAAACTTCCGGGATCACCTTGTTTTGGTAGAGATGAGAGATGGCCAGCTGAGGTAGGGAATGCGCGAGAACGTTGTCGGCTTGCTTTGATGGCAGCCACGGTGTGACTTCTCCACTTCTTTCCTTTGTCTTGCTCCTCTTCAATGACCGTTAAGGCATGAGCTTGTTTGGGTTGGCTAGGCTTCCCATTTGATAGCTTCTTCAACTCATTAACTGCTCCAAAAATCTGCCCAATATTGGTCTCAAGGCGTCTAATCGTGGCATCTTGCGCTTCACGAGCCAACTTGCTCTCATGCATAAATGCAGCGAGACTAGCCTCATCAAGTGGAGATTGTTGAGGTGGAGGTGGGTAGAACAGCGGCTGTGGATAGTAAGACTGTGGGGGATGGTAGAATGGTTGTTGGTGAGGAAATTGTTGAGCATATGGTGGTGGTGGGTATCCTTGTGCTGCGTAGACTTCGGCTCCTCCTTCATAAGTAAGCTCGGCCTTCCTAGTGCACTCGTCGATGACATGGCCAACTAGTCCACACATGCCACAAGGCTCCGAAGGGGTAAGTGGAGTCTTCATCTTGAGTTCTTGGAGATCCCTCATCATATCGGCCAATTGCTTCGTCAAATCCGGGCTAATAGTGACCTCACTAGCCTCCATCTTCCTCGGTCGAGACGACTTTTGTTGAGAGCTTGCAGCAAGAGTCTCAAAGATCATCCTCAACTCGTCGGCTGTCTTCACTCCGATGTTTCCTCCGGCCAAGCTATCCACCATGAATTGGCAAGTTTGAATTAGAGAATCGTAGAAATATTGCCAAAGCATCTCGGACGCCATTTGATGGTGAGGGCACTGCTGCAACAATTCTTGGAATCTCTCCCAAGCCTCATGAAAAGGCTCATCGGCTCCTTGAGCAAAATTCATGATCTTCGATCGCACCTCTTGTGTCCTGTGGTTGGGGTAGTACTTCATCATGAACTTCTCGCACACCGCATTCCAAGTTGTGAGAGAGTTGGCCGGGAGAGTGAGATACCATGACTTTGCTCTATCCTTCAACGTGTATTGGAAACACTTCATCTTCAAGTCGTCCTCCGAAAGTTCTCCCAGTGGAAAATTTTGCACCATCGTGCAATATTCGCGAATGAACGTGAGAGCATCTTCGTTGGGCAGCCCGTAGTAGGTAGGGAGCAAAGCCAAGTGGTGCGGTTTAAGCTCATAATTCCTAACCTCGGTGGTTAGGACAATTGCCGAAGTGGTGGCGGTGAAGGTGGGACGAGCAAAATCTCCCATCTTTTGTGCCATTGCTTCGAACTCTCGTCTTCTTCTTCCTTCGTCGCGGTTTAGAGTGCCTTCTTCTATTGATGACGTCGATGTGAGGTGTCAACTTCCTTTAGAGACTTCGACGACCTTGCTTACACAACACTCAACAAACGGATTAAACGCACCGAGTGGAAGGGAAAAGAAATCGAACGAAAAACAAATAAAATAAAATAAAAATACTACACAATCAAATAGCCTAAAGTTTTCCCCGGCAACGGCGCCAAAATTTGTTTCACTAAAAGTGTTCGCAATAGACGAAATCTATCGTAGCACTAGCAAGTAAAACCTAAGTATCGAATCTCAAGGAAAACTTAACAGGGCAATTAATTATGTAGTAAACCTAATACTAAGAAAGCAAGTAAAGAAGAATGTGGGGTTTTTGTTTTAAATCCTAGGCAAGAAAATAAATAAAAGCAATAAATTAAAGCAAGTAAATAATCTAATCTAGAACTTGAGAAATAAATCTAAGAAATAAACTAAGAAAGCGATTAATCTACCTAGGCAAGAATCGAAAGGAAAGCAATAAAGAAAGCAATAAAGAAAGCATAAACTACTCTAGACATGATGAATAAAATCTGGAAATTAAAAGGCTAATTAATCTAACTATGAAAGCTTTGAAAAACGAGAGAATCGAAACTAGAAAAACGAATCTAAACTTTAAACTAGAAATCGAAAGAACGAAATTAAAACTAAGCAAATTAAACGAAGCAATTAAGAGAACGAATCTAAAACTAAAGCAAAGCAATTAAAGCAAATAAACGAAAGCAATAAAAGAACTTACGAGAATTAAACGAAGACGAAGAACGCGAATTAAATAAAGAAGTCTTGAATTAAACGAACTAAGAATCCGGATCCGAACAAAGTAAAACTAATCTAAAGTGTTTTAGTGCTGAAAAATAAAGCTAACTAATGCTAAAAACTGATAAAAGATGATCCCAATTCGTCCCAACGTACTAGTATTTATAATAGGAAGAAAACCTAATCATATAAGGAAACTAATAGCTGGACGCGGACATCTGGACGGTCGTCCAGATTTGTTAAGGACTTGGCCGTTCGGCCAAATCAGGTACTGGTACTTCACGCCACAATCATCTGGACGATCGTCCAGATTCTGGACGATCGTCCAAATCACGTTCTGGACGATTGCGCGCGCTTCTCTTGTTTCGGCCGTATCTTCCTCGTCCGAACTCCAAATTGACCTCCGTTTTCGCCTATGCGCTCCTATCGAACCCCTCTTCGATATAATGCTTTCATTACATCCAAAATGAATCTTCAATAAAATCATGAGAGGTTAGAACTCGAGGTCAATGATTGCTTTTCTTCTCGTTTCCGCCCTTTTTATCCTACAAGTACCAAAAACTCCAAACAACCAAATCATAGCCAAAGACACACGAAAAGACACAAAAACACAACGAAAAAAAACACAAAAACATAATGAAAATCCTAACATCTAGACACCAATCATCAATGACAAATCTTCAAGAAAATCGGCACTTTGGAGAACACCAAGTCCCAAATTGAAGAAGAACTACTCAAAAAATCATCACCGCAAATCAAAAATCGAAAAAAGAATCGGAAAAGGTTTGGAGCGAGTCGACGAGTTCCATCTTCGCGAATCGCTACTCGGCCGCAAATCGGGTCGCTGGTAATGACGACGAGTCGACGAGGACGTTCTGGAAAATACCCTCCGCCGCGCCGTCTGCAACATCAAACCCGGAGGTGTAGGTCCCACCTGAGGAACCAAACGCAGGTCATCGAATTGAGGCTATGAATTTGGGGATGGGGATCGAGTGACGGTGGTTGAGATGCAATTAATTGAACAAAGATGAGGGGCGAAGAAGCGGCAGAGATTATGATAGCTTGGGGAGAAGAGAAGCAGCGGCGGTGGCTTCAATGGGGGTGGAGAGAGTTGAGGAAGGAGGGCAAAATAGAAGAGAAATGACTTTTCATAAGATGGGGATAAATAAGTAATTTTGCATTTTACTCATGGTTACTGTTACCCTATCTGGGCCAAAGAGCCCCGATGGTTTCTCGGGGAAGAACAGTGATTATCTCACGGGCCGTGCCATATTCACGGGCCCCCTTGTTTTCTGTAACATGCGTACCAAACGGGTGATAAGCCCAGATAATAATTCTTATCCGGGCTTATCACCCCTACCAAACGGGACCTAAGTGTGGACCACTTATGCCCATAATAAAGCCACTAAACCCTATTAATGACTTAGTCGAATTATCCTACTACTCCTGTCGGGGATGAAAATCCACAAAACACCATAATCGATCGAGGTGGTCGATTACAAACGAGAATTGAGAAACTCTCGATTAAAGAGTAACCTTGAAAAGCACTTATAGTAAAAGAGATCAAAGCCTTAACAAAAGACGACCTTCGCATCAATCGATAAGATTATCAATTTTATTTCTAGTCTCTCACTCACGTTCTTTGAACGAGGTTAAGCGAAGGAGCAAACCGAGACTGAAGTGGCGCCTCAGAATTATATATATTTTATCCCAGGAAAGCTATCGAGGTGGGATTTCGTACAACTAAATGTTTATTTATGTTATCGTTATTTTCTTTAAAGAATTGTCATGTCATAAATATTTTGTTTTGTATGAAGTCTATCTGAGAAAGGCTTATGCCTCAGATTTTCAGAACGAATTCGGGCTCACCGAGATCATAATCTTGGTGAGTTAGTGCGCACTCAGATTACTGTTAGCTGACGTAAGTTGGCGCGGTCAGGTACCCGGGAGGGTGGCCACCCTCACCGGATACACCCACAGCTCAGATATGATGGATTACACCCAGAACTTAGCTTGCAAACACTTTTCGATTCAAATGTTTTAGTGAGTATAGATCTTTCAGTAAAACCGTATGTCTCACTTGAATGGTTGGCAATTAAATGTTTTGGCATGTGTTCACTGAGTACTTTGTACTCACCCCTGTACATATTTCCCATGTGCAGGTTGACCGAGATGGGGTGAAGTAGTCGGAGGAGCTTTTGTCGAGCATTACCGTGATGAAGTCTCTTGGTGATGCATGTCTTCATACATGCATCTCGTACTCTTCCAATATGAATTGTTATTCAGTCAAGACTCATTTTCAATCTAGTTGTATTGAAGCCACTTGATGGCACTATCATAGACAATATCGTATTTTCTTTGAACACTGCTTCCTTGTTAACTCTCGTCGTATTCCCTTTTGTTGGACGTCGTTTTATTACTGCGCTTCCATGAATGTTGGCAAGCATAGACATGGGCTTAATTACATTCCTTCGTGTTATCTTTCTTTCATGTCACCTTTTCCTTTTACATTCTCTTTTCTTTACCTTTTCCTTTCTTTAAGTCGCGACCTCGCTTAGCTAGTTTAGCGAGGTGGGGTCGTGACAAATAGCCACTTTAATATAGTAAACACAAATATTAGTCACTCATAATAAAAACACAAAAACTAGCCACTCTTACCATATCACCCTTATACATGAATACAAGACTAGTTTGTTCTTGTATTGTGCAATAAATTTATACCAATACATGATTAACTTCACATGACTCATGTATTCAAATACATGACTCATGTATTCATGTATTATGAAGTAAAATATGAACAATACACGAATACACGAATACATGAGTCATGTACTCATGTATTATAAAATAAAATATGACCAATACATGAATATAAGCATTCGACCAATACATGAATAAACGATTACATGACTCGTGTATTTATGTATTATGAAATAAAAACCGACAAATATATAAATATAAACATTTAAGCAATACGTGAATACACGAATACATGACTCGTGTATTCGTGTATTTTGAAGTAAATGTTAATTTACAAATGATTTTACGACTCTTGTGTTCTTGTATTTTAAAATAAAATTATAAAAGAAAGGGAAAAAAAAAAGGAGGAGAAGAAGAAAAAGAAAAACAAAGAAAACGGAACGAAAAAAAAAAAAAAAAGGCAAGAACAAGAGAGAGAGAAATAAGCAGCACAAAAGAAAAAAAATAAAAATAATAGAAATAGAAATAAAAAAAGAGAAGAAGAAAAGCGCCAGGGGTGGGATAGGTGGGGTGTTTTATTTTTAATTTGTGCTAAATTAAATTAAATAAGGGAATTAATACAAAAAATGACTAGTTTTTTCTGTTTTTTATAGAGTAAATATGCTATTCTAGTAAAACCTCTTCGTGTATAACAAATACTAGAAAAAAATTTAACAATACTCAAATTGTAGACAAGTTTGACATGAGTAGACTAAATTACCCCTCTTCCTATGTACTATTTACATTCTCTATCTTCCTCTCCAATCGACACACTAATCTCCACTCTCTCTCTCTCTTTCTCTCTCCTCTCTCTCTCTCTAGAAAACCAAAACCGATCTACTCCGGCGAAGATAGAAGAGAACGCCGCCGCCGTGGGCTTGGATCGGGTTCCCGGACGGTGGCGTTCTTTGTCTTCCTGGAATCGACAGAGGGGAAGAAGATGTTCCGGGCGGAGGACTGTGTCGGAATCCGGAGCAGATCTGAAGGTGGTGACGGCGACGGAGATGGAGACGAGGGGGCGGATGACGGCAACGGACGGAGATGGAGACGAGGGGGCGGATGACGGCAACGGACGAAGATGGAGAAGAGGGGGCGGAAGGCGGTGACGGCAACGAACGGAGGTGTTCGGGGCGGACGGCAATGGCGGCAGATGGCAACGGCGGCGGCGCTGGGCGGCAGCGACTGGTGGGTGAGGGACGGATCTACTATTTCAATTTGAATTTGGATTTTTTTTTACGACTGGTGGGTGAGGGCGCTGGACACAATTCCCATTTTCTTTTCAGTTTTTTTTTTTTTTTTTTCCAAATCTTTTCATTTGAATTTTTTTTATTATACTACGTATTTGTTTTTGTATTTTTCCTTTTTCTACATTTTTTTTCTTTTCCTTTTTTTTTTTAATTTTCCTTCCTTTTTCATTTTCCTTTTTTTTTTTTTTTTAATTAGGAATTGTGGTGTTGTGTTTTTGTTGAGTAATTTAATGGGTTTTTGTATCACTTTAGAGAGAGACTTTTGAAAGGTGGAAAAGGTGTAGGAGGAAGAAGGAGAGGAAGAAGGTCTTGCATCAAAAACAATTTTGATTTTTTTCAAATGTAACAGGGGTGAGAATTTGTATATGTACCGTAATTTCTTACTCAATAATGTATTTAATAATATATTTTGTGTTTAGTGTTTTGATTGGTGGTGTGAATTCAGTCATGAAAGACTGAGATTGTTGATGGATGTGAAATGAAATTGAATATGCCCTTTTCTTTTATGAAATTGAATGCACATTATTTGTTACTTTAATAATTCTAACTAGTTGTATTGTATATATAGTTTTCTTATACGAAATTGAATACGCTCTCTTATGATTTTGACAAAATAACAAATTCTCACCAAAATAACAAATTCTTACAGAACATAGTCTTATTGGAAACCCAAAATATACAAAATTTTACAGAATCGTAAGAAACGAATTCGTAGCAAACAATAGGTAACAAATTAAAATCACAGACTGACGCAGTAAGAAATTATGATAAATAAAAATTCGCACCAAATATCTAGTGAGAATTTATGAATCTTACTTATTACGGCTGAAGAATGGTTAGAATTTATTAATTCTTCTTGAATATATGGTTAGAATTTAGTATATTATTACGTATGTCACATGATAAACGCAAATGCGAGAATAATGTTGGTTGGATTGTTGCATACAAAAGAGAGAGAGGGGGGGAGATAGAGTTGCACGTGGTTTTATTAGAAATTCACTAATTTTAACTAATTATATACATTCTAACCGTATGAATTCATTTAGTAAGAATGTATAAGCATGGTTAGAATGCATATGAATGGTTAGAATTAACTAAATTCTTACACATTGTATGTATTTATTTCATAAGAAATAAAATAATTCTTACGAAATGAATTAATACGGTTAGAATTCATACGATGTGGTTAGAATTAGTTTATTTCTAACCAAAAATGCGAATTCATTTAGTAAGAAAGTGAATAATTCTAACGTATCGTATAGATTCATTTCGGAATAAATATAATAATTCAAACTAGTGGATTGAACTATTTATGAATTCATTAGTAAGAAATGCGAATTTGTCACAAATAATAGGTAAGAAATTACGATTACATATACGATTTCTCACCTAGTTACAACAACACATACAAATTATTAAACGTGATACAAATTGTAAGAAATACGATAAACAAGGTAAGAAATTGACAATTTTTGCACTAAGATATTTGATAAGCTGTATCAAAAAATAATTTGATTTAAAAAAAAAAAATTACTCAAGAGAGTACGAAAAATAAATAAATAATGCAAAGTGAAATTTTTTTAAAAAATATGTTGACAAAACGAAAAGGCAAAAAACAAAAAAATGAAAAAGTAAAAAGGTGATGTGACATGTGTGTAAGAGAAGGAAGAAAAAGGGGGAAAGTGGGGGTAAATTAGTCAACAAGTCAAACTTGTCTAGTTTTTAGGTTTCCTTATAATTTTTCTACTCCCTCCGGTCTTTTCTAGTTGAGTCATTTCTTTTTGTGATTTTCGGCACGCTTTTCCACACCTCTAGATGATGAATTTTAAAACGGATTTTTTAAATTTTTTTCTTTTACGGGATACTACAAGTGTTGTAGTATCCCGTAAAAGAAAAAATTCTTCAAAAATCCGTTTTAAAATTCATCATCTAGAGGCGTGGAAAAGCGTGCCGAAAATCACAAAAAGAAATGACTCAACTAGGAAAGACCGGAGGGAGTAGTATTTGATAAACACTATACTACTTATATAGAATAGTTTTTGCCCATTTTTTATATGAGTGGCTAGTATTTTGGTTTACAATATCAAAATGATTATTTTCCTATATTTCCCCTTAAACGAATTTAAAATATCTAAAACTTGCCAACAATATACTACTATTAAATATATATACCACTCTGTTCTCTGCTAGTTGAACTATTTGCTTTTTGCACGGTAATTAAGACAAAAATGTTTAGTGTATAAAGTGTATTTTATAGGGAATGTAATGTGGTTTATGTTTTTAAACATATTTTAGAAACAAAGCATCATATATGCATAAAAACATGCTCTTGTCTGATCTTAAATGAAAGATCGTATAAAGACCTTTAATTTGATATAGAAATCATAAAAATTCGATAACAAACGAGCAAGTTATAATAATTTAAACTTTCGAAATTTAAATTATATTGAACTGCGTGCAGAAAAATGAGTGGATCATGAGATTTAAGTATGAAATGTTAAGTGTAATAAGGGGTTTACTAATTGTACTAATTATACTCTAATTCTTTCCAAAAAAGGAAATGAGTCAACAAATATGGGACGTCCCAAAAAGGAAAATGAGTCAACTAGCAGGGACCGGAGTGGTATATTTTTTACAATGTATTTTAAAAAAAAAATGTTTTGGTTTATCCCATGCGTCGCATGGATGGAAATAAATAGTTCTTTTTGTATACTACTCCATTTGTCCTAGTTAAATCATCATGTTTAATTTTGAAAAATTGAATTTTGGACATAATATTAAAAGTGGGAATCAATAATTAATTCTTTTCATTTTAGGAGACATGACAAAAACAAGATAATTTAATTCGTGTGGTATAACCTTATTAGAAAATTAAGACAATTTAAGTAGAATAGAGAAATAGTAATTCATCAACTTTGTGACATCCCGTGCTGTCGTGCATAGCACGGGGTGCAATACTAGTTCTCTAAAATAGAAAAAATTAACATTACATTTTCCATATTTTTTTTTCACTTTTAACATTACACCTCAACTCTCATGCTGAAAAGAAACATGACCATTGAAACGGAGGGAGTATAATCTAAAATGATGATTTTTCATACAAAAAAACTAAAACGTACCCAATGACAATTGAAAACACTTCATATATAATTATCAAATATGTAAGTAAAGTAATGGAATATCACATGAATTTTGATACATGACCAACCCACTGGGTCAATCCGTGAACTTTCCGGTATAGGCCTATCGAGCTTGGGATTTATGAGTTGCTCGGGTTGTAATTTTTTTGCCTCTTATTTACCTTTTTTATTGGGCTATACGGATTGGCTCATCGTTTCCGAGCTAGATTATCATTCCTATTCGTTAGCATGTCCAACTCATAAGAAATTGAGCTTGTTTGCAAGCTTCATAACTAATTAGTTCGTGATCCCTGAAATTGAGCCTGAGCTCGAGCCTTGTACACTAAAAAAATTTAAGTAAGAGCTTGATAGTAATGAGTTGTCGAGTATACTTTGAATACAAAACTCGAGCTTTAACATTTGGTAAGTTCAAACTCGAACACATCACATATTTTATTCAAATATAGTTTAATCATATAACACGTGTATTTTTGCTGATAAAGATCGAGAAAACAATTCATAGTTAGGTTGCGTTCTCTTTGATGCGAAAGAAAATGAGAGAAAAGATAAAATTACCCTATAAATTCCACTAATTTTTTAACTTCTAATTTTCTCACATTTTATCAATGAGGGGGGATTTTACTCCTTAAATTGGAGAAAATATTTACAACACCAAATTAGAGATATAATATTTTCTCTTCATTGTAGTGCAAATGAAGGGTAAAAAATAGGAAAGATGAGAAAAGGTGAGAAAAAGGGTGAAATTAATAGGGTGATTTTCTCTTTTCTCTCCTTTTATTTCGCATAAAAGAGAACGCAACCTTAATAAAAACTTTACAAGTGCTGCATATAAACCTTGAGACATATTTTCACTTATTTGTGTCCACCCTTTCCAGTGTGAACTATACTACGAGAAACAGTCACGACTCACGATCAACATTATTGTTATCTGCATATATAATACTGATCGATCTTGTTTTGTAAGCAATTAATACACGACCAGAAGTATAAAGAACACGGTGGTTTTTACGTGGTTCGATCTAGCGGAATAGATCTACGTCCCCGGGGCGAAGGAGGTTGATGTTTTATTGGCGTAAGGCGTGTACAATACAAAAAGTAACGAAAACATGAATGAATCTTCTAACTCTAACCTAGCCTCTATATATATACAAGTATGTAGAGTTTGACTCTAACAAGGGTTCCTTTGAGCCTATCTCCTATTTGTGATGAGCATCCGAGTCTTCTTTGTCTCTTAGGACTCAAATTGTACTTGCTGAGGGAGTTCTTCGTGGGCTGAGCTCCCTATGGGCCAGACTGCCTCTATGGGCTGAACTGCGTAGACCGAGCTCATTGTTGGGCCCTGTTCATATTGGGCCCAATACTTGCCCGATTAGTTGGGTTCATATCCTATCAAATATTTACTATGTTATGTAAGAACGAAAAAAAAAAATCTATTTTAGAGGGAATTGAAAATGTTTTATCTCTTTTTCAAAATGTATTTTAATAGTAGTTGGGCCTTGTTGCTTAGCTAGTCTTTCACGACTTATCCCACGTTACAACACAAAATTAGATTACCGTATGTTGCAAGTTTGGAAAAGACAAAAAATAATTAAGACTAACATTAATTTCTAAGTACTTCCTTTTAGCAAAATCAATATTAAACTGTTGAATATTCTTAAATAAAAATTAACGTGGTGGTTAGGTTTCTATAAAGGACTATTAATGTGAAAATGAATTTGTTTTGGTGTTGCCATTTTTATTGTTTTGTGTAATCCGAATCGAACAATTAACTTAAGTTGAGCACTTAATAATGTCTACGTTAGAGGGCTTCCATCTTTTTTCCAAACTAGCAGAGAGAACGTATGTTGCACGTATAACCTTTTAATTAATAAAAAGAAGTTTGAAACTATTGATACTATTAATTGTTGATTTCTAACGTTAATAAATTGATACAAAAAATAGAAAAAAAAAAATGATATATATTAAGTTTTTTATATCGATCCTACATATAAAATTTTGTTCCTACAACTTATAAAAAAAATTATACAATTACAAAGTGAAAAAGCTCTAATCCAATACTATATATTTTTATATTATTCATAATTCATCATAATTACTATAATTACTATAAGTATCATATAACATGAAAGCTATTTACATCTCTCATTCATCATATATTCATTAATCATATATTTCGAAGATTGACAAACCACTAAATACTTGGCATTACCTAATACTTGAATAAACTATTTAATAAATAAAAATATATAAAAATATTATAGCAATAATTAATCTGAAATTATAAAATTACTTCTTCACATATCTAGTTTCGACTACAAAAAACACAGATTTTAGCAACCGAAAATTAATTCTAAAATTAATTCAGTATTCCATCAGTTTATATGTTCTTAGTTCAATGCAAACAATTAATTTTTTCTCTTTTACTACAAACTCATTCAACCCGTTATTTTTTTTCTTTATAATGAAATTTCATCTCACTTTAGAGTAATCATTAGAATATATAATCATAAAGACTAAGATACTGTATGATCCTTGAAAAATTAAATCTTTAAAAAAGAATTTGCTCATTTATGCACTCTATAACCAGTTCCTTAGATTAATTGTATTGTATTTACATTCCTTTGGGACATCAAATCATCAAGTACTCCCCCATCTCTATTATCTTGACTGTTTTTATTCAACACGAGTATATTATAATAATAAAATGAGTAAAGATAAAGGAGACAAAGAGAATACTAAAATCATATCTACACGAATCAGGATAAAATAAAGACTAAGAATACTAAGATAAAATTATACAATAAAACTGCAATTCAAAAGATATATCGAACACCACGGATATCATAATAAAACATAAATAAAAATAGATTTTTTTGAAAAATGAATAAATTAAGAATTTATTTGTTTATCGATGAGAGACGACTGCGATGTGTTTTACTATATAAGCTACTAATATTATGTTTAATTAGATACACAGAAACATATATACTCCGTTTGAACTTCTTCGTTGAATTACCGTTTTGTATTATGGGTATGAAGAGAAATAAGCATTTGAATTGTCATTTCTGAAGTTGGAGCATGACGTACGACGAGCTGGTACTTCTTGTACCATCTCGAATTTTTCTTTAGCTTATAGTTGATTTGTTACTTAATTTGTATTGAGCTGGTACTTCTTGTACCATCTCAAAATTTTCTCTAGCAATCTTAATTCAATTCTCTTTTTCCGATCAAAAAATAAAAATAAAATAAGCATTTCAATTCAATAGTAGAATATATTATAATCATCTGACGTATTGTGAGTTCGTTGCTTAACATAATCAGCCTAAAATATGATTGCAACTCTTGCTTTTACCATGTCTCAATTATACTTTCACTATATCAAAATCCTTTTATATATAATAGCAAAGCGGATTCGGAGCCCCACGTTAATTCACGTGCCTACGTGGCACTTCCTATGCTCTCCGTTCCTATTTATCTAAAAATTCAATTTATTTATAAAAAAATCTTATAAAATAATTCATAGAAACATATTTTCTTTGATTATCATAAAAAAATATTACTCCCTCCGTCCTTAAATAAGTGTCCCGAGCCGCCAAAATTTTTGTCCCATAATAAGTGTCCTATCACATATTTCAATGTAAAATTTTGGCTAAACTACCAATTTTACCCCTATTATCATTACACTTTTTTTACTTTTTCAATTTTCAATGTAATGATTAGGGGTTAATATGGTAAATTTATACAATTCCTTGGTTATTGCACTTTGGCGGCTCGGGACACTTATTTAAGGACGGAGGGAGTATTAAATAAATCTAGAGGGAAAATAAAAATACCCTAAGTGAAGATAAAAAACTAAATTTTGTTTTGTATCTTAAAATCATAAAAATATACCCAATTTTTCAAAAATGGGACAAGATTACCCTTTCACCATGTGCGGCTCTCTCTCTTTCCCCTCCCTCTTTTTTATGACACTTTTAACTTTTCTCTCTCCTTTTTCTGCCAACCACCACTTTTCTCTCTCCTTTCTTTATATTTTTCCTGACACCCACCAACTCCTCTCTCTCTTTCCTCTCTTTGCATGAATTTTCTCCTCTCTTCTCTCTCTTTTCACCTACTTTTTCTGACACACTCTCTCTCTTCACCACTAATTATTATCTTTCTTAAGTGCATAGTGATAAAAAAAAAACTGCACAAGCACAATACGATTTTGTATGTTTCGTACTGGACGTTAGTTATAAGATTTTGTAGTTTTGTACTGTGTTCTTAAGTACATATAGTATTTTTTTTTTTTTGTGTTTCTTACTGTGTACTTAAGTACACAGTAAACTTTTCTTCCTTTCGTACTGTGTACTTAAGTACGCAGTAAGATTTTCTTCCTTTCGTACTGTGTATTTTAGTATATCATGTAAATTGAACAAAAACTTACACAAGACTAGTAATCTTTTTTGTGTTTCGCACTGTGTACTTAAGTACACAGTAAACTTTTCTTCCCTTCGTACTGTGTACTTAAGTACGCAGTAAAATTTTCTTCCTTTCGTACTGTGTAGTTTAGTATATCATGTAAATTGAACAAAAAACTTACACAAGACTAGTAATCTTTTTTGTGTTTCGTACTGTGTACTTAAGTACACAGTAAGCTTTTCTTCTCTTCGTACTGTGTACTTAAGTACGCAGTAAGATTTTTTTCCTTTCGTACTGTGTACTTTAGTATATCATGTAAATTGAACAAAAACTTACACAAGACTAGTAATCTTTTTTTGTGTTTCGTACTGTGTACTTAAGTAATCGGGACAAAGGATAGCATTCGTAGATAGTGTGCTCACTTTAGTTTTCAAATTTCAATAAGCGAAACAATATATGTTCGCTGAAATGCTCGATTCAATCACTACAACTTCACAAATCTTCTCAAATTCCTCTCTTACTGTAGTTTACATTATAGAAAACCCACATAAAAAAATTACATCAAAACAAAATCAAATCGGAAAAATCGAAAACACGAACAAGAATTCCTGTAGTCCACCCTTCTCTCTCCACCGCCTCTTTCTCTCTGCAGGTATGCACATGAACATGTCCTAGAAAAACACAAAATTTCTCAGATTCAAATTTCATATCTACTGATTTTTTGAAGAACTTGCCATGTTTCTCTGTGTACTAGTAATCCTTCAAGAGGAAATACAAAGTCAAAAAATAAAGCAACTCACAAATTCAAAAACAAATTCAAAAATAAAACAAATTCAAAAAACTAAATCAAAAATAAAAAGGGCAGCTCTGCCATGGCCAAGCTTCACGTCCATCCTCGAGAATCTCTGGCACCACCTCGTCTCCGATATCCGACAAGGCCAGCTAAGCACCCGCGTCACGTCCCCGTCCATCCGCTCCGCCATGGCCAAGCTTCTCAAACCCGACCCGGATTCCGCCGACGAGCTTCGCCGGAAATGCAGCTTCGATCCTCGGGCATGGCCGGACCAGGAGAGGGCGAGCCCGGAGAAGACGGCCTCCGACGACGGGGATGGATTTGAGGTAGAGAGAGAAAGAGAGAGAGAGCGGTAGAGAGAGAAAGAAAGAGAGAGAAGTTTGTAAGGCATCGACTTCGAGCTCGCCGCGCGCAGAGCCGCCGCCGGCTTGCACGGCATCGGAAGAGACCATGGTCCTCCGCCGGCAATACTGGGGAAGAGACCACCGCGCCTCGCCGGAGCACCCCCCGCAGCAACCATCCCGTCGTACTCCGCCGCCACCGACGCCGCAAGGGCGGCGTACACCTCCGACCACTTCTTCATCTGGCCTTCAAGATCCTCCGCCGAAGATGAACGAGCGCAGCTCCGGCGGCGATGAATGGGCTGCGGCGGGCGAATTGGGGTGTAGAGAGGGGTAGAGAGAGAAAGAGAGAGAGAGTGAAAAATAAAATAGAGAGAGATGGTGATGTGTATAATGAAGAAAAATCGGTTAGAAAAAAAGAGAAAAAGTAAATAGTACTCCGAACCTAAAAAGCAGGGGCGTTTTTGTCTACCGAAGCAAAAAAATGGGTATTTTTTTGTGTTTTAAACTTCCAAAGCAAAATTTTGTTTTACTAGTTGAAATTGGGTATAGGACTATATATTCTCATAAATCTATATATATTCACTATACATATGAATTATAAAAAAAAATCCTCTGTACATATGAATTATAAAAAAATCTGCAACAAATTAATAAAACCACCACGTGAATAAAAAATAAACAACGCACCTGTTAACAATGCACCTATTATCGTATGAATTATAAATTATCATAAAAATTATAAATTAATAAACAATGCACCTATTATAAATTAACAAATTAATAAAACCACCACGTTAATAAAAAATAAACAATGCACCTATTATCATATGAATTAACCTATTATCGAAATATTATTATTATTATTATTATTAACCTATTTTTTTTACTATCACCATTAACAGACGGTCTTTTTATTAAAATAAACAACGGATGGTTTGACATATTTTAATATGGGTCACACTCATGTTAGCCCGGCCTATCCAAGTTTTGCCTTTTGATATTTGTCATTATCGTAGTATTTTATATATTTTAATATGGGTCACACTCATGTTAGCCCGGCCTATCCAAGTTTTGCCTTTTGATATTTGTCATTATCGTAGTATTTTATACCACTCCGGACCACGCTTCTTGACTCATTTGCTTTATACACGGGAATTAAGACGAAAATGTTTAGTGTATAAAGTGTATTTTGTAGGGAAATATAATGTGGTTTATGTATTTAGACATATTTTAGAAATAGAGCATCATAGATGCATAAAAACATGTTCTTGTCTGATCTTAAATGAAAGATCGTATCAAGACCTTTAATTTGATATAAAATCATAAAAATCCGATAACAAACGAGCAAGTTATAATAATTTAAACTTTCAAAATTTAAATTATATTGAACTACGTGCAGAAAAATGAGTGTATGAGATTTAAGTATGGAATGTTAAGTGTAATAAGGGGTTTACTAATTGTACTTATTATACTCTAATTATTTCTAAAAAAGGAAATGAGTCAATATGTGTGGGACGTCCCAAAAAGGAATATGAGTCAAGAAGCCTGGACCGGAGTGGTATATTTTAATATGGGTCACACTCATGTTAGCCCGGCCTATCCAAGTTTTGTCTTTTGATATTTGTCATTATCGTAGTATTTTATATATTTTAATATGGGTCACACTCATGTTAGCCCGGCCTATCCAAGTTTTGCCTTTCGATATTTGTCATTATCGTAGTATTTTATACCACTCCGGACCACGCATATTGACTCATTTGCTTTTTGCACGGGAACTAAGACGAAAATGTTTAGTGTATAAAGTGTATTTTGTAGGGAAATGTAATGTGGTTTATGTATTTAGACATATTTTAGAAACAGAGCATCATAGATGCATAAAAACATGTTCTTGTCTGATCTTAAATGAAAGATCGTATCAAGACCTTTAATTTGATATAAAAATCATAAAAATCCGATAACAAACGAGCAAGTTATAATAATTTAAACTTTCAAAATTTAAATTATATTGAACTACGTGCAGAAAAATGAGTGGATGAGATTTAAGTATGGAATGTTAAGTGTAATAAGGGGTTTACTAATTGTACTTATTATACTCTAATTATTTCTAAAAAAGGAAATGAGTCAATATGTGTGGGACGTACCAAAAAGGAATATGAGTCAAGAAGCCTGGACCGGAGTGGTATATTTTAATATGGGTCACACTCATGTTAGCCCGGCCTATCTAAGTTTTGCCTTTTGATATTTGTCATTATCGTAGTATTTACAAATATATGTATTTTAGATAAATAAGAATGACGGATGTAGGAATTAACACGTATGCATGTCGATCAACGTGGTGGTTCGAAACATGTATCTTAACTTATTTTGATATAACGACATTTTCTTTCTATTAAAATAAACAACAGGTGACTTGACATAATTTAATAATTTTCATTTATATTTTACTTTAAAATAACGTTATGAAGTGATTCGTATCGAATTTCGATGGGATACAAATGCAACTATTATATTTTCTTATAAGCACGAGTAACGGTAGAATTTATATTGACATTTTTTTTATTACAATAAACAACGGGCTATGTGAGACTCTCTTTGACATTTTCTGTTTATTAAAATAAATAACGGGCTACTTGAATTATTTTAATATTTTTCTCTTATGTTTACTCATGTTAAAATTTTATGTTATGTTTGCTTTAAAATAACACTAAACAATTAATTTTTCATGTCCAATTTTGACGGGATACACTATACGTATTATCAAAATATTACTCTAATAAACCTACTTTTATTATCACAATTAGCTGGCGGCTTGAAATAACGACACGACGGGATGAAATCAATATAACTATTTAAACGACGGACGACTTGACTTATTTTAATATTTTTCTTTTATATTTGATTATAATAAATACGGGTTACTCGACATTTTAATAATTTTGATTTATATTTTACTTTAAAATAACGTTATAAAGTGATTCGTATTGAGTACTGACAGAATACAAATGCACCTACCATCAACATATTCTCTTTTAAACCTATTTTCTTATAAACACGAGTAACGGGTGACTTTATATAATTATGTGTTATTCTACTATATTTTTATTAAAAATTTACTAGGAAAAAAATGTTGGTAAGAAGTTTCCAATTGCAAGAATGACGATAACTACATCAGATCAAATTAAGTTACTGGTTAGATTGCAAAAGAGGCAGACGATTAATGTAAACTATTCTCAACGGGTAGTAAACTATTAAGTATTTTTTGTATTGCTTTAATTTTTAATTTTTTTTGTATTTCACGAGAAACTTGGCTTTGTCTATTTCGGCGCCAATTTCATTTATAAGTCTTTAAACGTCGAAAATTTAAATGTAACATGAATCTGCGTTGGATTGGGTCTTCGCAATTATTATTCTTAACTTCTTTTTAAAATAAATTTCACTAATAAAATATCTAAATGATAAAAATACTTAGCACCCGTCGATTTTCGACGGGCTGTAAACTATTTATTTATAGTGTGTGATTGTATGAATTAATCACATTTAATTTAAGAATAGTTTCAGCGAAATTAACTGAAAACGATATCACCAATCTGTTCGAACGATCGAGTAATTGATCATATATATTTCTACTAATATATTACCACGTGATTTGTTTGTGTGCGTATGTTGGATTTATGGTAGATAGTTAAGTTTCAGGCCAAAAGTTTCGATTTCGAATACTATGTGATATAACATTACAAACTATGTAACTATGTAAGTGTTGGGAAAAAGGGGAAAAAAAAAATTGACTGAATGAGTATATATTCATGTACATATTTATGAATTTCGGATTCATATTTGAAAATTCGTAGCAAGATGGTAATAATGGAAAATTCGACAAAATCGACAAAACCTTTATTGAATCGATCTTCTCATTTTGATAAACTTTTTTTTTTTTTTTTTAAACATACTTGATTAAGGACTATCTTTCAATATAATTGAATATTAAAATTTATTTAATGTGTATTTGAAACAACTATATATATATATGTATACATGTAATGCTTAAAAAAGAAAAGAAAAATGAGTATATTTCACATTTGAAAATTCAAACCAAAATGGTAAAAATAGAAAAAATCGATGCAATCTTTATTGAATCAATCTTCTCATTTTGACACCTATTAATTTACCATACTTGATGAAGGTCTATCTTTCAAATTTAAACTTTTATTTAGTTTGTGTGTGAAACATCTATAATCTATTAGTATATATACATAGGAACTGTATAACTCTACGCAAAAACAATCATAGAATATTCATTATGGCTTCTTCTCAAATGTCGACTTTCATGGTTATCTTTGTGCTAGTTGCCGCTGGTTAGCACCCATTCCTTCTCATATCGAAAATCGTATAAACAAATGCGATGTTTATTGTGTGTTGTAATCATACTTATTCTAACAACAATACTAAAATGTATCAAGATTCATGGACGTCTATTATTGTTTCATTCACGGTACTTACTCTGATATATGGGCTGCCTCAGGTTCCCGAATATGTAGGTCGGAGTCGGAGTCGGAGTCGGACCCAGAATGTAGTACAAATTCTCAATGCGGGGATGTAAAGTGTTGTACAGGCCCTGCGATTTGTACCCCTGATCAAACTTGCTTGTGTCCCAAGAAGCATGGACCATTTACCGGTGAATATGGTAATTAACTATTCACTTCCTACAACGAACACACTAAATCACGAGTCTACTACAAAAATATTAAAGTATTATTTTACTTAGAATTATCTAATTTTGGACTATCTCGATACATATCATTATGATGTTAGTCGTGAACACATTCATCTTTTATCTTTTGCATGCATGTAGGGTCGCCTTGTAGGTCTGTCGCGGATTGTTGCAATTACGAATGCGGCCTCGCCGGCGAGAGTTGTATAGTCTTTGATAGCAAGAAGAGTAAAAATGCTAATCTTAGCATTAATTCATCGTTAGGACAAAAGAAATGTATTAACAGTTGCCAATTCGACTTCAAGAAAAATGGAGTTTGCAAGTGTGAAGAGGTTCCGATTTGAAGTTAGATCTTTCTTATGTACCTTTGTAGTTTGATGTTTTTTCTCAACAATGTTACCATTTGAATAAAATTGATTTTATCATAGTTTGATTCCACTTAGAACTATTTCGATTTGACTTGGTGAAAAGTAACAATTAGGAAATGTTATTCAATTTATATAAAAGTGAAATAAACTGTGGGTAAAAGAGTACATTACATATGTGGATAGTTGATTTGGTGCATAACTGCAACTTACAATAAGGGATTATATTTTAAGCTTGTCGAAGTTTGAAGTGAGAAACTATTTTATAAATACAAAAGGAAATTGATAAAAAAAAAAAAAAAAAAAAAAAAAAAAAAAACCTATGTCTAATAATCAAGAGTATTTATATTCAAATTACTCAAAAATTTGCTAGATTTTATGAAAATTACGTGAACGGCCAAATTTTGCCCTTATAGTTTTTATCTCACATAGTCACATATACAAATAGGATCATTTCACATATATATAAATAGTTTTTATTGGGCAACTCACGAATTATTCTATTATATAAATAGTTTTTATTAGGCAAGGGATTGCACATATACAAATAGTATCATTTCAATTATATATCACTCAGATTGTTGAAGATCATGACGATATCAATCAAATTTAGCTTTGGAAGGACCAAAACTAGGGCTGGGAATACGGGTCGGTTCGGTTAACCGAACCGAAAAACACCCTAAAACCCTAACCGATAACCGAACCGAACTCAAGTTCGGTTAACCGCTAACCGAACTCCTTTTTGCGGTTCGGTTAGCGGTTAACCGAAAATAACCGATTTTCATTTAATTTTTAAATATTCTGTATAATTTATACTTTTTGCGGTATTTAATACTTACGATAAGCAAAATCGGTTCTTGTGCTACAATTTTCTTAAAAATTAAAATTGTAGATTGTAGTTTAGAGAAATGAATTTTGTCTCTTAAATATTGAAGATATATCCAATACATCTTTCTACTCACTCAACATACACTAATTAAAAAAATACGAATATAAATGTGCTAATCATTGAAGATTGTAATTAGGAAATGCTATGCGAGCGAGCCTGGACAAATGGATTAGAAATTAGGAAATTAAAATTTTAGAATTATAATTAAATTAGGAAATTTAAAAATTATAAAATTAATAATTTTAAAATGATTTAATTAAATATCGGTTATCGGTTATAACCGATCGGTTATCGGTTATAACCGATAACCAAAAATCTTGAAAACATATGACCGATAACCGAACCAATAACCGATTTTCGGTTATCGGTTACCGCCCCGGTTCGGTTATAACCGAAAAATTGGAACCGAATTCCCACCCCTAACCAAAACGACCAAAAGGTGAAGATCCCGACAATCTCAAATCGAGTTTAGTGCTCGAAGGAACAAAACGACATCGGTTGGGGATTTATGCCTATGGAGTTGGAAATCAACGTGGCCATCACGACACCGAACTATCACATTATTTAGTGCGTATACTCAACTAGATCTTTGAATGGTATCGAGTTATTATTTTTAACAATTTAATTGAAAATTAGAGTCGAGTCAACGACGAATGTTAACCATGTAAACATTTAATTTTAGACATTATATAATCTAAATTCATTTAGAATACAAGATTAATGTGTAACAGCGGATACCACAAGGAATGCTCACAGACGTGACATACTACAAATAAGTTGTGTGCACATTAAAAGTGAAAAGTGCACACGGTGGATAGGGAGCGTTTCTCGTAACAGGATAGCCTAAAACTGCAAAACTAAGACAATCTCTACCGCACTAGCCAAACACCCCCTTACAAAAAATAGGCCAATTTCCAAAGATAAACCAGCACCAACAAGGAAGAGGAAATTTCCACTTGATTTCTGATTGAAATCAAATCGGGTTATGGCGTCATTTGGGTCTTTGAAGCAAGCCATCTTCGACAAACAAGCAAGAAAGCAGTATGTACAACTGCCCTCGTTCCTTTTCCGTTGAAAGTGTCTCTATTGAAATAACACTGATTTTTGAACGAACAGGCAGTATCAGGATCATATACGAGGCCTCAACGCCTTTGATCGTCACAAGAAATTTTTGAATGATTACGGTTAGTTTTTCGTTTTCGTTTCAAGAACGCACTGGTTTTATGATCTTTGTTAAGAATGATCTTTGTTAAGAATGTGTTGCGAATTGGTTTTATGGGTTTCTCGTAAAAGTTAAATTGATAATGCAATCTTACTTCCATTGAAGTTGAATACTCCCTCCGTCCACAAAGAGTGCGTTATGCTTTCTCCGGCACGGATTTGCTATTTGTTTTGCAATTAACCCCATGTTAGTTTAATTGATGGTATATGGTTAATTACTGGGTTAGTATTAGGAAAGTAATTTGAATTTAAGAGTTTGCGTTAATTGCATAACAAATAATGAGCTCGTAAAATCTGTGCCGGAGAGGGTGCACCGCTCTCTTTGTGGATGGAGGGAGTAACATTTTATGACAGCAACTAAAATGTTGTTGAGTTGTTGCACTTCTAAGGATGTAAATATGCATTTCTAGTTCTTCTGTGGGAAGATCGTTAGGGGAGATAAGCTCAATGACTTTTGAATCCTTTTCCTTTTTTTTGGGTTGCAGTTGTTTATTATGGAAAAGAGAGATCTGTTCGAGAGAAATTGCCGGTTAAAACCGATCAAGACACCATCAGAGAAGGATATCGGTAGGTTCACTATTCGCTTGATTTTATTGGGATTAATGTTCCATACGCATCGGTTGATTATTTTGACGCCCCCTATAAATTATTTCACCATATGGCATTGCATCCTTGTTATTTCGATCTATATATGGTCATCCTTTTATTTTATCTTATTTACACGGTCCGAAACATTTCAAAACCCTTTCATGCCTTGCCTATGTGAAGGTCATTGTGTTATTTGACAAGTCTTTCCTAAATTTGGGTTATAGTTGGGGCCGATATTCCTTTTACACTTATTATATGCATAGGATCAGCAGTATTATCTTGGGATCAGATTGAGGAAAAACTTTAAAGACCTTGAAAATTGTTTTAAACTATGACTATATATTCGAGGATGATGGATATTTATCGGAGTTCTAGCTTCAGAGAATTGGATTTCAAGAGTTCTGTTACGATAACCAAGTTGAATTAATTTGGCTAGTCTTACGGGTTTGTTTGGGGATCTAGTGAACAATGCAATATTTAACACATGTGTATCCTCTTTTTTGATATTATACCACCCCTGAATGAATGGGACGAAAAGAATGTTTTGTTTGAAAGGCTCAAAAGCTCAAGAATAATTTTACAGCCATCTCTGAGTATGAACTAAAACCCTGTTCTTGTCTAAGTAAACCTGATACAAAATTCTTGCGTAGATTATGACTTTATGAGTTCATTATTAACTATCAGGTAGCTCATAATGTTATAAACAATTTTTTCTACTAATACCGACGACACAAGCCTCTAGGGCCACTTACTTCATCCATGTTAGATTTTATAGGCTTCTTGATTCTGCATGGAAAAGTATGTCATAACTGAACAGTTTGAATATGATTTAAGTACTTGTAAACCAGTTTATATCTATGTAAGCCACATGTTGCATTCTTCAGCAAATCTTGAGATAAAAATTAAACAAGAGTTATATTAAGATTAATGAGGAAAAAAATTCCTCGGGGGGTGTAGATGGATGGCTGTGTTTGATAGTATCTTTATTGTGGAAAATATTTTTTTTTTTGAATGGGTATTATGGTAATGAGTTTTTGTTGCAGTGGAAGTGGAAAATTAGAACTTAGAATATGAATTTTTTTTTCCCCCTTTTAGTCCTAGACTGTTGGAGTGTTTTAATAACTTTGATTCTTTTGTACTGGATTTATATTAATTTTCCTGATTGTGCGAACTTCTATCAAGTTCAAAGTTTTAGTCATGTTTGATCCAAGTACGACTTTTTGTCATTGACATACATCAAGAAACAGAAATGATATGTTTTGGTACTGAAATTGTTTTGCATCTTTAGATTGAAGATCGATGTTTTAAATTTACTTTTGCAATATGACTCCATCCTTGACAAAATACGTATAGCCTGTCGAATTGGGCTACACTTTGATTCATTGGCCTCTTATATTTATTTCGTAATGTTGCCAAAAGGTTCATAATGACCGAGGAAGATGAAAAGAATCCTTCTTGGGAACAAAGGCTAGTGAAGCGCTACTATGACAAGCTCTTTAAGGAGTATCCTTTGTATTAATCTTACAACATTTCTGGTTTCTCTTTTTTTCTTTTCCCCCCTTGGATTGGAAATTACTAAACATGAGTCAAATGCTTATAAATGGTGATGGAGCATGCCAATAAAAAAACAATTCATTGGAGAGGGAGAACAGAGAAAATAACTCTCTCATTTGATTCAGATTTATGCTTAAGAGTTTCTGGCAATGGCTTATTTTTCTGTAACTATGTGCAATTTATTTTGCACGCTCACATGACCAAAGTAGTTGGGAATCACAGATCCTGCTTTACCAGCTGATATATGATGTCCAATAAGTAAAGACATGCGACTCTAAAGCATCCTTTTCCAAGATAATCGAAAATATATGCTTGTTTATTTCAATGCATAAGGATAAGGTCTTTTCAGCTTGTCCATACCTTCGATAACGTTTGCCTTACAAGTTCTTGACTGTAGTAACCTTGCAGATGGGTGCTCAAACAGTATTTTCTGTATAGAATGTTGAACTTGGCACTTTATGTTTAATCAAAAAAACAATCTGACATCTACTAGTTAATTAATAAAGGGAGACTTGTTTCTTTCTTGAGAGATGTGTCTGAATTGTGAACTGTTGCCCTTATTTTGCTTAAGTTAAGTGTTGGGTAACTAGTGAAAGATTTTGTCAGGTGAAGATCTTAATATATACATATGTCTGTCGGATACCTTCAATGTGATGATAATCATGATATGTACTTATTCTTGCAACATGAAATAGTTCTACAGTCATCTTTCCGGTGGTACCTTTTGAAATAGAATCTTTAGCTCTTATACTTGTTTATGAGGAGTGGATTTTCCAGTATTTCTCTTAACTCGCTGAAGATATTGCATAGCTGATATGTCTCATTACAAGACCGGGAAGGTATGAGTTTCTGAGTATCTAGTTGGCATTGTAGTGAATAACTTTTCTATATCTACTCTTATTACTTTTCCTTGCGATGAGTGATCAAAACATGCTGAGTCAATCTCTACCAACGGTAATCAAAGAAAACCAATGGCTTCGAGTAGATGTACAATTTCACCCAGTTTTGGATGTTGAACTACTTACCTTAGATAAATTCAAAGAATGCTAAATTTTTGGCTTGGATATGTAAGGATAAATCCATTTTCTATGCGTATTGTTCTTGCTGTTAGGGATATTTCGTAAAAGAGGACTCTTGTTGAAAGATAAGAGAATTTTGACTTAGCTATGTATTTAAGTGGCCTGCATCCGTGTAACTATAGTTTCTGTAGTTTTGTACGTTCTTGTTCTTTTATAGACCTTGTGCTGAAGCATGGCTTGTTCTCTTTTTTTAGATTGGTCTAAGATGGAGGACAGAAAAGGAAGTAATATCTGGGAAAGGTATAGTTCTACTTCAAATTCCTTTTCTGCCGTAAGTTTTTCTTGCTTCTTTCAGTAATTGTTGTTTGAAAGCAATTTTATTTACATGAGAGCAGTAAATGATGCTTGTAGCATGATTCTTCCTCTGCCACGTGTTTGCTGTAGTGGAAGCTGTGGGGATCCTACAAATCATCTAACTTTTGGGTTACTGTTGCAAGTATCATTATATATTAGTTTTAAGATCAAGATCTTAACAAGCAGTGGGAAAAGAAGAACATATTTTGGGATTATAAACCAGAAAGTTCATTAAGTTCATGTTTTGTTTTAAAAAAAAAGATTCTCAATTAAAACAATAAGTTAGTTATAGAAATTATTCTAGAGCATATAAAATTAAGTATAGGTAATTACAATGCATAATCTTCTGTTGAAACTTTCTCTTGCATTTTCCATTTGTAAGAAAAACTTGTTGTTATTTATTGATGACAATAGTATAATTTGTATTCCTGCAGCATGCCATCCTGATAATGTGTGATCTATTGTATTTCGTACCTTGTATATGATGTTTTGCGTGCAAGATCAGATAACCGTATTATATCTTCTACAATTACTTCTCGAAGTGTTCCTTTTCTTCGTTTAACGAGTTAGTTTTGAATTTGATTCTAGGTACCTGTGAACAACCTTCTGAACCATACATTTTCTGACCATGGCAGTTATGCATGAGTAAAAATTGATGCTTGCTTTTCTTTCTTAGTTCTTAGTTAGGTTTGTTGGAAATACTTTCATTTCTGGAAAATCAAATAGAGCCTTGGGATATTGTGAGGGATTGACCATTTAGATTCCGCAGACACAATCCTAGGGCATTTTTGTCATACGATAGGAATCAACCATGTTACTGAGTTACTTCACTTTTGTTAACTGCTATTTTATTTTTATCATGTTTGGATGCCTTTTGGGCAACAGTCAAGTATTGTATTGTCTATGGACCACCTTTAGGAATCACGTACATAAAAGTAACTAGTTACATAAGGAGAAGATTTGTGGAAATTTCAGTTTCACACTGGGCAGGCTATATGGTCTGATAATATGGATTCAACAGAATTATTTTGGAGTTCTTTCTTATTTTCTTTTTCTACAAATTTCACTACAAGTTGCTGGTTACTTCACCATCAATGGCCACATAGGGAGCTGTGCCACTTAATATGCAATTGGTAGTGAGTTGTGATCTGCTTATGTCGTGAAACGGTGAAAGTAATTGATCTATGAGTTGCCATACCTTTATAGGAACTATCCCATTGCAAAGATATAGTGGCCAACAATCAAACAAAACGTGATAGTTGGCACATGCACCCATTTTCTTGGGGTTGTGTTTTCAACGAGTTATTAGAGCACATCTATCTTCACTATTTTTCATAAGGATGTTGCAGTATTTTTTTATAGTATATGCACCTGCCTTGGGAAATTGGTTGCTAACTTCATTCCACACCCTAGACAACCTGATACTTGTCCTTATTTTAATCTAGTTTTGATGTTGGAGTGGAACCAACCCTTTTTTACCTCACTTGCAGAGCACTTGCAAGCCCTATGGTTCCCACAGCTGCAAGTTTTTGGAATTTCCATTCCTCCGTATTCACCCTCCTACATATCCAAAAGGAGAGATTAATTTCAAAAAAAAAAAAAAAAACTGTGATATTTGTAAGAATGGGATGTCATCCGTGAATCATATTTGCTTTTAACAGTTTTTCCATGCATTATAGTTCCTGATTTTTCAATATCAGACTGTTAAGTTTCTGATGTGCTTTTCGTTTATAATTAATTCCGGCTGAAAACCTCTTATTTGTCAGGACAGTTTGTTTGTGGTAATAAGCACTGCGACGAAAAAGATGGTTTGTCAAGCTACGAGGCAAGTTTGTGGCCAAGTTTATCCGCTGATTATTTTTAGTGAATATATATATATATATATATATATATATATATATATATATATATATATATATATATATATATATATATATGGAAGTGGAACCAATTTATTTTGGTAATTTTCACATTTGATTTCTATGATGTTATACAAATAAAATAATTCATTTTCGCGAGGCACTTTTTTAGTTTGAATCATCGGAATGGTTTAAATATAAGTGGTAAATCAATGTAGTATAGCCTGAAAAACCCATAGTTACTCTTGAATTCCTAAGCTAGTATCTCTACTGTATGCTTTAGACTTTGCAAATGGCGGAGAGGCAATGAACATAGTCGGATTATTCCCACAAATAAGCAATCCCAGCTGAAACCGTTCTTGGTGATGTTGTGTCTAATGCAAGAGCTTTCCAGTGTTAGTGTAACATTTTCATTGCTTACCACGTTTTGAAATGCCCTTGTATCCTCTGATTGGTAATGGTAGTCAACTTGTTAATTTTATAATGCAGGAGAGTACTAGATATTGTAATACTTTATCCATCATTGAGGCTTTCTCTTCTCTTCCTTTTGTATGAATTTGCTAACTGTCTCCAATATGTATAAGCAGGTGAACTTTTCGTACGTTGAAGCTGGCGAAAACAAACAAGCTCTAGTGAAATTAGTAGCCTGTGGGAGGTAAATTAATATTGCAACTTCTTAGCAAAACAATTGGCTCCTCAAAAGGCCATTGAAGTGTATTGTTAAAATTTGAGCAAAAGCTTTATTCAAGATAAACCTTAGCAGTAATTGCTCGAGGTTGGAACCTACTTTTCTATACTCTAAACCAGTGGAGAAAGATATTTTCCAATAAGACAGCTGATTGTTGAGTTTCCAAAAATAGTCACTTCCTATATTGAAGTTGATTATTGAATAGATGTGCAGAGAAGCTTTATTATAAGAAGCAGAAAGAGAAGGAAAAACTGAAGCGAAAAGAGACTGAAAAACAACGAAGAAAAAGGTGAGCATTAGGTAGACTGTATTTTAGTATCATATGTACATGTCTTGGAACAACTGTTACTCCAAGAAAATTGTTGCTCCGAGACTAAATGGTTTCCTTTTCCTAGGGATCGGTCTGAGAGTGATGATGAGGATGATACAAGTACCAACCGTAGCAAGAGGAAAGAGAAGAGAAAAGGTATAAAATGATGCCTACTGAATAACAAAATATCATGGTTCATTGATACAGGATGGTGATTTTAAGATATACGATGTCATATATTCTTAAATGAATACCTAAATAAAGGCACTTCACTATAGTGCATCCATAGTAAATGTCTTATCTGAATCTAACAATTCATTTGCAAATAGTTTTGGCATATGGCTGCTTCCCCCTCCCTTTTCTTCCAAAGCAGTTTCGATCTTGCAGCATTGTCTTGGTTTACAACTGCATTTTCTTTCAGGAGACAAGACTTCAATATCAGATAGTGATCACAAGCCTGAAGATGATGATAATGATGATGAAAACTTCGATGAGTATCTTACCGGGATGTTTCCTTGATCAAGACTTACAAAGTTTTTCATCGCAAGATCGTTGAGAATTCGTCTCCCATAAAGAATGGTACAAATGTGTTGGAAGGATATGTGTTAACGGTTCACTGCCTTCGCCTTTCCCGGATGCTTTTCTGAAATGCATCGAAATCCTACTTACTAGTTACTAGTAATGTTATAACCTTTTGTGCTGTACTTTTTTTTTTTTTTTTTTTAAATTAACAAGAAATTTAAAGGCCTTACCCCGGAGGACTCGAACTCGTTCTGAGTTGTATTTAATCTAATGTTTTAGGCATCAAGTTCATGTTGTAGCTGTTACAACAGGTAAATATTGCTCTTAATGTTGATTCTGGTTAACTGTTTTGGGATAAATAGCTGTTTTTTCTTGAACTATTGGGGGGGGGGGGGGGGGGGGGGGGGGGGGGGGGGGTTGGCATTATAACATGTTTGTAGATTTTAGTTGATTGAACTCCTAATATTTTACCAAAAGGTTTTTTGTTGAACTCTAGAATCGACGATATACGCTTACCATTCGTTCTGTTGATAATAAGTCCATTTCAGTTTGAATTAGTTTATTGTAAGACTTTGCGAACTCATTAATAACGGGACGAGGACTGAGGCAATGTATATTTCTAGGATATACAGTTTAATGTAATTTACACCACTGGTAAATCTACGTTCAATTTTCCTACTTTTTATTAAAGAAAAGTAAAAATAGAAATCATTTAACAAGATAAGAAGAGAAAAAATGAGAGATTAATTGGATGGGAGGGGTCATTTTGCATTTTACAATGTATGAATGCACTTCTATAGTTTCACAGTTTCACTGATATAAGGATAAGTTTCGTTTTTGTCCGTTCCAACAATATCATGTCATAAAATTGGGATGAAAAAAGTTATTCCTAGGCAAATGGGAAAGACGTAGTATTATTTAAGCGTCCTTCAAAAATGTTATATGGACAATTTTTCTGAAATTTTTATAAACTAAGAAGCGCAGCAAATTGGTACATGAAATCGTATACTCCCCTGTACCTTTCATTTAGGGATGTGTTTTATTTTTGCATGACCGATTGATATAAGAATATTATCTCAAATGACAAAATTTTGATTTACTAAAGTTTAAAATTCATTCACACTACTTTATCCACCACTAATTACTCTCGTCTTAATTTTAGCGTGAGAAAAAAGTTATTCCTAGATGAATGAGAGACGGAGGGAGTAAAATATGAGCTTAGCAAATCAAGAAACAAAAATTGAAAATTGTCTCTCTTTTTACGTAATCCCTCAGTTTTTTCTGACGTGACACGTTTGCCAATTTGAATTGTTTTTCTTCAATTGACTTGTTTCCTTTCATGACCCAATAAACATCACTTTTATCCCTAACACTATATTTATCTTTAACTGATACCACATATTAACTTTTTTATTATATATTTTAAATATCGTGCCAAAAAGAAACATACCACGTTGAAAAAAAAACGGAGGGAGTACGTAATTAACAAAGGCAGCTTTTGAATTCGTCAAATACTGGATAAAGAATCCTTAAAACAGGGTTAACAACTAATTAAAGATTAGTCTAATCCCTAATTACATGGTTGTCCATCTTTTCTATTTTATTCTGGTCATCAACTGCCCGGCCGGCGTTGAGTAAATAAAGATTAATTAACCCTAATTTTATAATCAATTTAAGGTTGTAGTAATTGTTAATTTTTGCATGGTTGTTTCTTGTTTGTATTGCCCACTTGCACAAGGTTAATTTGGCCTTTACTAGTTTGGTTTTTCTACTCAAAAGGATAAATATACAGTATACTGTTGTGAAAAGAAAAATAAGAATAACTACAGTTAGGTTGAAACTTTAGTCACATGAATAAATTGTGTAGATTGATCAAAGTAGGGCCATAGTAGAGTCACATCACATGAATAAATTGTGTACTCCCTCCGTTTCTTCAGAAACAACCACTTTCTTTTGGGCACGTATATTAAGAATGAGATTCATTGTAATATAGTGGTGGTCCACATACTTAAAATGAAGGTTTATTGTATAAAGATTGTGTATTAAGGGGTTAATTGGGGGTGCACATTGGGTTTATTGGGTCAAAATAGGAAACTGGTCATTTCAAATAAAACGTCCCGATATGAAAACGTGGTCATTTCAGAAGAAATGAATGGAGTAAATCGTAACCTAGGTAAAGCTCTATTAAGAGCGGAGAAATAGAAAAAAAAAAAAAAAAAAAAAAAAAGTCCCGATATGAAAACGTGGTCATTTTAGAAGAAATGAATGGAGTAAATCGTAACCTAGGTAAAGCTCTATTAAGAGCGGAGAAATAGGAAAAAAAAAAAAAAAGTGAAGGAGAAATAGAAAAAAAAAAAAAAAATAGAAAAAAAAAAGAAAAACAAATTAGAATCTTAACCTAGGTAAAGCTCTATTAAGAGCGGTAGAAAACTTCAATAATATAAGCATAATGTTTTTTCCTAAGAAATACCATGATAAAATGCATATAACTACACGGACTTCGTCTGACATTTCGTTTTATATACGACTTTTGATTTTTTTTCAAATACACTTTCACACCAATAATATTATTTGGGCGGCATGTCAAACGACGCCGTTTCACGCCATTCTAACGACGTCGTTTGCTTCCTCTCCCCCAATAAATCATATGATCTTTTCCCATCCTTCCATTAACTGCACTAAACCTTGGGCAGGACTGGAGAAGAAGATCAACGTCGATTCTTGAATTGCAGGCATGACTTCCACTTCTCAATTACTAATGGTTCAAGCCAATTCTTCAACTGCAATGATTATATATGGAATCGTATGTGGGTGTAAAAGCTTCTTAATTGCAAAAATGGATCCCTCTCAAACTTTCAAAAATCCAAATAAGCATTTTCTTTGTTGCCCTAAGGCTCTAATATAAGTTCATTTTTCACCTTAAATGTAGATTATCTGTGTCTCTGGAGTTTTCGATGCAAATTCTAGAAACGGCTCGACCCATTAAGTCCTCAAAATGTTTGTAGTATACCTGAAATTTGCCTACAAATTACCCCCACTCCTCTCTTAAATAAAACCCACGCGAAAACCCCATATTCTATGAATTTACCTTCACAATGTATGTACTTAGTAAGCGTCATTGCAAAAATTACAACCCTAACTTCAGCAATAGGACTTCAAGCAATTACAATTTCAGCAATACAATTTCAAAACCTTAATTTGAGTAATAAACAATCAAACAATAATTTTGTACCAATGATTTAACCCCTAGTTTCAACTATAATTTAATAAAAGTCATCTTTATAAGTTAATAGCAAAATAACAAGGAAATACATGCAAATATATCACTGATGAAAAGGATGCCATTGCCCAAACAACTCTGGATCACAATGAGACCACGACGAGATTCGTCATTTTTTCATCTTCACTCGCAACGCTGGGAATCTAACCGCCATGGACTCTAGTGGCCCGGTTTGTTCAATAACAGATCGCGGAAGAATTTTGTTCTTCCTATGTTAATGATGAAGAAAGCTTTGCCTAGTTCTAGATTGAAGATTACAAAGTTTGATAAGTAGGTAGGAGTGTTTAGCGTATGATGCATATTCTAAGATAATCTGAATAGAAGACGATGACATTGTGTTGATTAGACCTAATAGGACGTCCTTTACTCGGTATTGTCATAACTAATGCCACGGTGGTGAAACTACCACACAAAATAGCCAAAAACATGATCGGTGCAAAAATTCAACACTTATGGAAGATAGTGTATTTATAAAAAAAAAAATAAAAAAAAAATTCAAAATTTCATATGTAAATGAAATGATAGACAAAGTTCGTACACACACATATATATATATAGGGAGTGGTTCGTGTGCAAATAAATCCTTGCGTGAGAAAATGAGAAAGATGCTTAAAACTATACAAAATCATGCTTAAGTCAGTATATATTTATGCTTACAACACCATTATGCTTTTTAATGTATAAATTCATGCTTAAACCTAGTCATGCTTATAATACCTTATAATCATGCTTAAATCAATTACAGCCATAGATCAAATTAAGATCAATGGTCCAGATCTATTCCTATTTCTCACACCAGGACTTATTTCTATATGATCCATCCCTATATATATATATATATATATATATATATATATATATATATTTATCATCAATCTTTTATCTGTTTTTAAGTTTGAAATATCAAATTAAAATTCTTGATTAATAATTAATGTTGGCTTCAATAGTTTGACTACAGTTACGCCGAAATACCAAACATGCCGTGCTGAAAATACCGAAAGAGACGGTATACCAATTTTTCGGTATGGTATCATATAGTACCGATAAGTTTCGGTACGATAACGGTATCCAAAATTGCTATACCATACCGAATTTACGGTATATACCGAACATTCGGCGAATGCTCGGTATATACCGAATAAACGGTATGTATTGTATAACCGAAGATACCGAATGTTAGGTACATACCGAATTTACGGATACATTGTATTTTATTACTCTAATGTATACCGAAATTTACCATACAATTAAAAAGTTTTATATAATATTTTAGTACTTACAAAAATTATACAATTAATTTAACCGTTGCTAGTGAATCCGCTTTTAGTTTGGGCAAAAGGATTGTGGATCCTTTTAGGACTAGTTTGAATCAAAAAATGGTAGAGCCATCGGTGTGCACCAATAATTCTCTTAAAGGAGAAAATTTTAGCTTGTATAAAGATCCAACTGATGATGATCTTGAGTTTTACAAGGAAATTGAAGAAATTGAAAAGAGTAATTGTCTTTTATTTATCTAGTTTTCTTATTTTATTTATTCTAGTCTAGGGGTGGACCGGAACGGGATACCGTGATTTTTTGCCGATATTGATATTGATCGGTATTGCATTTTCGATACCGATACCGATACCGATACCGCAAGTACCGGTATACCGCATACCGGTATAGCGAAAACTCGATATCAACGAAGAAAGATACCGATGCCGTGCCGACGCCGCGGTAATACCGCGGTATCGATAATACCGCGGTATTGATAAAAAATTCCGAATTTTCTAATAAATATTTTAAAAAAATACTAATAAAATGCAAAACTAAAATACTAATATTTTTAAAATTGTATTTAGAAACAATTATCATGTTCGTTTATATATATTTTGTTAGAAATGAAGAGTTTATTCTTGTGAAATTTAACAAATTATACTAAATTTTTTATAATTTTACTTTTACAAACAATAGCATTAAGCGTGAGTCGTGACCGTAAACCATTTCGAATTTCATTGAGTCATAGTCATAGTTCATTAATTCTCAATATGTCGAGAATCGAGATTAGCGTAGTTATGTCAAATCTTTGAGAACACTTATTTAGAAACAATTATCATGTTTGTTCATGTATACTTTGTTAGAACTTAGAAATAGAGAATTTATTCTTAAGATATTTACCAAATTATACTAAATCATTTATACTTTTTAAATTTATAAACATTAGCATTAAGCGTGACCGTAAATCATTTTGAATTTCATAGAGTCATAGTTCATTAATTCTCAATGTTTCGAGAATCGAGATTAGCGTAGTTATGTCAAATCTTTGAGAGCACTTATTTAGAAACAATTATCATGTTTGTTCATGTATACTTTGTTAGAACTTAGAAATAAAGAATTTATTCTTAAGATATTTACCAAATTATACTAAATAATTTATAATTTTTAAATTTATAAACATTAGCATTAAGCGTGACCGTAAATCATTTCGAATTTCATAGAGTCATAGTTCATTAGTTCTCAATGTGTCGAAAATCGAGATTAACGTAGTTAACTAGTTATGCCAAATCTTTGAGAACACTTATTTAGATACAATAATTATGTATCATGTTTGTTCATATATGCTTTGTTAAAAATAAAAAGTTTATTATTAAAATATTTACCAAATTATACTAAATTATTTATATTTTTATTTTACAAATATTAGCATTAAGCGTGACCGTAAATTATTTTGAATTTCATAGAGTCATACATAGTTCATTAATTCTCAATATGTCGAGAATCGAGATTAACGTAGTTATGCCAAATCTTTGAGAACACTTAGTTAGATACAATTATCATGTTTATTCATATATAAATGATTTGCTATAAATTAATAAAGTGTTTATTCTTAAGATATTTACCAAATTATCTATAATTTTTAATCTTACAAACATTAGCACTAAGCGTAATCGAGAATCATTAGTTTTACAAATTTGTTAAGGTTGTATCTAAAATTCAATAGTTCATTAGTTTTACAAATTTTAATTTCATAATCAATAGTTCATTAGTTTTCAATGCATCGAATTTGACTTATAAAGTTATATATACAATTATACTGGTACAAATTATAAAGGTTGTATTTAAAATTCAAATTTATTCAAATATAAGAAATATTACAAATAAAAATATATTAAATATCGACAAAATGTCAATATCCACGGTATTATTGCGGTATCGGTATTATATCGGTACCGGTATTATTGCGGTATTTGCGGTATTGTGCGGTATCGGTATTTTCCGGTAATATCGCGGTATTTCACTTTTGGATACCGGTGCCGTATTGAACTTGTGCGGGACGGCATAAATACCGTACCGTAAATGCGGAATACCGCAAAATTCGGTATTTCTGGTATTTTTTCGACACGATATCATCGGTATTCGGTGTTTCAGTATTTTTGTCCAGCCCTATGCTAGTCCAATATAATGAAATCTGTATTTTCTTTTCTCTTTGACGTGTATGTAGACGCTAGCATGACTGCGTGAATTAAGATTATTTTATTTTATATTAATTCCAAAATATTTATGTATTAATTTATTAGTTTTAACTTTTTTTCTTTCAATTTGTAGATTATCTTGAATATTAAAGTACATGATTTTGAAGATTTTTGCTGCTTTTGTTAATGTATTTTAAATGATTATGAAATTTAATACTCCTTCCGGCTCAAGATTCGTGGCACGTTTCTTTTCAACATTTGTAGCAAGAGTTTTCGAGCGTCTTGATGATGAGTTTCAAAATATCTTTTTAAGGAAATTTTTGTTTTACGGGATACATTGATACTCATCATCTCATTAAGGTATTTTGAAACTCATCATCAAGACGCTTGAAAACGCTTGCCACAAATGCTGAAAAGAAACGTGTCACGAATCTTGAGCCGGAGGGAGTAAGAATTTTTATTAATGAATTTTAATTTCTCATGGATTTATTTGTATGGATTTTATTAGTTTATGTATTTTTAATTATTCATTGACTTTATTGTACTGAAAAAAATTAAATAGAATCATTTGGAATAATATACTCCCTCCGTTCCTCCATTTAGTGACCCTCACCTTTGGGCACATGTTATTTTGCATTTTGATGATATAATAATAAATTAATGTGTTAAAGTGTTAGAGTGAAATAATTGTGGGTCCATTTGGTTTTTTTAATAATATTAAAATGTTAAAGTATTAAAAAGTACTCCCTCTGTCCCATGACAATTGTCCACAAGGGAAATGACACAATAACCAAGGCCTTAAGAGATAGTGGAGTTAATATTATATTAATTGTGAGAGTAAAATTTTTCCACTTTTAAGTAAGTGGACAATTAAATGAGACATCCCAATAAGGAAACATGGACAATTGCCATGGGACGGAGGGAGTAATGAATAAAATGTTAAAGTGTTAAAGTGATTGTGAGACCTACGTCCTAAAACTGCAAGGGTCAGTAAATGGAGGACGTCTCGATATAATAACATGGTCAGTAAATGAAGTACGGAAGGAGTGTTACTGATAATTGTATGTTTTTGGTATATCGTACAGTACCGAAGTACGACACGTTATACCGAAAATACGATATGAATTTTTCTATACCGAATTTCCGATATACCAAACATTGGTATGCCAAAATGTACTGTATGTCAACGGTATGAAAAATCTCATACCGCAACTAACGGTACGAATTACGGTGTGACAAAATTTTTAACCGAACTAGCCCTAAGTTTGACATACAAAAATAAACTATTCTCCTAAAATTATAAATAATAAAATAACTCAAATATTAGAGACTCGAAATTAAAAAAGAAAATCGCGAGGAAATGCATTAAGGGCATTTCCGACCTTTTACTTGCAACGGGCCACCAGAACACGTTCAAGCCATTAGCTTCAAACTTTTTGTTAGTATTTATTTTTTGCAGTTTAAAAATTTTCTGCAATTATTTAAATCCATTTTTCTTTTCTCCCTCCTTAACAGAGACAATGAGAACGACGGTTGGAGTATAAATTAAAAAAAATAAAATTGCGACAGCTCAATATATTAATATTAATATTAATTAAATAAAAAAAAGTCCACAGAAAATATTTCCTCTCTCTTTCTCTCTCTCTCCGGAATTTCGATATTATATGTACTGAATATATCCATTTTTTTTTTCATGTGTTTTATCAGACAAAGTGGTGTAAGCTCAGAGACTGGTGAAATGGGTCTCAAGTAGTAGTTTCTTGTTCCTTCCAATCACCTCATCGCTCAGAATTCAGGGTAATTTTTTGGAATTTTTTATATTTTATTTTGTATATTTGATGATTAATTCAGTGCTAGCCTGCTTAGGGTTTCTCTTGTGTTGTGTTGATTAATTTTTCGAGTTCCCAAAATCTAGTCTATATTTGGACAGACATGAAATGATCAGTTGGAGTTGAAAATATATTGTTCCGTTTTTGGATTGAGGACATATGTTTTTGTTTACTGTTTTTATGTTTTTCCCCCAATTAGGTTTTGTGCATGCGTGTGTTTTGATTTCCTGTTATGCTTTATTTGAATGATCTCGTTATGTTTAGCTCTATATTTATACAGATATTGTACTTAGAATTTTTTTGGAGTTTGAGTTGGAAGAAATTGTTTATAGGTGTGACTTTTGGAATTTCATCCTTTTGAGATAGTTATTGTATTATTGTGAATGCTTTTGTCTTGAAATTGAGGGTTTATTTCCTCAAATTTCAGTTTGGTGGATAAACTTTTCTTTTTATGTCAAGTGGAAGTTGTGATGATATATATGGGTGTCGGCCGCGTTACTCCAACCACTCGACTATTCAAAGTTGGGTAAAATAATCGGCCCTGGGGAAAATTATATTTTGGAAGCTTGCAATGTTATTCTGTACATTCTCTTAGGTGAAAACCAGGTAGAGTGTAAAGTTGTGTATCTGCTTTACTTGGGTTGTGAACTTCAGTTGCAAGATTGCTCGGGTTCTGCTAATAGATGTACTTGTTGGTGAAGTTCTGATATGTCTTGTAGAAGCCTCTGACTTCATGTGATTTTAGGCTTCCCGTTGCTTGCTGCATAGCTACAGATCTTACTGTAACATTTTTGTTTTATTGGACACGGCGTGATTTATGCAGTTTTGCACTTTAGAGTGTGAGTTTAAAAGAAGAGAAAAGTGCAAAATGGTGCCCATAATGGCACTGTAGTTCTTGACATTACTGATCCTGTTCCAATACTCTACTATCTGGGAGGTCCTCCGCAGTTCCAAATTTTTTGTGGTTTTGTCAATTCTCACTGTTAGACTAATTAGGTTGCTTCTCTTTAAGTTTTACCGTTTTAATGATTGTATGGTTTAAAGATTATGATTAGGTCATTGTATATTTGGGAGTGCCTCAACAGAAAATGCCAATGCTTACAAAAAGTAATAATAGACAAGTAGAGCAAGGAGTACGAAGCATCCAAACCTCGACTGCCTATGGTCAGCCTTGGTGGCAGGGTCTTGGGAGCAATGACATGCCTTCTTCTGGGCAACAGGAAAATAGTTCTGTAAATCCTGCATCTGAACAACCACAAGGCTCTGTTGAGGGGGACCCCAAGGATATAGAAACTAATACGGCTCTTCATTCCGGTACCCTTTCCAAGTTGAACTTCATATTTTATTTATTTTTCAAGTTTGAATGCTCTATATATTTTAAGTTGTAACCTGCTCCTGCTATCTCTGAAGTTTCATTTGAAGTTTCATTGTTACGTAGACAGATACCTTTTTTTTAATGTAATGTGGTCTGTTACTGATGCAATACAAGATAAGTTACTTGGAAGTCATAAGTGTCGGGGTAAGATGGCAATGGTTACATCCAATGTGCATGCTGTTTCCTGACTTGTTTGATTGTTGTCTAGTTTCTCTTTCCTACTTTTTTGTAAATGCTAATTTTGCCCTTCTCTTAATAATTCCTGCTCCTTACTAGGACTCTAGGAAGAACAATAGATGAAAAGGATCTCAATTGATCATGAACTCTGATTATTTGGATTTGATGGAAACTAGGAAACCTCAAAAAAGGATATCTCATGCTGCATCCAACTGTCCGATCTCTGTTAGATATAAAGTAGTAGTACTACTAATCCATGGATGCTTTCTTTACATGTTTCATAATTGGTTTTTTTCGAAATAAGGATTGGCTATCATGAAATTTTGTTAAGAATCTTGATTGGCTTTGAATTAGGTGTCTCAAAATAATGTGTCGGTGGCTATTCAAAGTATGTCTGCAGTATGGTTTGCTCCGTTCTTAATAAAACTCTGGAGAGAAATTTGCGAAAAAGTATGACACTTTATAGGTTTGCAAGTTACCCTAGAATCTGGTGCTTAAGCATACAGATATAAATAAGGTTTGCAATCTTGAATTCTATTTGCCAATATTAAATGGAAAACCAGTTTACCAGATTAAAATTTTCATTTGGAATTTAAAACAGCTAATGGTCCTCTTTAGTGTCGTGTTATCATTTCATTCCCACACTAGTTATTTCATATCAGCACGTCATACTATTATAGGCATAACTTAAAGCTAAATTGTGTTTGAACTTTGAATGTTCGATATCAACATTGATTTATGTTTCAGCTAATTCTGGTCTATATGTCCTGTTTTAGGTTTACATAGGAGCAGCGGTGAGCACGAGCAACAGCATCTTGATGCAAATTCGCAAATGGAGCTTGTTGGCCATTCTATTGTAAGAACCCCACCCCCCTTCTCCCCCAGCTCACATGCAAGATGTGGTTATGGAAGGAAAACATATTTAGTTCTGCCCATTTTCTAGTAATGTGATTGTGATTTTCTTGTCTAGAATAATGTTTTAACAAGCTCTGTTTCCCTTTTCCCCTTTTAATTTTACAGATGCTGACGTCATACCCGTATGCAGACCCACAATATGCAGGGATCTTGACGTATGGGGCACCGGTAAAGACAGATCTTACTCTTAACCTCCCTAGTGGCATAGTGGATAGAACTCTAATACTTGGCACAGCTGTAAGCAAGAGAGTTTTGTATATATGTTGGGGTTCACTTATAAATCATCTCGTATCACTTATCCATTTTCATCTTCTGTGCTATGCATAAGTCTTTGTCAATGCATACTGCATACATGCACATGACGGCGCATGCACCTATACCGTGATTACCATCTACATGCTAATATATTTGTAATATTTGAAGTTGTTTCGCCTTGCATTTGTAATCACATGTCTTCTCCATATCTGCCAATGCACATGTAAACAGGGGTACTTATTGCCAAAACAAGTTATTGTCTTTCATTTTTAGCAATTGGACTGAACGGGGTTGATGAGATCATTTGACATTTAGTGTAATTTTGTAGCTTTAGATTGAAAACTTTTGTGTCTTGTCTGTGCCTGAGTATCTATTTGATGATTTTTTTGAAATTGTACCTATTTCTGTTTGATTTGTAACTAAGAGACAGCCTTTTCTACCATGCCGCTACCTCCCTGGTCCCTGGTCCTTCTGAATCTCGGTTTTTCCTTTCCTTAAGTTTTGGAATGTGAGTATGCCCGAGCGAGCCTGGGAAGGCAAATTTCTTTTCCCTCATCGAGGAAAAGGTGCTGGCGTCTAAATTCTGCAGATTGGTGCATTTCTGAGCTGCCTATAGCTTTTATTTATTTCTGATCTATATGGGGACCTCCAGGGTGAAAGGAAGTTTAATGAAGAGTCCGCGTCGATCTTAAACAGACCAGCATTATTAGCTTTGTTATCTTGATGGAGGATGTCATCCTTAAAAGAAGTAGTTATTGTGATGCACAATTTGTTGCAAAAATCTGAAAATTAAGTCTTCTTTTGAAAGTGAAATTCACTTCATATGATAATCTATAGACCATTTTTACTGGTTTTCTTACTTTATTTGGTGTCGTGGGAGTTGTTCTCTTCTCCATTAGCTTTAATATCGAACACTGGTCTGGATTGGTTGCAGGTGCATCCTCACTTGCTCGGATATCATCCAGGAAGAATGCCTCTGCCTCTTGAAATGGAAGAAGAACCTGTTTACGTGAATGCAAAGCAGTATCATGGCATCCTGAGGCGGAGACAAATACGAGCAAAAGCTGAACTGGAAAAGAAATTGGTGAAAAACAGAAAAGTAATGAAATAATCTTCACTATATTTTTTGCATGCGTTCCCCCCATCTTATAGTAAGTGATAGGAATCGTGGAATTCTCTCTAGTACAGGAAGCACACAATTCTACATAATATAGCACACTTCTTTCGATTCAGCACATGTTTTTTTGAAAATTGAAAATTACAAATGCGGCAACTCTAGTACATAAGTTTAACTTGATTTTTGTGAGTCATATCACATACGACTTGTTGCTTTCAGTTTTCATGTTGAAAATCTATCATACATTGATCTGATTTTTAGATGCTTGAGAAGTCCTGCTTATGTTGTTTCTGCATTGTTGCATGCAGCCCTATCTTCATGAATCTCGTCACAAACACGCTATGAAAAGGTTAAGAGGCTCTGGAGGCCGTTTCCTGAACACGAAAAAGCTCGATGGCAAAGAAAACTCCGCCTCTTCAGAGCAATCAAAATCAGGGGAAACCGCTTCTATTCATCTGTCCACCAACAGTAGTGGTGCATCACATGAACATCACAACAATGGAGGAGCATCTATGGTTGAAGAAATGCATAGAGACCATACTCTCTCCAACGGATTCAGCAGTTCTCACGATTTGGGATCGTATTATGACAATGGGCATTTCAGAGAGAACAACTGGAACTCGTTGGTGAGCCGGGGCCCACGAGGGCCTTCCTCCAGCAAATGAGAAGCTAGTCCTATGTGGCGGATGATGGGGCCTCGACTGCAACATCATCTTAGGCGACAACGGGGATACTTCTTCCTCTGACATGGTTTATCTGTCAGGCAATTCATTCTTGGCTTGGTTACCTGTATGGAGTAGAAATGAGGCAATGTGCCATTGTTCAGTTCTCCTCCATGTTATTATCTTATGTAAATTAAGCAAATTCCATAGACTATTTCTCACAATGGACTTAGTGTGTGTAGACAATCCATGAATACTTTATATATTCAGTTCAGTGTTCTTGTTAGTTTCTTCTCTCCTTGTTGTATTCATTCGTTCTCGGGTTATTTTCACTTATAGTAAGAAAGTTGAAATGTTGATAACAAGTGATAATAACACTTCTTTCTTGAGCGACCTTGTTCGAAGCGAACGACTCGTGGAAGGGCAGGGGAGTAGTTGGCCTCTTACAGCTTTGCTGATGCGCATAAAGAATATATGCACGCAAAGCGAAGTGGAGAGCCGGTGAGCTAAAACATAGAAAGGGATATTCAATAACGTTAATTCGATGGGGACAGAGGATCTTATGCGACATGATTCACATAACATGATCGATCCTCATGGAACCCCGGACGTGGATAAAGGATTTCATATTCGGATACTCTTTTGAGCTCCAATCGGTGGAGGCATTTAATTGTTAATAAACATGTTTTGCCAAATCAAATTATTACCCAACTAGTTTATATTCGATTAATTCTGAACATTAGTTGTTTTAAGGGTAACAACCAATTTGTAGACTCCCTCCGTCTCTATCAAGTTGAGTCATCTCTTTTTGCGATTTTCGACACGTTTTTTCACGCTTCTAGATGATGAATTTTTTTAAAATGGATTTTTGAATAATTTTTTTTCCCACATGGATATTATGTCGCCGAAAATTTAGGCTAAGGGTAAAATTAATGACAAATTGATAATTTAGGATTTAATTGAGTAATTTCAATAGTTTTGAATATTTTATGATAAAAGGGGAATATATATATATATATATATATATATATATATATATATATATATATATATATATATAGGGGTGAGATTACATAAAAAGCTATCTTAGGGTAAGAAATAAGAAACATTTTAATCCCTTGATTTATGCTTAACCTACGGTCCAAATAAATACTAAAAATATCACACTCAAATTGAATGCATTAGCGTTTATCTAATCTAAGGATAAATTAGTAAAAGTAAAACTTACCTTATCCAGAAATATTTCAAATGTGGCGAGTATAATGGGATTTCATATGCAACCACCAATAATTTTTTTTCTATGGAATTAAATTTTGTGTGCATATTTAATTTTAATGTTAGTACAAAAATGTATGAACCATAAAATTAGAAAAATTATGTTATCATGCATCACTACTCTATCAATCATGCATTATAATGCATATAGTAATGCATTATCACGTCTTTTGTGTAATGCATAAGTGAAAATTAAAATAATGTGATTTATACAGTACTGTCTTTTAAAAAAATTCCAAATGCATTATAATAAGAGTGTAATGCACAGTTTATAGAGTAATAGATATCATAAGAATAATGCATCTATTTTACGTTTATAATGCATTACAATGCATTTTATATGAAACCGAAAATTGAAATGCATCGAATAGTCAAAATAAATGCATTATTATATATAGAGTAAAAGATATCATAAGACTAATGCATCTATTTTACTTTTGTAATGCATTAGTTGAACAATGACGATGCATTTTATACGAAACCGAATTGAAATGCATCGAATAGTCAAAATAAATGCATTATTATATCAAATCCGTAACAAATAATAATAAATAAATAAATTTAAAAAAAAAAAAAAAGGAAAGGAGAAATTTAACTATGATATATAAAACAACTAAATAGACACCTATAAAAAAAATTCATTGCAAGGATATGAAAGAAAATTAATAACAAATTCGTAAAATAATGGAAGGAAATGAATTAGGAAAGATGTTAGTAAATAAATATTAAAAATAGCGATAGTTATTTGGTAAAGGAAGGAAAAAGAAATAATTTTTAAAAGGTAAGATCCCTCAATTTTTGGATAAACGCATGCACTCCACATTTAAAGTACTAAACTAACTGGGATCACTCTGAAAAGATAAGATTTTAACAAAAATACGAGAATAAAAATCAACCGTTGATCTCTAAATTTGGATAACTGAGATTCCTTCTCATTTCTTACAGAAGTACTCTTTTGTGTATGATTTCTTGTCTATATAGGGTAGCATTTTGGTGGAAACTAATCTTAAAGTGAAACTTAGAAACCCATCATATCCATTGATTAGGGATACATCAAGGGCTGAGATTAATCCAAAATATTGCATTTAAAATAAAAAAACGTCTATTACGAAGGACAAATCTGTCCATAAATTTTGAAAAATATAGCAACAAATCCACCTTCCATAATATTAGGATATTTCCATAACCACCTACACTATCACACTTCTCTCTCCAGCCGAAATTTGAGGGAGTAAATTCACCTACCAACAAAATTACCATCGACATCTTCATTCGAGAAATAAACGGCCGTCGGAAAAGAGGGGAGAAAACCAGTAAAAATCGGCGAGAAAAATCGATAGAAAAGTGAAGAAACACACAATAATTAATATGCCAGATACAATGCATCAAAATCTATTATAAGTGCAGTAAATTGTATTGATTATGCATTAAAAAGAGAGAGAGAGAGAGAGAGAGAGAGAGAGAGAGAGAGAGAAGAAAATTGCAAAAAAACAAGATTGTCGATGAGTTGAAAAGGGAGGATAATACCAGATACAATGCAGCAAAATCTAATATAAATGCATTAGAATGTGTTTATTATGCATTCAAAAATATGTAAAAAAAAACATAATACACAAAATTTGTTCAATATGTATAAAAAACCAAACTAAAACCCTAACCCATTAGGAAATCGAAACCCTATTTGGGAAAGTTATACCCTAACTTGTAAGGGAAACTATACCCTAAAATGTAGGGAAAGTTAAACCCTAATTTGTATGGAAAACTAACCCTAATACGAAAAACTGAAGTCTCGAATAAAATGAAATGAAAATGCATTAGAATGATATCTAAAATGCAACAAAATTGACATAATATGCATTATGTCCAGCAGAACTGGAGCGAGCAGCCGAGGACACGTCTCCGCGCGCAGTTGCCCAGATCCATCTCGACGGCGAACGCACACCTGGGGCGAGACACCACTTCCGTCGTTGGCTGAAATCGACGTATGACCGCCGGAGGAATTTATAGAACATATCTCTAGCGGCATGGGAGGACAGAGATTCGACCATGTCAATTCCGACGGAGGCTTCGCATCCCGATTCCGGACACAGAAGCGTCAGGCAGCCAGGGTGAACAAGGTTTCCCCCTGCAGTCGCGAGAAGTCCATGCGCGCTGTCCAAATAGAAGGCCAACACCATTGACATTTAGAGCAACGACGCTCAGATCCAAGATCGCGACGATGAAATACCCTCCGACGTAACAACAGAGGGCGAAGTCCAAATAGAAGGCGGCGACGGTTGATCCTCCACGGCAGCAACGATCTCTCGATATTTCAGAATTGGAGAGGGGAAGGGAGGAGAAGATTTTTGAGAACTTCAGCAATGTTCTCTCGATATTTCAGAATTGGAGAGGTGGAGGGAGGAGAAGATTGAAACTCCCAAAATTTTCAGCCGATTTGTGATGATAAATCTTCTAAATAAAAACCTGTGTAATTAAGGAATCAAAATAACTATATCCTTGAATTAAGGAATACACGGTTATGAATTATGGAAAAAGACATTCTTGACCCATTAATTGATTAAATAATGCATTAAAAATTGAAAAAGTAATTATATTAATTATATTTCCAAAAATGCAGGAACCGTTGGATTGATGAGATGAATGACCCATATCGGTTTCTAAGTTTCATTTTAACATTAGTTTTCACCTAATATATCCTCTATCGAGAAGTGATATGCTACTCCCTCTATGGTGCTCACCTCCGTGGGCACCTTCGTCGTTTTATCATTTTGATATTATTTTCTTCGATTTTTTTTTTTTGATTTTATAATTTTTATAATTATTTTTAAGGTACTAGAATATAATACAATTGAAAAATTCGAACAAAGTATTATCAACATGATAAAACGACGAAGGTGCCCACGGAGGTGAGCACCATAGAGGGAGTAGCATATCATTTCTGATCCTATATATATATATATATATATATATATATATATATAGAGGATGAATCATATAGAAATAAGTCCTGGTGTGAGAAATAGGAATAGATCTGGACCATTGATCTTGATTTGATCTATGGCTGTAATTGATTTAAGCATGATTATAAGGTATTATAAGCATGACTAGGTTTAAGCATGGATTTGTACATTAAAAAGCATAATGATGTTGTAAGCATAAATATATAATGATTTAAGCATGATTTTGTATAGTTTTAAGCATCTTTCTCATTTTCTCACGCAAGGATTTATTTGCACACGAACCACTCCCTATATATATATATATATATATATATATATATATATATATATATATATAATTAACCCTTTTGAAATGATTCATATAAACTTTAGAGACAAAAATTCAATGACTATTTATATATATATATATATATATATATATATATATAATTAACCCTTTTGAAATGATTCATATAAACTTTAGAGACAAAAATTCAATGACTATTTTAGTTAAGTGAACTCAAATTATGCCCACCAACTTTTTTTTTTTTTTTTTTTACGTATTATATCCACCAATTTAAAATATACAAATTGCAATATGTCCATTTCTTACCTTTTTAGACAAAAATACCCTTTACTTATGTTGTCTTTGAATTTTTTTTATTTTGATTTATTATTTTTTTAAGTAAATAAGATTATGAGCATAAACATGGAGTGTGAAGAAGACCTTCCACAAACGATGGGGGCTCATCCCAAACATGTGAATTAGGAAAATCCATAGCTAACCTAGCAAAACGGTGAGTTGACAGATTACCGTCTCTACGGACATGTTTGACTCTAAAGTCCATTTTATGCTCTAAAAGAGACTTACAAATGGAAATTATCGAACCCAACTTGGAGAGATTATTCATCTTGGATTGAAGAGCCTCTGAGACAATCTTGCTATCAGTTATAAACTCTACCTTTTGGAGACCTTTATTATATATCCAGGAGAGAGCTTTGAGAAGACCCAATGCTTCGCCTTCTTCCACTCGCAAGCAACCTGTAAGGCAGACAACTCTAGCTGTGACAAAATCACCCGTAGCAGTCTGCAAGATCAATCCAATCCCCGTAGTATTATGATTTTCAAAAAATGCAGCGTCAAGACTACATCTATACTAGCCATCGGGCAAATTGTGCCGCCTGGCCTACACAGCTTCTCCGCGTAGCTAATTGGAGCCCAGGGCTACTTATTAAATTCTGCACATGAAGCCATTCTTGTCAAGAGTGCGACGGTTAAAGATAAACTCCGTGGGGGTCTGGCTGCCTATCTTTCCAAACGACTTCATTCCTCTCCTTCCAAATTTGCCAAAAGATCATTGCAATTGCTTCTTTTGCTTCGCTGTTGTTATGGGAAATTAATCCAAAAAGAAATTCAGGAAAATAATTACTCCTTCTAGGACCATAATCGATAAGAGCATCTGAATGGGCTGTTTGCCACAGGCTTTAGCAAATGGGCAAGTCACAAAAACATGCCAAGTATTTTCATTAGCAGATCTACAGATAGGACACTCGTCTCCTATGGGGATCCCTCTTTGGAAAAGGTTTGATTATGTAGGCGGAGAATCATGAAGAGTGCGCCACAAAAAAACCTTTAACTTTAGATGGAACATTAAGCTACCATAGATCCTTCCAATTTCAGGCATTAGAGTATGTACTCCCTCCATCCCACTTATAAAGGGATAACTTTTCTCGGAACGAGAATTAAGACGAGAATGATAGTAGTGGATAAAGTAGTGTGAATCGGTTTTAGTGGGTTAAAATTTTACCACTCCGATCCTAGTTAGTTGAACCATTTGCTTTTTGACTTTTTTTGCACGCATTTCCACCGAGACGTAGTACGGGTTTTACGATATAATTTTGAAATATTATTTAATATTTCAAAATTATATCGTAAAACCCGTACTACGTCTCGGTTGAAATGCGTGCCGAAAAAGTCAAAAAGCAAATGGTTCAACTAACTAGGACCGGAGTGGTACTATTTAAGGTAATATCCCTATATGAGTGAGACAGACTAAAATAGAACTTATACTCTTATGAATGGGATATAAGGAGTATCATTTAAAAAAGGTTCACAAGCCAAGGCATTGCGTCTTTTTTCCTAAGGTTTTTTCTCGATTTTAAAAAATTTCGGACGTTTTATTTTACAGTTGATTTTTTTATGCAAGTTTTATTTGGCACTAATAGTATCAATAGTTTTAATTTTCAACATTCTATTCCAATTTTCTTTCTAACGGTTTAGTTTTTGTTTTCTTTCGTTTCTGATGCTATTGGTACTAGTAATATTAGAATAGCACCAAGTAGTGTCATTATGTAATTGTTCACCCCAAAATCTGGTGCGGAGCAAGAGAATTGAGTGATAGAGAGAAGGGGGAAAGAGATTGCGGAGGATTTGGGGAAGAGAGAGAATTTGGGATGAAACTCTAGTTTCAAAAATAAGAATGAAAACCGAAATAAGAATGAAAAAACAACAGTGCTTCTACTTTAATTTCGAACTAATTATTTTTACCCGTGCAATGCATGGGACAAACTATAACATTTTATGTTAGTGGCGGAATTAGAATTTTTTTATAGCGGGGGCTGGGTTAGCTAGTGGTATAAACAAGAAGGAAATTTACTTCTTTTATTTTTATTTATTTTTATTTTTTTTTTCACAATTAAGATGAGCTGACGAGAACAAAATTTGATAAAAATCGAAAATTTCAAGAACTAAAATTTAAAAAAAAAAAAGTTGAAGTGGGCTTAAGCCCACTGTACTTAAGGTGGCTCCGCCACTGTTTTACGTATTGATAGTATCTATAATAACCTTGATAAGCTAATAATTTAAACTATAATTACGTAGAAATTCCTTCTACCATGAGAGAACATGTATAAAACTGTTAAATCAATTACTCTCTTTGAGTGTACGTGTGATTTAAAATTTCATGTTCGAATCCTCTGTTGTGTCTTTAACTATTATATCATGTCTTTGAATTTCTCTTTTGAATATAGATGGCTTGCAAAATTTTCTACTTTATATGCATGTAACATAGATTGATATCATATATGTTTTTCTCTAAAGAAACTCGCATTCTCTTTGGAATATTGGTATAATTGCCCCCCATTTAATGAGAGAGTGACCACTGACCACATTTGGCTCGTATGATGTTTCATTTTTTTTTTATTTTTTTCCGTATTCTTTTCATTCGTCGTAATTGAGTTACTTTGTTTTGCATAAATTGACGGATGTTGTTGTGGTTGGAGAATGCGACTTTTCAATTATTAAAAAAAAAAAAAGTTGAGATCATGTACTAAAGTTAAAAGGTGCACAAATTTTCGAACGTCCTAAAATAGCAAATAATTCACACTTAATTTGGACAATGGAAGTACGGAGTACTACTTAAGGTTTAACAAATTAGTGAAATTTGACATTTTTGCACCAAAAATTAAAGTTAAAGGGCATAAAATAGATAGTAAAACGCTAGGGGACTAAAATGCAATTAACCCAAACATAGTACTCCCTCCGTCCCCTAATACGTGTCCCAACAGATTAAAATTTTTGTCTCCTAATAAGTGTCCTATCACATATTTCAATGTAAAATTTTGGCCAAACTACCAATTTTACCCCTGCTATCATTACAATTTTTTTCACTTTTTCAATTTTCTATGTAATGATTAGGGGTTAATATGGTAAATTTATACAATTCCTTGGTTATTGCATTTTGACGGCTCGAGAAGGCCAAAATCAAGAACAAACGGGCCGAAGGTGAGCTCAAGAACTTGAAGTCGACCGTCCCAAAGGATAAGAAGCAGCAGATGAAAACCAACATCAAGGTCCCAAACGATAAGAAGCAGAAGCAGCAGACGGAAACCAACATCAAAGTGGAGCAAAGCTGGTATTAAAGAGGTCTAAGGTATGAAGTTTCTCTTATGTTTCACAAGAAAATCCTATTTTCTTTGTATCCTCTGTACTTCCTCACGCCTTTTCTTTCTCGTTTTCGACATTTTTTGCAGGGAGGCTCGCCATATCGAATGAAGTAAATATGACTGAATGTCCAGGTTTCAAATGCAGGACCTTTTTTTGTTGGCCTTTCGACAAGTTCAGTAAGGTTTTGGCTTGGTTTCTAATAGTGTGAAGGTGAAACTTCTTTCTTAATTTTTGCAATCTTGAATGGATGTTCTTGGCTTGGGACTTTTGTTTTTCCAATCCTATGTTTCAAACTATGTTTAACTCTAATCATGCAGCATAACATCCATATTATACTCCCTCCGTCCCGGCACCCACTTCTTGAATATACATAAGTGTAAAACAATAGAAACAAATCTATTAGAACGGGACGGAGGCAGTAGTAAATAAGACATGATACTATTCTCTACCTTGAAAATCATAAGCTCCACATACACAACCCCAATCCCCCTCACAAATTCCGTTCCGCTTTGTTTATTGTTTGGTACGAAAAGGTTGAATAATCGAACGCAGATTTATTCAACGATACCAACGTAGGATCTATAATCTAAATGTAGAGGGTAAATCTACAATTGAGTTGGATCCGACTGGTTCGACCCGACTGATCAGATTCGACTGAAGAAGAGGCACTAGCAACCTGTCAAACAGAACAAACGTAAGAACCCTTCGATGGACACGGGTGGGGGTGTCAGCCGAAGGACCTCCGACGCTCAAGTCAGTGATCGGAACAACTAGTCGAAAAACAATAATGAAACAATGTAAAACGAATAAGTGAAGAATGATAGAAATTTCGATTGAGATGAAGGTGAGAATGAGCAATATGGAGATGATGGTAGGCGACGCCGTCTGATTGAAGTTCAATAGACGCCGATTGATGGAGCGTGGAGGGTTTCAGAGGAGGAGTCAGTTGGCGAATGGAATACGTGAATGCTTGAGTGTGAGAGTGCGTGAGATCGTGTGCTTGACCAAGCAGTCGGGATTTATATATGACGACTGTCTGACTAGGGTTTCCTCTTCAAACCCTAGTCTGCCTCAACCTATTAAGAACGTGGGGAGATTGTTTCCCGGCTGACTCGCTCATGTCCGTTTGATGGTAGTTGGGATTAATATTCAAATCCTTTGGCTGACTGACTGACCCCTAGGCGATTTGTGGGTTCAGTCGGCCCAATAGACACAATGCTTTTTAATAGTTAGTTGGGCCAAGCAAATTATTCCGCCTGACTGATGGACTGATTAATCTCAAGTACTTGGAGTTGGGCTAGCCAAGCATGAACAAGTGGGTTGGGCCAGTCGGGTGGATTTTGTCCACTACAGTTTGTCCCCCACTCTCTAGTTGGAATTTCCAACTGGAGAGTAGTCGAAAAATATAATTAATTCATATTATTCGGAACAATGAATAATTTCAGTCATATCCGCATGAGACCATGCAAAACAATCATAATTAGAGGAAAGGAAATCGATAAGCTTCTCTCTGATGTCGGGAGCCAGGTGTGCGCCGATTCGAACTTTGTTGTCTGGAAAATTTGCATGAATTTGGACTTCATCCAACTCCACCACGTCCGGCTGATCTGATTGACTTGAATTGGACGGTTGCTGCCGGTTATGTGAGGAGTCGGATTGTCCTTGCTGTAATTGCTATAAGTCCAACTGCTTGGCCATCATAGTGGTTTGGTAGCATGCCCTGGAATCTTTCTGGTCTCCCCTTATCTCCTTTATCCCCCCATTTAGTCGGGAACCGGAGAACTTGGTGGTAGGTGGACGGGACTACCTCCATTTCGTGCAACCACGGTCGGCCTAGGATGACGTTGTAGGCGGACGGGGAGTCTATCACCAGGAACTTGGTAAACAAGTTGACTCATTCGGCATACACGGGCAACTAAATTTCTCCGATTGTGCTCTTGTGTTCTCCACTGAAGCCAATTAGGACCGTAGTCTTCCTAACGATCTTGGACTCATCTAGTCCCATCTCCCCGAAAGCAGACAAAAAGAGGACATTGGCAGAGCTGCCGTTGTCTATCAGTACACGTTTGGTTAGACAATTTGCAATAAAAAGTGAAACAACAAGAGCATCATGATGAGGGTTTAGAAGCCTGGTTGATTCCGAGGCGGTAAAGCTTATCGTTTGGGCCAGTTGGCCAGCTGTGATGTTCTCCGGTCTGCTTGAGTCGGCTGGGTTCCGGCTGGCTTGTCTGGTGTGTCTTTTGGCGACTGAATGGCTAACTCCGCTTACTTCCGAACCTCTAGTGATAACATTAACGGTTCGTTCATGGACTGGCGGCCTCGGGGGGGGTGACTTCTCCATTGTGATTTTGTCTGTCACGTCCTTGTTGGTACGTCTGCTTGCCTTTATCCGTCAGCAGATCAGTCAGGTGGCCTTGCTTTAGTAGGTGTGACACCTCCAATTTTAAGGCGATGCAGTCGTCCGTCCGATGGCCGTGATCAGCGTGGAACTAACACCATTTCGATCTGTCTCTTTGATCACCCGGGGTTCTCATCTTCTCGGGCCACTTGACTCTGTTTCCGAGTCCCTTGAGAGCGGCTACAGCTTCAACCGGTGAGATGGACAGATTGTATTCAGGCACCTTTGCTTTCTCTCTCGGTCGGGTGTCTGAAAATGGGCCATTGTCTCTCTTCCGAGTCTCTTGCCTTCGAGAAGTTGGATACGGCTCAGGTCGTCTGTCAGTTGCACGTCTGTCTACTCGGGTATCCTTTCTTGTGCTCGTAGGCGGAGAATATCGACGGCTGTTGTATTGGTCTTCTTCCCACTTGATTTGTGCCCATGCTTTGGCAAGAACGTCCTCTATGGTTTTGCAAGGATATTTGGTAAGATCTTTGTAGAGGTCTGAGTCGGGGAGGAGACCCTTTCTGAAAGCGGTGACAGCCGTCTGAGTGTTGCAGTTGGTTATGGACACCTTTTACCTATTGAAGCGTCCGATGTAGTCACGTAGGGATTCTCCACGTCGTTGGACAATGGCATACAAATCTTCGGAGATTTTTTCCAACTTCCTGCTACTAGCATATTGCTGCACAAAAGTATCCATTAATTGAGCAAAAGAGGAAATTGAATTATTAGGAAGATTGGTATACCACTGGAGGGCCGGTCCTATCAGACTAGAACCGAACCCCTTACACATGCAGGCCTCCCTCAACTCGCGAGGGATGGCCACGGTGAACATCCTCTGTCGGTATTGGGCGATGTGGTCGTCTGGATCGGAGGTGCCATCAAACGGCTTCATGTTTGGGAAGCTGAATTTGCTGGGCATCTCCACTAGTGCGATGTCATCGACGAAAGGTGAATCGGCATAGCAGCTGGCCGCACTCTTCTTGATGGGGGCCGGTACACCCGGAATCCTCTGGATCATTGCTTCCATCTCCGCCAACTTATAGGCCAGATCCGCGTCAAGGTTCATGAAGGGTCCGACTGCAGCCGTCCGGACAGGTTCAGTAGTGATGAATTGTTCATGATGGGCGTACCCAAAGCCTTGGCCAGTCTGCACGGATCCGTCAGTTGGAATCATCGCAGCAGTTGGTGTAAGAACCGGCTGGCGGACGTTCGCTTGTACCGCTTGGGGAATGCTCCCACTTGCCTGGCTAGTCTCAGCACCCGGTGTTGCATAAGTTGGCTCAAAGGGTACATTTTGTGTTCCGGCAGACTGTATGGTCGATCCGGCTCCGAGGGCACCTGTCGGGGCAGTCGGTCCGGTTCCAACAGATCTCACTGCATGCGTTATTGTCCTTTGGGGCTCGAGATCCAAAAAGACCCGATTACCTGTAAGGAAAGACACACGAGTGCGATCAACGCTAGTTTGATTAGTATTCCGATTGCTTACCACAGCGGATGAATTTCTAGGGTTGAAATCATCGAGTTCATCGTCGTCGGTGACGTGAACGTAGTCCTCAAGGGATTGCATGGGGTTAACTGGAGACTTGAATCGAGACGCCTGGGCCGCCTGAACTTGTGCTACAGTTGCTTCGAGGCGGGCAGTCAGATCGGTGTTCTCCTTTTCAAGCTTTTCCCGGCTCGCTCGTTCTTGATTCATCTGCTCAGTCAGGGTGACTATTTGAGCGGCGAGGTCGACCTCGAGGGAGGTTTTTGAGGCGTTGCTATCGTCGGCCATGTCCGTCTGCGAGAAGGATCCTACGCTTTGATCGTATCGACTCGCTTGATTGCTAAGGCCCCACGGTGGGCGCCAAATTGTAGAGGGTAAATTTACAATTGAGTTGGATCCGAATCCGACTGGTTCGACCCGACTGATCAGATCCGACTGAAGAAGAGGCACTAGCAACCTGTCAAACAGAACAAACGTAAGAGCCCTTCGATGGACACGGGTGGGGGTGTCAGCCGAAGGACCTCCGACGCTCAAGTCAGTGATCGGAACAACTAGTCAAAAAACAATAATGAAACAATGTAAAACGAATAAGTGAAGAATGATAGAAATTTCGATTGAGATGAAGGTGAGAATGAGCAATATGGAGATGATGGTAGGCGGCGCCGTCTGATTGAAGTTCAATAGACGCCGACTGATGGAGCGTGGAGGGTTTCAGAGGAGGAGTCAGTTGACGAATGGAATACGTGAATGCTTGAGTGTGAGAGTGCGTGAGATCGTGTGTTTGACCAAGCAATCGGAATTTATATATGACGACTGTCTGACTAGGGTTTCCTCTTCAAACCCTAGTCTGCCTCAACCTATTAAGAACGTGGGGAGATTGTTTTTCGGCTGACTCGCTCCTGACCGTTTGATGGTAGTTGGGATTAATATTCAAATCCTTTGGCTGACTGACTGGACCCCTAGGCGATTTGTGGGTTCAGTCGGCCCAATAGACACAAGGCTTTTTAATAGTTAGTTGGGTCAAGCAAATTATTCCGCCTGACTGATGGGTTATTAATCTCAAGTACTTGGAGTTGGGCTAGCCAAGCATGAACAAGTGGGTTGGGCCAGTCGGGCCGATTTTGTCCACTACAGTTTGTCCCCCACTCTCTAGTTGGAATTTCCAACTGGAGAGTAGTCGAAAAAAATAATTAATTCGTATTATTCGGAACAATGAATAATTTCAGTCATATCCGCATGAGACCATGCAAAACAATCATAATTACTTCTCTCTGATGTCGGGAGCCAGGTGTGCGCCGATTCGAACTTTGTTGTCTGGAAAATTTGCATGAATTTGGACTTCATCCAACTCCACCACGTCCGGCTGATCTGATTGACTTGAATTGGACGGTTGCTGCCGGTTATGTGAGGAGTCGGATTGTCCTTGCTGTAAGTGTTATAAGTCCAGCTGCTTGGCCTTCATAGTGGTTTGGTAGCATGCCCTGGAATCTTTCTAGTCTCCCCTTATCTCCTTTACCCCCCCATTTAGTCGGGAACCGAAGAACTTGGTGGTAGGTGGACGGGACTGCCTCCATTTCGTGCAACCACGGTCGACCTAGGATGACGTTGTAGGCGGACGGGGAGTCTATCATCAGGAACTTGGTAAACAAGTTGACTCCTTCGGCATACACGGGCAACTCAATTTTTCCGATTGTGCTCTTGTGTTCTCCACTGAAGACAATTAAGACCGTAGTCTTCCTAACGATCTTGGACTCATCTAGTCCCATCTCCCTGAAAGCAGACAGAAAGAGGACATTGGCAGAGCTGTCGTTGTCTATCAACTGTTTTTTTTTTTTTTAAATTAATATCTTATAATAAAAAGACAATTTTATTATTAATTTGTAAGGGAATAAAACTAATTTTTCATTTTTTTAATATATTAATAGATATTGGGTTAGAGGGGCTCCAAATATAAAAGATGGACATAATTTATAGCTTTTATATTAATGTACTCTGTTTATCCATTTTACGACGATATTTTTATTTAATATAGATTGAACAGTAAAATGTCATTATTAAATGTATAGAGGGAGTATTAATTTGAATTCTACTAAACATAATTATGTATTATCACTTAATTTTACACGATTCTTCTTTTGCTTTGCCCATTAAATTTTCCAATTCGTTATTTCAAACTTATCGAATTATACTAAGATTATCTCATATTTGAAGTCTAGATTGAATCGACCTAAAATTGTGTGTAAATTTTAGGTAATACTAGTTTACTACCCGTCGAAAATCGACGGTGCCAATTATTTTTAACATTTAGATATTTTATCAATGAAATTTATTTAAAAATAATTCATACTATGATCCTAGATTTCTACGTACTTGAGAAAGTTAAGAATAATAAATGCGAGAACTCAACTCAATGTCGATTCATATTACATTTAAATCTTCGACATTTAAAGACTTACAAATCAAATTAGTGCCAAAATCGACAAAGCCAGTCCCTCGTGAAATATAAAAAAAAAATAAAAATTAAAAGTGATACAAAAATACGAAAAATAAATGAAACAATATGAAGATTATATAAGAATTCCAGACCAAAATCATCATCTCGGCTCCTCTTCTAAGCATAGCAGCTCTTCGTTCTTCATCCTGCAATTTACTCTCCTGTAAATCAAGAAAACTTAACCGTAAAAAATAAGATCCAAATATAATAATTTTATTTATAAAGTATAAATATATGAATTTATAATTACCTCACAACTTTTGAAATATTTTCGTGTACACAACATTAGTCGTAGTGTCGAAGCTATTTCCATCTTCGTCACATATCAAAATCTTGAGACCTATTTTCCTAGTGACTCTTGATATTGCGACATAAAACTACCCATGGCTGAAGACCGATTTTGGTAGGTATAACCCTACGTCAGAGAGGGAAACTGAAGACAAGTTTTGGTAGTCATCGTCATTCTTGCAATCGAAAATTCTTGCTAGCATATTTTCCTGAAAGCGGATTCACTTCTATCACATGGTCTCCAAGTTTTGTTACCATTATCCTCCTGCCATTGCAAAGTTCATTATGGATCAATATTTCTCAGGAGCATGATGATGGATGCACCCTTCTTGTCAAAGAGAGTTTGTAAAAAAAAGAAAATGACAGTTGTATCAAAATAAGTTAAGCCGCCCGTTGTTTATTTTAATAAACATAAAATGTCAAAGGGAGTGTCACGTAGCCCGTCGTTTATTATACTAAAAACAACCGGTTTTGGTACTATGAAATTTTAAAATAGTTTGTACTATGATCCTCGATTTCTATGTACCTACGAACAATGAAAGGAAGCTAAGAACAATAAATGCGAAGACCCAATCCAACGCCGATTCATATTACATTTAAATCTTCGACGTTTAAAGACTTATAAATGAAATTGGTGCCGAAATCGACAAAGCCAAGTTTCTCGTGAAATACAAAAAAAAAAATTAAGTAATACAAAAATACTTAATAGCTTATACTACCCTCAAAAATAGTATACATTAATCGAATTCTACCTCTCTTGCAATCTAACCAGTAACTTAATTTGATCTGATGTAGTTATCGTCATTCTTGCAATTGGAAACTTCTTACCAACATTTTTTTCCTAGTGAATTTTTAATAAAAATATAGTAGAAAAATATATAATTATGTAAAGTCGTCAGTTACTCGTGTTTATAAGAAAATAGGTTTAAAAGGAAATATGTTGATAGTAAGTGCATTAATTTGTATTCTGTCACGTTAAAAGTAAAATATAAATGAAAATATTAAAATGTCAAGTTATCCGTTATTTATTGTAATCAAATATAAAAGAAAAATATTAAAATAAGTCAAATCGCCCGTTGTTTATTTTAATAAAAAGAAAATGTCACTGGGGGGTCTCAAATAGTTACATTGATTCATCTCGCCGTGTTGTTATTTCAAGCCACCAGTTAATTGTGATAATAAAAGTAGATTATTAGAGTAATATTTTGATAATACGTATAGTGTATCCCGTCAAAATTCGACATTAAAAATTAATTGTTTAGTGTTATTCTAAAGCAAACATAAGATTAAAATATTAAAATAATTCAAGCCGTCCGTTATTTGTTCCAATAAAGGATTAATGTCGAAGAGACATAGAAAATATTAAAATAAGGTATCATTATTTCAAATCTCCAACTAATTGTGACTATAAAAAGTAGGATTATAAGAGTAATATTTCGTTAATAGATGTAGTGTATCCCGTTAAAATTCGACATGAATAATTAATTGTTTAGTGTTATTTTAAAGCAAACATAAGAGAAAAATATTAAAATAATTCAAGTCGCCCGTTGTTTATTCTAATAAAAGAATAATGTCGAAGACACATAAATAAATATTAAAATAAGTCAAATCACCCGTTGTTTATTTTAATAAAAAGAAAATGTCAAAGAGGGGTCTCAAGTTATTTCAAACCACCAGTTAATTGTGATAATATAATTAGTTTTATTAGAGTAATATTTTGATAATAAGTATAGTGTATCCTGTCAAAATTCGACATGAAAAATAACTATTTAGTTTTATTTTAAAGCAAACATAAGATAAAAATATTAAAATAATTCAAGCCGCCCGTTGTTTATTCAAATAAAAGATTAATGTCGAAGAGACATAGAAAAATATTAAAATAAGGTATCATTATTTCAAGCCGCCACCTAATTGTGATACTAAAAAGTAGTTTTATAAGAGTATATTTTGGTAATAGGTATAGTGTATCTTGTTAAAAAATTGACATGAATAATTAATTGTATAGTGTTATTTTTAAGCATACATAAGAGAAAAATATTAAAGTAATTTAAACCGTCCGTTGTTTATTGTAATAAAAGAATTATTTTTCTATAATATAAAATGAGATAATATATGTTTTTACCCATTTTGACTTTGTCAAAACAATATTAGGTATGAAATATAGTTTACAATAAAAACACCCAATTTTTGGTTTGGGTGGACAAAAATACCCATATCTTTGATATTTATTATTGTTTGTACTTAAATTTTTTCTCAAGCTTTATTTTTCGTAAATGAAAAAAAAAAGACGTTCCTCTTCTCTTCTCTTCCCCCCTTTCTCTCACTACTCTCTTCCTCTCTCTCACCGGCGACGGCGGCCTCCGGTAGCGATGAGAACGCCGCTTGCTTCCGGTAGCGATGATGTGTTTGTGGCGATGAAGGAGGCGAAGAAGTGGTTGGGATCGAGCATTGGCGGTGGGATGCTAGAGAGAAAAATTGGGATTTCGATTCGTCCCAATTTCAAAGCGCGTTTCCATTCTCTGTAAGTGTTTCTCTCTCTCTCTCTAGAGATATATTCTCCCCCTCTTCATTCCGCTCCGTTTTGTTTTTTTTTTTTTTTTTTTTTTGAGTTTTTGTTGCAATTCGTTCCGTTTCGCCGTCGTTGTCTCGATGTAACCTATGTCCTGAGGTATGGTACGATTCGACCGTTTCGAATCGTGTTTTTGGATGAATTTTGTGCCGCGATTATTTGCTTTTCGATCAATTGAACCTGGAAAATCTTAAATTGCAGAGTTCGATGTAACCTATGTCTCTGTGGTTTGGTGCGCATTTTTTTCTGAGATAATTTGATTTTATGAACAAATTGATCGTATGTTTATGTATATTGTGTGTATTAATTGGGTGGATTTGTCGAATTTTAACGTTGTTAATTTTCCGGGGCTGATACTGATAGTGGAGCTTCGACTGTCTGGTAGAAAATGGCGTGTAATTTTTGTTTACCGTTAGTTTTTCCGCGAATTGTTCGATTTCTGGAGATATTGCTCAATGCTTTGTGTTGATGTACACTTTAATTCTACGTATATGGATTTTCCATGAGTATTCTACCTGTGGATGTTATGCTGTTTGAACCTTAGTAATTTTGTTCTATAATTCTACTATTTGGAGATGTGAATTGGAGTTTTATATGAGTCTCAATTCTACCTGTAGAGTTTTCGATCGCGTATTTGTGAATGCCGTATTGTTTTAGCTACCAACTTAGTCTATGAAGATCTTGCTTCAAGGTGTTCTTTGTTCTTAAGTACTACAATTATGAGTTTTCTACGATTTTTTGACAATGAATTGTGTACGTGGTACTGCTGTGTTGAGTTTGCTATGATTGTCGTTAACCTTCTCTTGGAACGTTATGCCTATCCTATTTAAATGGTTTTGTTGTTGTTGTGGTAAAATGAAACAGGTGGTACTGAAGGTTCCAAGCAAAGCAGAAGCGAGAAAAAGAGCCGTAAGGCCATGTTGAAGCTCGGCATGAAACCAGTTCTCGGTGTTAGCAGAGTCACAATCAAGAGAACCAAAAATGTATTCTTCGTCTCTCCAATTCGTAACTCAAGTTTTCTTCTTTTGAGTTTCTGATCTGATTAATCTGTCCCACATTTTCACAGATATTGTTCTTCATCTCGAAGCCCGATATCTTCAAGAGCCCCAACTCCGACACCTACGTCATCTTCGGAGAGGCAAAGATCGAGGACTTAAGCTTTCAGCTCCAGACCCAGGCAGCTCAGCAGTTCAGGATTTGTTGTTTATGTGTCTATTTCAGTACTGATATCTTGGTTTTTATTTCTGTTCGTTACATACAAGCCACTATCTATCAACAAAAAGCCTTGGATATCAACGAACAAGAGTTAGGCCTCGATCATCCGGATACAATGAAAAGCTATGGGGATCTTGCTGTATTTTATTACAAATTACAACACACAGAATTGGCTCTCAAGTATGTTTCTTTGCTCACTGTCTTTACTGTCTTTTGCTCTCTGAAAAAATTTCAACAGCACATGAATATGAGCCTAATATAATGCAGAGATATTGATCTCCTCAGGCTGTAGACGGTTCAGTTGAAGCTTCCACATTCACAGAAGGCCAGAAGCTTGATGCCAAGCTAGCCAGCATAGGCTATAGGATTTTGAGAGAGAGTAGATACAATTAGATTGGAAAATGTGGCTGATGCATGCATAAATGTACATGGATTTTTAGAAGCATTAGATACAGAGGCGACTTTGCTTGTTGAAGATGGAGATTCACATGGAGCTTTCTTGAGAGGAATGAATCTGTTGTAGTACTCGGATCTCTGGTGCGGAAATGTTTTATTTTTGTTTACCACTTACTGGTAAACAATAGTAAAACAACATGAACGTACTTCGTAATATAGGTACAATTTGATATTATTCGTTTACTACTTTCAGTAAACAGTACTATAAGAAGTATTATTTGGTTTACCATGTACCGGTACACAGTACCAAAAAAATCTAAATTTACTGTGTACTATAAGAAGTATTATTTGGTTTACCATGTACCGGTACACAGTACCAAAAAAATCTAAATTTACTGTGTACTTGTACTTATCGAAATATACAAAAAAACGGTAGAAAATTGAAAAAATTGAAAAAAAAAAAAAAAAAAAAAAAAAAAAAAACTGAAAATTTCTGGAAAAAAACGAAAAAAAATATTATAAATAAATAATTTAATAATAAATAAATAAATAGATAGATAGATAAAACAGAAAAAGAAAAAAAAAAAAAAAAAAAAAAAAAAAAAAAGAATGAGGAAACACATGTAGGGAGAAGAAAGGGGAGGAGGGAGTGGCCATGTACTAAAAGTAAGGGTATTATTGTCCACCATACCAAAATATGGGTATTTTTATTGTAAACTATATTCCATACCTAAAATTGATTTTACAAAGTCAAAATGGGTATTTTCTTTTTTGCCTCATATAAAATTGTAATTGTTATTGTTATTTTATAATAAATAAATAAATAAAATTTAAAAATATATTTATGTATAATGGAATAGTATTAAAGATAACTATTAAAGATATAATAATATTATTAATAATAATGATAATTATAGAATAATAAGATGGTTTAATAGTAAAATAAAATGAATTTTAGATAAATAGGAATAGATAGTATAGAAAGTGACAAAATAAATTTATTAAAATAAAATAAAAACAATCGGAAACTTCTTGCTAGCATTTTTTTTCCTCTAAGCGGATTCGCTTCTATCACATGGTCTTCAAGTTTTGTTACCATTATACTTGTGTCAGTGCAAAGTTCATTATGGATCGATATTTCTCAGGAGCATGATGATGCACCTTTTTTGTCAAATAGAGTTTGTAATAAAAAGAAAATGGCAGTTGTATCAAAATAAGTCAAGTCTCCCGTTGTTTATTTTAATAAATATAAAATGTCAGAGGGAGTGTCACGTAGCACGTCGTTTATTATAATAAAAACAAAACTAGCATTGTACCCCCGCGATGCAGGGATTTAATCGATAAATAATAGTGCATGTCAAATGTTAGTTATAAAATATTTAAATTATTGATAATTTCACTTCGTTTCACAATGAAAAACTTTTTTTTTTTTTTTTTTTACAGAGAGTAGTACACTCTTGTAAAATATGCTTGTGTATCCCTATGTACATTTTATATACATATATGCATGAGTAGGTTTGCATGTCTTATTTTTATAGATTATTTAACTATAAACATTCATGTATGCATGAATTTTTATAGAATTTATAACATTATCAATTGAGTTTACCAATACTTTATCAATTGTAGAAAAATGAACATGCAAAGAAAGAATATCAATGTATACAATAACATATTGAATTTTATTAGTCAAAGGAATAAATAAAAAAAAATATTATAAAGTAGGAAATCAATTATATTGAAGCTGGAAATTCAACTTATATGTTAAAATTTTAATGAATTAAAAAAGGTTTTCATAGAAATAAATGCATTAAGTGTTTGTATAGGAAATAACAAAATCTATAAATCAATTAGAGAAAAATAATAACCTTATTAAATAAAAATAAAGTTCAATTACCAAGAAAATTGGAGGGAAAAATATTTTACTTTAGTATATATATATAGATGTCAATATAAAGCCTCATGTTACTCGTGTTTATAAGTAAATAGGTTTAAACTATAGACCTATTAATAAAACATAAATTTTTATAAATTAATTAGAATTGAATAAAAAATATTAGTGAAATATCAAAAAAAATAGAAGGGGCAAAAATTATAGTGTCTTATACTCTTAGTAAATACTAAAATTTGGCCACATTATAAGGAAAACCAAATAATGGCCAACTTTGGGAAATCCTTCCTAAATTACCGTTGCTTTCACTGTTGGTGTCAGAATTTGCAGATTCCCACTCGCCCACTCTCCCACTCTCACTCCCTCACTCGCCCACTAACCTTCCCCCACTCTTCGATTCTCACTCTCTCTCGCCCACTCTCTCTCCCTCACTCGCCCACACCCACTCACCCCACCCCACCCACCCCCAAACTTTTTGATTTTTTTTTTTTTTTTTTCTATTTAGATCTGATACACCATACTAAAATATCATAGTTAGGAAATTGTGAATTATTCATTTTCTTACTAAACGAATTCGCATGTTTGGTTAGATATTAACTAATTCTAACCTAAATGGTATACATTCTAACCGATTGGTTAGAATGAGATAATTTCTAACCAAATCTTTGAATTTATTTAGTAAGATAATCAATAATTCTACCAAAGTTGATTGAATCGAGTGTATTATTACGTATCGTATGAATCATTTCGTAAAGAATAAAATAATTCAAACTAATTGATTTAACCGATTAGAATGTATGCGATTAGTTAGAATTAATGAATTTATAACCAAACATGTTAATTATTTAGTTAGAAAATGAATAATTCTAACAGGTTGATTGAACCAATTAAAATGCATGCCACGGGACGGGTTAGAATGCCAAGGGATGAGTTAGAATATACTATATTCTAACCGGTCATTTGCGATTGTAACGTTAGAAAGTTGGTATTTCTAACTGGTGGACAGAACCTGTTGGAATGCCACGGGACAGATTAGAATATACAAAATTCTAACCGGTCATATGCGATTATAACGTAAGAAAGTGAGTATTTCTAACGGGTGAACTGAACCTGTTGGAATGCCACAAAACAGCTTAGAATATACAAAAATCTAACTCGTGATATGTGATTATAACGTAAGAAAGTGGGCATTTCTAACGGGTGGACTAAACCTGTTGGAATGCCATGGAACAGGTTAGAATATACAAAATTCTAACTCGTGATATGCGATTACAACGTAAGAAAGTGAGTATTTCTGACGGGTGGACTTAACCTGTTAGCATGCCACGGGACGGGTTGGAATATACTAAATTTTAACCGGTCATATGCCATTGTAACGTATGAAAGTAGGTATTTCAAAACTGGTGGACATAACCAGATAGAATGCCACATGTTTGGTTAGAATCTTAAATATTCTTACTTATTACAGCGGAAGGATGGTTAAAATTTATTAAATTCGTATGCATCGCATTTCTTCATTTTGCTCTTTAAATGAAACAAGCATCGATTATTTCGAATCAAACAACAATTATACTGAAAATTATATATATATTACATTACGAAATTATAAAAAATCAAGAGTGCAAGAAACAATACAACTAGTAAGAATTATTAAAATAACAAATACAGTAAAACCTCTATAAATTAATAATCTCGGGACTATGTAAGTTTATTAATTTAGAGAGATATTAATATATCGATAAATTAATATTTTATTAATTAAAAGAGGGACTTTTTAAATTAAGCAAATTTAGTACATATGTATTGAAAATAAATAAATAAATTCATATACATTCATTGATTATATCATTTATCAACAAATTCTCTAAAACTAATTAAATATAATTATACGTAATATCAATTCATTGTATACAATCAACTATTATATTTATTGACGCATGTATAAAGTCATTAAAATTACTTGGATATACATGTTTACATTAGTTCGTTGCACTTAAATAACTATTATAATCAATTAAATATATGCATGCATGCATGATGAGTGAAACATATATATAAATCTCAATATATAAATAAAATAATTCATAACACTCAATCATGTGGTCTCATCTAAAAGGCATTGCAAAATCATCTATGAATGATCAAACGCGTACAAATTATGTGAGTATAAGAGAGATCATCTTATGTGCACTCAAAATTTTTTACAAGAGTAAGTCGATGAAGATTATCATTTAAAAGTTAGTTAAGGTACAAATACCATAATATTTAAATTTTAAGAAAAATCAAGTAAGTAACAGTATGTTCATATTTTAGCAAATTACCATAATATTTATAATTGTTTATTTATGAATTATTAATTTAGAGTTTTGATGGGACCTAATATTTATAAAGGGATTTTCTGAAAAGTTATTATTTTATTATCTTATCGAATTTGATGATTTTTTACAAAGGCCCGAGTCGGAACCGGAAGATTTTATTATTTTAAAGAAGTTATTAATTTATAGAGTATTAATTTATAGAGGTTTTACTGTAATGTGTATTCAATTTCATAAAAGGAAAGGACATATTCAATTTCATTACACATCCAAAAACAAACTCAGTCTTTCATGACTGAATTCACACCACCAATCAAAACACTAAACAAAGAAATATATTATTAAATACATTATTGAGTAAGAAATTACGATACATATACAAATTCTCATCTCTGTTACATTTGAAAAAAAATCAAAAAATTAAGTAAGAAATTACGATAGTTATACAAATTCTCACCCCTGTTACATTTGAAAAAAAATCAAATTTTTTTTTATGCAGAACATTCTTCCTCCTGCACTTTCCACCTTTCAAAAGTAAATTTTAAATTGAAAAGAAATTTTAAAATGTAGAAAAAGAAAATTAAAAATTAGAAATTTAAAAATGTAAAAAAGAAAATTTTAAAAAAATTCAAATGAAAAAGAGAGGGGAAAAAAAAAAGGAAAACAAAACCAAAATGAAACAATTAATGAATATAAGCAAGAAAATATTTAATTGGAAATGGAAGGAAAATAACATGATGATCAGTAATCAGTTAGTATAATTTATAGTAGCAAATCGAGAGCAAGTGGAAACAAATGATAAGGTGTTTTAATATTTTTATATCCAAAGGCGCTCCTTGAAGCTTTCACCGCTGCTCCTTGAAAGTTGAAGCTTTCACCGACTATCCAGAGAACCTCTCGTCCCAACCGGAGTACATCTTCTTCCGCAGTTTCTCTGACTTCGCCTTCGATCTCCTTCCTCCTATCGCTGAAGAAAATAAAATCCTCAACACTATTAAAAAATCTGCAGAAAAACAAAAATGGTAGAAGAATCAAAAAAGCTTTTTTCTAGTTGTTCTTGGCAGCCCTGTAGCCGTCGACGAGGCTTTGGAGTTCACCGTCGGTGGCTTCGGAGTTCACCGTCGGTTTTCTAGAGAGAGAGAGAGGAAAGAGAAGAGAGAGAAATAGAGAGAGAGTTGTTTAATTGAGAGAGAAATAGAGAGATGAGAGAGAAAGAAGAGGGGAAGAAGAGGGATATATTCAGAAAAAAAAAAAAAAAAAAAAAGAGAGGAAGAAAAAGGAGAGGGAAAGTGTATTTCAAATTTGATTTGATAAAATGAATAGTAGGGGTAATTTTGTCTCTTTACTACTAAATTGACCATATTTTGATGTTTGTTATAATTTGGCTAAATTTTAGTATACACTAAGAGGTTTGTATAGAAGACTACATTTCCTCAAAATAGAATATGAATTAAATATAAATATATTAATATAGAAATTATTCTTAATTTTAGCTTCAAAAATCGGACTGATTATATAAATATATTAATATACATATATTGGATATCCTCTTTATATAATACGTATTTGAAGAATATTTGTATGAATGATTTTATAATATCTTTTACAGATAAATTGATAGGATGAATTATTTTATAATATATTTTTTTTAATAAATTGAATTTTTATGAGCTATTTTATAATATTTTTTTATTAATAAATACAGTAGAATTTTTAGATAAATAGGAACGGAGAGCATATGAAGTGCCACGTAGGCACGTGAATTAACGTGGAGCTCCGAATCCGCTTTGCTATTATATATAAAAGGATGAAGTACGTGTATTAAAGAGAATAAAATTACAATAGTTGTGACTTAGGTATACGATAGGAATACAAGTTTGGGACAGAGGATCTCGTCCGAACATATTTTGTCTTAATATTTAAACGGAAGGAATAACTTCTACCCATAAACCCTAGCGTTTCATTTTGCCGCTCTCTCTCCCACTCTCCCTCAGTTCTCAAATGGATGTTAGATTTAAAATTCTCTATTACTGTGTTCTTTGATTTTTACTCTTCACAAATTGGATTGAATACTTTATACGCTATGCGGAGTGGCTTTATACATCCCCATTTTCATAATTGATTTGTGTATTTGCTTTCTGTTTTTATTGGTGGAAATCAAGAATGGCGATGTGGTAGATTAGGTTTTTGTGCTCAAAGACAATTTGGGGATTTTAGAAATTACCATTGATTGCAGAATCGCTGTATGTATGTCCCATTGATGAAACATTTAGTAATCTGAAACTGCGGAAAGATGGCGCTCCCTCCTCTCCTTTTGCAGGAGGTTGAGGAACCATCTCTTCATTGCCTTGGCAGGTGGAAAATAGGCATTCTGAGGGACTTGTTTTTTTTTTTTTTTTTTTTTTTGTCCCTCAATCATACAATTGTTATATCTTATGATTTTGTGGTTCAAAATTGAGAGGGTGAATTAGTTTTAAGAAATCTTTTTGGTCGATGGAAAGAGCTACCTTGAGTGAATTGGATCCATCTTCTTATGAATATTCTTATTACTCTTGATCACTCTCATGCTGAAATCTAGTTGTTGGATTTAATGTTTTATCCAAATTTGTTTGTTTTGATTGAAGTAAAAGATTTCATCTTTATTTTCTTTGTTTCTTGAATCTGGTTACTTGTGATATCTGTTTTTTTATAGTGCCTATATTTGTAGGTAAATGTAGCATGGCATGATGCCAAAATGATTGGTTCTGCTTGCAATCTCTCAAGTGAATTGATTTCGTATAGCTCATTAGTTGGATAGTTCATCGATACCGCTATCAGTTTCAGTATAATCCCTTTTCTCACGCCAGGTTTCAATTGTAGTTGAGGAGCTGTCTTTTGTGAAAAAATATATGTGATGTTTTGAGATGTAGATTACTTGAAAATCTCCTTTTTTTTTCTTTTTTTTTTGTTGTGGGTGGAATTTCTTGCTGAATTTGTGTTCAGAAGGAATGTATAATCACATACTGTTATTTTAATGTGAATTTCCCCAAGTTTAAAATCTAGGTATGCAAAGTGCACAATTCTTGAATGGTATCCCTATTATTGGTTTGCTGGCGGCAAGAATTCCACTCGATTGATTCACCCATGGCATTTTAGACCAGATAGCCCCATACTTGAGCTACGAGCATGAAAGGATGCGATACCAAAAGTTGCCACGAGCTACACACTTTTGTAAGGATTACACTTTTCCAAAGAATGACTTCTAAGAAGATAGTATGTTTAAAGTCCGAATAAAGCACAATGTGCTGCATTTGTGGTGTGCCATTCCAAATGAACTTCTATAGTAGTAGCTCTCACCTTTTTATAGCCCAGAATGTTTTGATATTAAATTCTGACTCAATTTCTTACACAACAATGGTGCGGGAGCATCTCTACTTCGCACACCCCAGTTGAGTGGATCCTGTTGTTATACAAGTGCTGCAATTGACTCTTGATTCTTGGAGCGTGGTAGAAACACATCGACTTGGTTACTAAAGCAATCAGGACCGAATACCCCTGCCGTAACTACTACAACTTGGTGATTTCGAAGGTTGTTGGCATAATTGCGTTATGGCAACAATAGAATGTGATGGATGAATGTTATTTCTCTTGAATTGGCTCTGTTATATATAAGTTGGTTTCTTAAAGCCACTTTGTATGGTTTACAAAGTGAAGAGATTTACATTAGTTATGATATGATATGCTAATATTTACCTAGTTTTAACCAAACCAAATTTATGTAGTCTTTAGCCCAAAATCTCTCTCTTCAATATCTTTCTCTTCTTGCTTTCTTTATTTTCAAAACAAGTAAAAATGGCAGATTCAAGCTCTCAAAATTCCAACTCTAACAATTCAAGCTCTCCAATATTTTCAAAGTGCACAACCATATTAAATGTCTCACGCTCAACAACAATTTTTGTACAATTATCAATGCCACAAATTTTCCCTCAATAATTTCATTCAACAATTTACAAATACTTGACAAATTTCAATTGCTCGTGGTAGTGATGTTGTGGTAGGTCGTGATCCCACTACAAAAGCCATTTGAACGCCTGATAAAGATATCTATCTTGTAAAAGCTTGGTACAACACCAACAACGATTCCATGATTGACAATGAACAAAAGGAAAAGGAATTCTGGCATAATATTGCGACTCATGGGTAAAAAATCATTATTACAAAATTAATCCACAACTCAGTAAATTGGCAGGTGTCTACAATAATTTGGGGAGTAATCGAGCTAGCGGACAAGGTGGTGATGATGTACTGGAGGCGGCCAAAACAAAAATGGAGAAACAGTGTCCAAGGATCAAAGACTTCAGATTCTTGCACGTATGGAAGGGCATCCAATAATGTGATTAATGGCTCCTTAGCAAAGGCCACATAATCCAAACAAAATATCAAAGAATTCTGAAACAGATAGTCTATCTTCTATTGATACTGGAACTTGAACACGACCAATGGGTCAACAGAGAGCTAAACGACTAGTTAAACTAAAGGCAAAAATCACATCTAAGAGCGACGAAGAGGGGTAGAAGCATCTGCAGCAGACTATGGTTAGACAATTGAGCCTTCAAGAGGAACGACTCAAGCTCCAACATGTTGCGTTTTGTAGTAGGGATACAAGTGACATGTCTGAGGCAGAACTATATTATTTTAACATGATGGTAGCTGTAATCAAAGCTAAATGTGGTGGAAGTAATAATTTTAAATGTCTAATTGTTTTTTATTTGCTTTTAATTCCAAGTGTATTGTGCGATTTTGTAATATTTCAATTATAAATGCATTTCTATAATGTGCTTGTCGACATATTTGCAGTAGTAGTGTTAAAGCTTCATTTACCACAAAAATACAATAAATGTAAATTGTATTCAACGGTCAAATATGTTAATTAACTGACAAAAATGCTACTCAGCTGTCAAAATCCACATCAATGTGCATTTGAATATTATGGATAGTTGCCGATAATTTTTTAATTATCGCATGCAGTATATTTCCATCTACCACAATGGTCAAATGAGCTTCTAACCCTCTAAACTTTTCAAGTTGTTACGTTTCTTTTCGTCACAAGAATTAAGGTAGAAGTGTTTAGTAGTTTAAGTGAGTTTGATAATTGAGAAAAAAAATGAATTAAGAATTATAATTAATATTTTATTTTATTAAAAAAATGAAAAACTGAAATTTGAATAATTTTAATTTTACAATTTTCAATTTTAATTGTAATTAATTAATTTCAATTAATTATTTTTTAAAAATTTTGTTAGTATAAAAAAAGTAAAATTTTATTTTAAAAAATTTGACCCGGTTATATTAAAAATTAAAAGCTAAAATTTTAATAATTTATTTTTTTGATTGTTAATTTTCAATATTTAAATTAATTAAATACTTTTTTTGTTTTAAGTTGCAAATAAAAAAACTAAAATTTAATTTAAAAAAATTAGGATCCGATTAGTGGACCTAATTTTTGTACTAATTGTGTCATCTAATCACTAATTATTGTCATAGAAAGAAATGTAACAACTTGAAAGGGACGGCCTAAAAGGGAAAGTGTAACAACTTAAAAAGTCCGGAGGGAGAGTACTTCATTGCATGTGAAAGATATCATTGTCCATTTGCAAAATTATTGAATTTTTGGCATACTAGTTGTCATTCTTCACGAAATCATGTTCAACTTTTCTATTCCATTTCATCCATTCATTCTCATCTAAATAGTCTTCAAAATAAAACATTGAAAAATGCCTAATATTCCTAATTCAAGTGAACTTGATGTAATGTGGAATCAATTCATCCGAAATTTAACGACGGATCCAATCATGTTAGAGATGGTTGCTATGCTTGACGTAAATGCAACAACGGCTCAACCTTCACAAAGGAGAAGCGGTCCTTAAAATATAGGGATCAGGAGCGTGAAAATGGTCACGATCATCTCATTCGTGACTACTTCAGCGATGGACTCGTTTATGATGTTGATCTTTTTCATCGTTGATTCCGTATGCGGAGAGAGTTATTTGTGAAGATCGTTGATGCGGTGAGCACCTACTCCCCCCTTTTCACATTGAGACGAGATGCAACAGGAAGGAATGATATATCACCACTTCACAAGTGCACCGCAACTATCCGACAGTTGACATATGCAGCGCCGCAGATTCAATTAATGAGTAAATGCGGATGGGCGAGAGTACTGCGTTGGAATGTCTACATGAATTTGTAAGTGTATAATTGTCATTTATTCTGATCGATATTTGAGGACTCCAAATGCAATAGATATAGAACGCTTACTACAAATGCATGAAGAAAGACATGACTTTCCGGGAATGTTAGAGTCTCGATTTTATACATGAGGTACTGAAACGAGTATTTATGCGTTGTTCATACCGTAAGTTTTGGTTGAATCTTAATTCGTATTTTCTTGGGTTAACAGATCTTTAGAATCGTCATGTGAAGTCTAAAAGATGGATGAGCATCATAAACGTGAAAGACTATCTTCCCATAATCAATTTAATTTCATTCTCTCAACAAATCTCTCTAGATTCTCATAATCAGTGGCAGAGACAAGGGGGAGCTGGAGGGAGCTCAAGCACCCCCCCTCCCCCAAAAAATGGTGTTTTTTACCCTACAAAATTTTTAGAATTTTTTTTTCATTTTTTTTACCTTTTAAACCTACAAATCATTGATTTTAGCACCCTCCATTCATTTTTTCTCCCTACGCCACTGCTCATAATGACAGCATCCAATATAGAGGCGCTCAAAATCTTCAAATTGTTATGGGATACGCATAAGAATAGAGCCAGTAACATCAAGAAATTGTTCACCGTCCGATCGAAGCAATGCTGCCCTCACATAATAGAAGAATTCATTCCAAAAAACGTTGAAATCTAACATTTTAACCAGTGGCACACTTACGGTGGATATTCCGCAGAGTTTGGCTTCTTCATGTTGAGCCTGAAGAAGCACCATCGCCGATCTCTTAAAGTAATCAGAAACTTCTTCCCCCATTATCGATATACTCCGGCAACGAATTCACAACACAAACTTTATTCAGGAGCAGACTCGCTTCTTTTCTTGATTTTGAAGTTGAACCGACCATGGCGGTTTGGAGAAGTCCCATAACGGGTACGGAGTACAACTGCATGAGGCCGTCAAAGACGAACGGTTCTCGCCAATCTTTGTTCAGCATCTTCGAAACATTACTCTCCCAAAGATTTTCATCACTTTTGAGTTCCTTCCATTCACGATCGATCATCGCTTCTATCTCATTTTCTGCCATTCTTGATTTCTGGGTTTTGAGAGGGAATTTTTTTTCAGAGGAAATTCTACTGTTTTTTCAAGAATCAAGAATGTGGGTTTGTGAAAATGGAGTAGATGGGAAGCTTTTTATATATGTTGACCGACCGGAAAGGAAAATTGAATTTAAATTTCTTTTTGAACCAAACAATCCGAATTAGGTGGTTAAAGAAAAATCAAAACCAAACCAAACCCGAACAACCCAAAGACCAAATTTAAAATTTCTTTTTGAACCAAAAAATCCGAATTAGGTGGTCAAAGCAAAACCAAAACCAAACTATAACTGGTTTGGTTCAAACCAAACCAAACCCGAGCAACCGAAGACCAAATTTAAAATTTGTTTTTGAACAAAACAATCTGAATTAGGTGGTTAAAGCAAAATCAAAACCAAACCATAACCGGTTTGGTTCAAACCAAGCCAAACCCGAGCAAACCGAAGACCAAATTTAAAATTTGTTTTTGAACCAAACAATCCGAATTAGATGGTTTAAACAAAATCAAAACCAAACCATAACCGGTTTGGTTCAAACCAAACCAAACCCTAGCAACCCGAAGATCAAATTTAAAATTTCTTTTCGAACCAAACAATCCGAATTAGGTGGCCAAAGCAAAATCAAAACCAAACCATAACCGGTTTGGTTCAATCCAAACCAAAACCGAGAAACCCAAAGACCAAACTTGAAATTTCTTTTTGAACCAAATAAACCCGAATTAGGTGGTCAAAGCAAAATCAAAACCAAACCATAACCGGTTTGGTTCAAACCAAACCAAACCAAACCCTAGCAACCCTAAGACCAAATAAAATTTCTTTTTGAACCAAAGAATCAGAATTAGGTGGTCAAAGCAAAAACCAAACCATAACTTACGGTTTGGTTTGGGTTTAACCATTTTATTTTCCTATATAAAATATTAAGTATAAATAAAATTTTCTAAATTTGTCGGGACACAAATCCACTAAAAATAAACATTAAACCAACAATGCAACACGAAGATCAATTTTTTGAGTATAGACTTGGTTTTTGAAAGAATAAATTAGTAATAAAAATATTCAATGTAATCATAATATTATAATAAACATATATACTATATATATTAAAATTAAAATTAAAATAATTCAGATTTGGGGTAGAAACCAAACATTTTTTTTACCAATCAAGACCCAAACTATATTAAATTTGGGTTGATGTATTTAATCCAAACCAAACTAAATAATAAACACTTGGCCTATTTGATTTCCCACTGCGAATTTCATTATCAAATGATAAGTGGACACTATTGCCCGAAAAGGGTTCATGGTTGTTCTTCCCAAAGTAATATTGTAAGATGATTTCTGTCGGACCACTAGAAAAGTGATCAGACCGAATACTTGTACCGATCCTTCACCCAATGTCAACATTAGGTCGATGGACCCTAATGATATGATGGGATCCCCAGAAAAACCATGCAGGGTTGTCGTGGCACCGTCCAGGGTCTTCTATATATTCATTTGATTAAAGCAATCCTCGAAGATCACGTTAACTGCAGCACACCCTTTGAACTTCATATCTTTCCAACTCCACTGTGATAACAAGAGCGTCATCATGTGGGTGGATTATAGCTTTATCATCCTTTGGTCCGAAGGATATTTCTGGAATAGGCAGACCCTTTTCCATTTTTAAAACTTCATACCTTTCGTGCATGTGCATCTCCCTTGCAGATGCCTTCCGGCATCTGTTAGAGTCTCCTGCTGTGGGACCTCCGTATATCATTTTGATCACCCTTTGGGTCCCGCGGCATCTTCGGCATCTGATGCTCTATCGGCGGTCTCTCTGCGCCTTTTGCTCTGTTCGGATTCCCTGCGGACGTATTCCAAGAGCTCTCCCTCTTGGATTAGCTTTTCTATAGCTATTTTCAAGTTCCTACAGTCGTTGGTGGTGTGACCGTAATCATTATAAAATTTGCAGAATTTGTCGGAAGGAGGCTTTCTAGGAGGGTGTCCATGTCCCATAGGGATCTGCACTCCTGGTTTTTTCATAACCACCTCCAGCAGATCCACTGGCTGCCTGTTGAGAGGGGTGAATGACCGTATGAATCTTATATTCCGGTCAGCCCTCTTGATTTCTCCCACAGGCCTTTTCCTTTCCTCTTGATTTCTCCCACAGGCCTTTTCCTTTCCTCTTGATTTCTCCCACAGGCCTTTTCCTTTCCTCAGGTTTTTTCCCCCTTTTGAAAGCAACTTCTGACCTCTTTGTATTCATGGCTTCCTCCATGTGTATGTACTTTTGTACCCTTGTTAGTAAATCCTCGAAGGTGGTTGCTTCTTTCTTGATTAAAGAGGCGAGGAATTGTCTAGGCCTTAAGCCATCAACGCAAGAATGCACTTTCAGCTTAGGCTCTACTCCGGTATTTCCAGTACAACCTCGTTAAAACGAGTAATGTAATCCCTTAGACTTTTATTGGGACCCTGCTTAATTGTTGTCAAAGTACAACAAATTTTTGGTTGTCCTTTTGGCACTGACAAATTGTTGTAGGAATACATCTCTTAGATCCTTAAAAGAGTGGATTGAGGATTTGGGCAGCTGCTTGAACCAGTGTTGCGCAGGTCCTGACAAGGTAGTGAGAAATACCCTGCATTTGACACCCTCTGAGTATTGATGCAGCAAGCACAAGCTTTCGAACTTCATAAGATGTTCTTCCGGTTCTCCCTTGCCTTGGTATTCGCAAGAGATTGTTTTAAAATTTTCAGGATCGGATACGTTTGGATGTCCGTGGAGAAAAGACTGTTATCATCTATGTAAGTTTGATGTATTTCAAATTTGCGTTCTTTAGCCTTCTTGTACTAGTATAGATATATACTTGTACTAGGGAATGTGATGTGAAACACGGTGTGAAATACATAAACAAGTTTAAACTATTGATGTAGATGCGATTAACGAATAAGATTAAGCCAAAAAATGAAATGTTTTTATTAATCACTCACTCCATCCCATTTAATTATTCTCCTTAGGGATCTCCAACTCATACGCAAATCGCAATATGCAGCAGGATTAGTGTCACGACCCTACTTAGAATAAAAATAACTAGGTCGAAAGACCGTGACTTAATGAAACAATAATTGAATAGAATAATATTTTCTTAATTCACCATTTACTCAATGCATTAACTCGAACCCTGCTCAAGACAATAATATTTATATACCAACAAAATAAACAAATCAATTGGCATATATAGAAGGATCTTAAGGTTCGATAATAATTTCAACGATAATCAAAATGAGAGGCAATCTTTCAACAATATAAAAGTTGCCTAGAATGTCAAACTATTCAACAAAAATAGGAATAGATAACCTTCAAAAATATAATTAAGTTATCTCGGAGTTCAGGTGATAAAGTGAAATCAAGTATCATAGTTCTCAACGTACGAACACCAACAAATACTTCAGAGTGTTGCAGCGGAATGGATCATCAAAAAGGGATTACATGTGTGAAGACATATAATCCTAGAACTTGAACTAACGACATTATTATATATACAATGAGACATCAACATAATAACAACTAAGCTCCGCTCAGCACACTCCCTTCCTCTTCCCAGCCTCACCTGCACATTTTAGAAATAACATGCAGGGCTGAGTACAAAGTACTCAGTGAACACATGCCAAAATATTGAAAGGTGCTTCTTAGAGCTATAGATCAAATTTGCCTCAATAAGCATGTCACAAGTAATAACCTTCTTTAAAACATACAAGTGCATGCAAAATATTACTATCATCCTTTAAACATGAGCGACTGCAGTCATTTATATGGTATGATTAACATTTACAATCATAAAAGTGTCGAGAAGTAGGCCTCCTTCTCAAACACATTGATCGGCCAACCAAAAGGATAGCTCACGATCACATCAGTGTACACACATCCTGCTTATCACAGGACCGAATTCGTCTTCCATCAAGTAGATGATCATACAAAACTCAAATATTGGCAAGTTAATCACTTCTTAAAAACGTCATACTTCATATACATATGCATCATATCATTATTTAGTTAGAAAGCCCACCTGACTCCGGCTAGCTCGTACTTACTCTTCCTTCTTCAGTTATTTCCTTGTCTCGGGTTTCCACTCGTTCCTTCATCGAAGCATATATATATATATATATATATATATATATATATATATATATATATATATATATAAACGATAGAGAAACGAAAGTAGATAGAAAATAACATTCTATCCTTAACTTACTTAGCTAACATTTCCTCGATAATTCATCATCTATATTATTAATACATCTTACTTATCTCATCAATCCTCTATTTAGGTAATGGTCAAACTATAATCTTAACTCACATTACTAAAGTAGTAATGTATTAATATATAGGCTCTATGTAGACATATAGATATAAATCCTTATGTTTCTTCAACTCCTAATATAACTAAAACTAAGTATTCTAGATTTTCATCTTCAAATAAATTCTAAATAGCTCAAATGGAAATAATATACATTCTTCAAGTCTCAAGTGAAACATTTATATACTATTAAAACAATTTAAACACCTAATTCTTTACACTTAAAATGACAGTTTATCTTAAGGGAGTCCCATAAATTCTCCAAGTTTTCCATCAAACATCAAATAATATATATCACATCTTCATCATCAATTTAACTACATAGCATAAATTTCAAAATACCCAATTTTTAATTATATACTCATTTTCGTTTAAATATATATGGGCTCCAAAAATACCACAAAAATTAATTTTAGGCATCATATAATGTCTATTTCATATCCCCTTCATCAATTTCATAAAATAAAATTGAAATCATTAATCCCTAATTTCATGAAGAACCCTAATTTCAAGAATTGGTGAATTTGATCTCCAAAAATTCTCAAACATTTAATTCATGGTTCCTACAATCATATAAACATATATTCAAGTTCAATTTCTCAAAAGAAATTTCGTAAATAAAAACCCCCAAGTTACCCTAAACCTTGAATTTCATAAATCTTGAAAGGAAGAGGGGTTTTTCTTAATTTACTACATAATCATCATCTTAGAACAAGTAGAAGTCAAGAAGATAATAAAAAAAATATATATAGTAGCATCATCAAGATTTTGGAAAGTTTAATCTCAAATGGGTTTGTTGTTTTTCTCTAATTCTTCAGAAAAATAACTCAATAAATGTAGAGCTTACCTTATTTAGAAACTTATACTTGACTTCTACCTACATGCTTCCTTATTTGGAAAACTTCCAAAAGATGAAAATGGTGAATTTGTGGGTGGGTGTCTTGTGAGTTAGAGAGAAGAAAAGAGAGTGAAGTTGGGGAGGGGAAAGTGACGGGTAATAGAGAGAGAGAGTTGGGAGAAAGAGAAAAAGACAAACTCTCCTTTACTAGTAAACGTATACTTTTACTTTTCTCTTCCTTTCTACTTCTTTCTAATTTGAGTATTTACTAATATTCTAGCTGATATATAAGCACTTCTACCATCACTTAATTAAATCTTAGATTTTCTAATCTCCCATCTGCACATAAATAAGTCTCCCATAACCCACACTTTGAGTCGTAAAAATAAATTAAGAGGACTAATATCTTATATCTCAATAATTGAGATTAAAATTGGAAGAAAAATGATTTATAGATAAATCATTATAATTATTGTCTTAAAGAATTAGCTAAAAATCTCATCAACTTAAGTAAATTTTCAACCATACAATTGAATATAGCCTACGTCCTTCATATATGTATCGTCTCAAGTCTTAAAGAATTAACAAGAATAATTTCTCCGAAAATCCTAAAATATCCTAAGATATAAATTTAATCTTCTATTTTTCATCTTACCTCAACTCCTTATTTTTAAAAGACTATTATTGCTTAAATATTATTATAATAGTCTCTAATAATAATTAATTAGCTTAATTAAGATACGGGGTATTACATCCCTCCCTCCTTAAAATAAATTTCGTCCCGAAATTTAGTTACCTCGAAAAGCTCTGGGTATTTCTCTCTCATCTTGTCTTCAAGTTCCCATGTCGATTCTTCTTGACCGTGGTGTCTCCATTGGACTCTAACTAGGGGAATCGACTTGGTTCTTAATTGTTGCACCTTGCGGTCTATTATTGCCTCTGGTCTCTCTTTATAACTCATTTCAGGCTCTAAAGTTACTTCTTCTTGTTGAATGACATGCTTGGGGTCATGAATATATCTCCTCAATTGTGATACATGAAAAACATTATGTGTGTTGCCAAAGCTCGGTGGCAAAGCTAACTTATACGCAACAGAACCTATCATTTCCAGGATCTCATACGGTCCTATAAATCTGGGCTTGAGCTTTCCTTTAACCCCAAATCGATGAATTCCCTTTGAAGGTGAAACCTTAAGGAAAACTTTATCTCCTATCTCAAATGTTAGTTCTGTTCTTCTTGCATCGGCATAAGATTTTTGGCGATCTTGAGCTTCCTTGATTCTCTGCCTGATTTGTCGTACGATCTCGATCATTTCTTGAACAACATCAGGTCCTAACACTTTTCTTTCACCAACTTCATCCCAATAAAGTGGTGATCGACATTTTCTTCCATAAAGAGCTTCATAGGGTGCCATGTTGATCGTCGCTTGATAGCTATTATTATATGAAAATTCCATAAGTGGTAGAATCTGCTCCCATTGGTCTCCTCAATCTAACACAACGGTTCTTATCATATCCTCCAAAATTTGGATTGTCCTTTCAGATTGTCCATCCGTTTGCGGGTGAAAGGCTGTGCTAAAATTTAGCTTGGTTCCCAATTCATTTTGCAGACTTACCCAAAAACGAGAGGTAAACTTTGGATCACGATCTGATGTGATCGTCTGAGGGATTCCATGAAGTCGCACAATCTCACGGACGTACAACTGAGCTAATTTATCTGATCCGTAGGTGATGGGAATCGGTATGAAATGAGCACACTTCGTGAGCGTATCCCCAATTACCCAAATGGCCGTGTTTCCTTTCTTCGATTTCGGCAACCCAGTTACAAAATCCATGGTAATCTTATCCCATTTACATTGAGGAATCTCCGACGGCTGTAGCTTCCCATATGGTCGTTGGTGTAATGCTTTCACCTGTTGACACACCAAACATCGTTCCACAAACATAGCAACATCACGCTTCATTCCTTCCCACCAAAATCTTTGTTTCAAATCTTGATACATTTTAGTGCTTCCTGAATGTGCTGAATAAGGAGTATCATGAGCTTCACTCAAAATTTCTTTCTTTAACTCCTCATTATTAGGTATGCAGAGTCGATCCTTGAACATTAGAGCATGATCTCGAGCTTCTTTGAAATCGTCAACTTTCTCAGTTCGCACCCTCAAACGTAACTTCTCCATCTTCTCATCATTCCTCTGTGCGTTGATAACTTTGGTTCTCAAATCGGAAGTTATTACCAAAGATGCTATCACTTTTTCATCAATGTGTGGAGGTAAAACAACATTCATCTTAATCTCTTCTACTTCCTTCTTGGATATCTCTTCTTGAATACAGAGAACTCCTAGTTCTGTCTGGCCTTTTCTGCTCAACGCATCCGCAACTACATTAGCCTTTCCTGGGTGATAGAAATTTTACAGTCATAATCCTTTACTAACTCAAGCCATCTTCTCTGCCTCATATTTAATTCCTTCTGCTCGAAGAAGTATTTCAGGCTCTTATGATCTGTAAAAATCTCACACTTAGCACCGTAGAGGTGGTGTCTCCAAATTTTCAATGCGTGAACAACTGCTGCTAGCTCTAGGTCATGAGTTGGATAATTCAACTCATGAGGTCGAAGTTGTCGCGGAGCATATGCGATAACTCTTCTTTCCTGCATTAGCACACAACCAAGACCATTTTTCGATGCATCCGTAAAAACGGTATAAACCTTGTCTGCATCTGGGACGGCTAAGACTGGTGCTGTGGTCAATCTTTCCTTAAGCTCTTGAAAGCTTTTCTCACATTCTTCGCTCCATTGAAATTTCGCCTTCTTTTGGAGTAATTGGGTCATCGGTCTTGCTATCTTGGAAAATCCTTCGATAAATCTGCGATAGTATCCTGCTAGACCTAACTCCGAATTTCATGTTGTGAATTGGGTGATTTCCATTCTTGTATTGCCTGTACTTTTGAAAAGTCAACTCGGATTCCTTCTGAAGAGACCACATGTCCAAGAAAATTGACTTCTTTAAGCCAAAATTCACATTTGCTGAATTTAGCATAAAGTTTCTCACTCCTCAATTTATCTAACACAATTCTGAGATGTTGCCTATGTTCTTGCTCGCTCTTTGAGTAAATTAGAATATCATCAATGAACACCAAAACAAATTTATCCAAGGATTCATGAAAAACTCGGTTCATGAGATCTATAAATACTACTGGAGCATTCGTTAACCCGAAAGGCATCACTACAAACTCATAATGGCCGTATCTTGTTCGAAAAGCGGTTTTCGGCATATCTTCCTGCCGTATCTTCAATTGATGATAACCAGACCTCAAATCAATCTTTGAGAAAATACATGCTCCTCGAAGTTGATCAAATAAATCATCAATCCTGGGCAATGGATATTTGTTCTTCAACGTCAACTTATTGAGTTCCCGATAAATTAAATACACATCCTTAGTGTACCATCCTTCTTCTTAACAAATAAAATTGGTGCTCCCCAAGGGGAAACACTAGGTCGGATGAAACCTAAACTCAATAGCTCTTGCAGTTGAACTTTCAATTCCTATAATTCTTTTGGAGCCATCCTATATGGAGCTTTTGATACTGGAGCTGAACCAGGTTCAAGATCAATGGTAAACTCCAATTATCTGTCAGGTGGTAACCCCGGTAAAGCTTCTGGAAATACATCTTTGTATTCACGAACTACAGGTACATTATCGACACATTTCTCCTCATCGACATCTTTATTTAAATAAACCAGAAAAGCTTGTGCGTCCTTTTTCTTTAACATTTTCTCAGCTTGGATGGCAGAAATTATCGGTGTCCCCTTGTTGCTTCGTTCGATTCCATGAATTCTAGAAGGCTTCTTCCCAAGCGGATGAAAGGAAATTTCTCGTTGTTGACAACGGATCGTAGCAAAATTCTCAGTTAATCAATCCATTCCTAGTATGATATCCACATCCCACATAAGAATTAGGTTCAAGGACCTAGCAGTCATCTTAAGTGATCCTAACCTGAATTCTATGTTCGGGCAAACATGCGTGACAATAGTGGATTTGCCTAATAATGGGGTGGTCACCTTTTAATCATGACTAGATCTCTCTACACCAAGTTCAAGAGTATCTACGCAAATGCTTGATATAAAAGAATGTGATGCTCCCGTGTCAAATAAAATGATAATAGGAATTCCTTTCATTTGACCCATACCTGCAAGATTTCCTTGTTCCTTGCCATGTGATTTCTGATCAAGAGCAAACACTCGCTGGTACTGTTGTCGAGGTTGGTTTTGTTGAGATTGTTGTCCTTGAGAGCGTTGCGGTTGACGTTTGCGTTGCACTTGCTGCTGTTGCGGCTGTTGGAAGCCATCCATAGCTCTCAAGTTTGACGGCTGAGCTTGACTCGCCTTTCCCCCATTGCCTCCTTGTTGCTTATTCGGACACTGGTATGAGAAATGACCAACTTGTCCACATGTATAGCAGCTATTGCTTCCAGCTCTACAAATTCCCTTATGCATCTTGTTGCAATTGGAACATGGAGGGATTCCTTGTGGACCTGCAGACATTCCGGATGGTATCACAGTCTGCGATTTTGCATTTCCTTGATTGGATTGCTACTGACCCTGTCCTTGCCAAGGTCTTTTATTGCTCTGATTCTTGTCGTCCCACTTCTTCTTTCCTTTGTAATTCTGTTTATGCTCAGTAAGCGACTGTGACTGGTTTGCAGCATTGATATTTTGAGTTTGAGGTGGAAAAGAAGAAGCAGGGACTTGCATGACTTTCTCTGGTTGCATGGCCATCTCCATATCTAGGGCTTGATCGTACACAGACTTCTTGCCTTGCTTCATATTAGAAAATTCAGCTTCCTTTTGCTTGCGGTAACTCCTAGGAATATACTTCTCGCTCAAAACCACTTTAAATTGCTCCCAAGTAAGATTCTGGAGTTGCTCCTCGGTATATGTCTTTTGTTTAGCTTCCCACCAGTAGTCAGCTGAACCTTTGAGTTGGAAAGACATACACAATAGACGTTCTTAATCATTGCAACGAAGAAATTTGAAAATTCGCTCAAGTGCACGAATCCACTCCTCAGCTTCAGATGGATCTCCTCTTCCATCGAAAGTAGGTGGATTTTGTCGAAGAAAAAGCTCTTCAATTCTCCTCTCAGGTTGAGGAGGTAGAGTAGGTTCTCTATCATCTTCCCTTTCCCCATTACCATTTCTACGTCTAGGAGGCATTCTGTAAGCATATAAAATAATAAATAAAATATGCATATAAATTTAAGTTGCATATCTCATACTTATGCTCATATTCACATTTCATCTTACTTAACGTATTAGCATTGCTCATATACTTCACAAATATAAGCTCACAAAAATCGTAACATAACATATATGTCATCATCATTTTATATGTAATATTTTTTCTTGTTACGTTCATATTTATCATCATCTCATCTTAACTTAAACACATGAATAAGAACTCATCATAATAAAATGACCGTCTTGGTCATCTTTCACATATATACGAAAAATTGCCTCATAGAGGACTTACCTATACAATAATGGGATTATTTACAGCAAAAATCCCTATACTAGTCAAAAGCTATGTACACTAGCATCAAAATATCCTAGGTTATAGCACAGAGCTACAACCTAATGCTAGTCGTCAAAAGCTATAGATATGCGTCATCATATATATGTTTATATAGATATATTATCGCATCTACACCTATATAAGCATATATATAAGTGTCTAATACAATATCATCATCCATCACTCCGACCCGTATTCGCTAGGGTCTTCCTCCTCCTCATCATCTCCATGTAGTTGATGTACCCCATTCTCATAAGGCTCTCCCTCATCCTCAAGTAGCTCACCATCTTCCTCGTCATTCCCATGTGGCTCAAGATGCCCATTCTCATAAGGATGTCCATTCTCATAAGGTCCTTCCTCGTCATCCTCATGTGGCTCAAGGTGTCCATTCTCATAAGGCCCTTCCTCATCCTCATGCTCTCCTTCATTCTCGTCATCTCCATGTGGCTCGAGCTCTCCATTCTCGTAAGGCTCCTCCTCATCCTCGTTCTCGACCATGTCCTCATTTGTCCCGTCATCACCATCATAATCAATCGTACCTTCGCTCTCAGTCATCTCCTCATCTGCTGCGTGGCCCACCAAGTGCTCGTCCTCATCGGAATGTGCATGATGAAAGTGCTCGGGAGGTGGTGAAGGAACAGCAACAACTGGAGTCTCGGGAACTACATCCGGAAATACCTCGAACTGAAAGAACTGGGATGTGGAGTCATTGACAGGCGTATCGAATGGTGCCATATAAGAACCTGTGTCTACTCCATGCTCGGGAAAGGGCGCAGGAAATGGCTCGATAACAGGTAGGCTCTGGAACAGGAACTAGTGGAGCTTGCTCGATCGGCTCATACATAAATGGCACTACGGTCATCGGGGGCTCAGGATCCACTAGGTGCCTAATAGATGCATAGCTCGGTGGTATCTCGTGTGGTCCAGGTGGCGTAGCAAGAAAGCTGAAGTACTGATGGCCGATAGCAGTTATGAAACCCCGACAATCACCATAGAGGTTCTCACTGAAAATGGCACGATCAATGAACTATGGAGTAAGAGAGGCTGCCCATGCACGCCAATCCGAAGGAAGTAACGGGATAAGGTGGAGTATGCCTTCAACTCCCAGGACTCCATGGTCACTAGCCTCCTCATAAAGTCTATGATATCGCGCAAGAAACTCGCCCAAGGTATCTCAATAGCTCATGCGATAACGACGGAACTCGTCAACGATCTGCTCGGGTGTAGGCTCGTCCATCCTCATTTCCGCGTTTCATTGGTGGAACCATTGCTTATGTTACTCCCCAGTAACACACAACTGTCTCGATTGCCAAAATTGTTGCCAACATCCATCAACCAAAACATCATCACCAAACAAATATATTAGAATCACAAGTGCACATCAATATCTTAAATCTCCTTCCATTCTCATCAAATCAAATATTTCACAACTCTAACTTAATCTAATACATCAATTCAAATATTAGTGCATACCTGGCTTGGCTGGATGAGAGAGAGTACTGAGCTTTGTTGTTTTAATCTCAACTAGTATAAGGATACAATTTAGACTAGACTCAAAAAGAAGTTCAAGTTCAGAGCAACAATGGCTCTGATACCACTCTGTCACGACCCGACTTAGAATAAAAATAACTAGGTCGAAAGACCGTGACTTAATGAAACAATAATTGAATAGAATAATATTTTCTTAATTCATCATTTACTCAATGCATTAACTCGAACCCTGCTCAAGACAATAATATTTATATACCAACAAAATAAACAAATCAATTGGCATATATAGAAGGATCTTAAGGTTCGATAATAATTTCAACGATAATCAAAATGAGAGGCAATCTTTCAACAATATAAAAGTTGTCTAGAATGTCAAACTATTCAACAAAAATAGGAATAGATAACCTTCAAAAATATAATTAAGTTATCTCGGAGTTCAGGTGATAAAGTGAAATCAAGTATCATAGTTCTCAACGTACGAACACCAACAAATACTTCAGAGTGTTGCAGCGGAATGGATCATCAAAAAGGGATTACATGTGTGAAGACATATAATCCTAGAACTTGAACTAACGACATTATTATATATACAATGAGACATCAACATAATAACAACTAAGCTCCGCTCAGCACACTCCCTTCCTCTTCCCAGCCTCACCTGTACATTTTAGAAATAACATGCAGGGCTGAGTACAAAGTACTCAGTGAACACATGCCAAAATATTGAAAGGTGCTTCTTAGAGCTATAGATCAAATTTGCCTCAATAAGCATGTCACAAGTAATAACCTTCTTTAAAACATACAAGTGCATGCAAAATATTACTATCATCCTTTAAACATGAGCGACTGCAGTCATTTATATGGTATGATTAACATTTACAATCATAAAAGTGTCGAGAAGTAGGCCTCCTTCTCAAACACATTGATCGGCCAACCAAAAGGATAGCTCACGATCACATCAGTGTACACACATCCTGCTTATCACAGGACCGAATTCGTCTTCCATCAAGTAGATGATCATACAAAACTCAAATATTGGCAAGTTAATCACTTCTTAAAAACGTCATACTTCATATACATATGCATCATATCATTATTTAGTTAGAAAAGCCCACCTGACTCCGGCTAGCTCGTACTTACTCTTCCTTCTTCAGTTATTTCCTTGTCTCGGGTTTCCACTCGTTCCTTCATCGAAGCATATATATATATATATATATATATATATATATATATATATATATATATATATATATATATATATATATATATACATACATACATATATAAAACGATAGAGAAACGAAAGTAGATAGAAAATAACATTCTATCCTTAACTTACTTAGCTAACATTTCCTCGATAATTCATCATCTATATTATTAATACATCTTACTTAAAAAAATCTCATATATCCTCTATTTAGGTTATGGTCAAACTATAATCTTAACTCACATTACTAAAGTAGTAATGTATTAATATATAGGCTCTATGTAGACATATAGATATAAATCCTTTTGTTTCTTCAACTCCTAATATAACTCAAACTAAGTATTCTAGATTTTCATCTTCAAATAAATTCTAAATAGTTCAAATGGAAATAATATACATTCTTCAAGTCTCAAGTGAAACATATATATACTATTAAAACAATTTAAACACCTAATTCTTTACACTTAAAATGATAGTTTATCTTAAGGAAATAAGGAAATAATTACTCAGTTCTTAATTAGCTTAATTTTCCTAGAATCTGAATTTTGCATTTCTTTATCAATTTATACGAAAATAAAAAATAAAAATTCATGAAAAATGTTAAGAAATATTTTGCAAATTCACTTTTATAATAAGGGTGGAACCAACCACTTAAGTGTCTAACCATGTTTTACCTTGGTTTTTGTTTACAAAAGTTTTGGGATCTCTAATGTAGAACAGAGAGTATGTATTAGGCAAATTTAAAAAATTGAGGGACGGAGAAGTAAAAACATTTTATAAAACATAAATCACATAAATTACAATTAGGGTTTGGATATTTATTTTTTCTCTTTTATTCCTACTACCAACGTGAACTACTCCCCCTATTTCGACAAGATTCTTCAACAATATCCTATATACTAGTATCACGCTAGTACAAATATACAACGTATAATCATGTACGTAAACTAACATTACAATCTTATTACTCCCTCTGTTTACTCTGATTTGACCCATTTGTGTACTCTCTCCATCTCATTGATAAGTTCCATTTTAGTTTGTCCCATTGATAAAGGAATATTACCTTAAACAGTAAAATTTTTACTCACTAAAACCCATTTACACTACTTTATCAACAACTATCACTCTCGTCTTAATTCTCGTGCCGGGAAAAAATTATCCCTTTACCAATGGGACGGAGAGAGTATTTCATACCTCACGGCTCACATATTGAACATACTAGTAATTTCCACCCGTGCCATGCACGGGGTAAATTAGAACATTTTTTATTTTTTTTAAAAATTTACTAATAGTATTATACGATTGAAATTTTTTTTATTAATAAGTTAAAGAATACAAAATCATAAAGCAATAAATTGCTTTCACAATTTATTTTTTATAGAACAATAATTTGGAACACAAATAGATTACTATACATTCTCAATCATATGAAATTATAATCGATATATTGGTATGAGAAATACATATTATTTCTAGCTACTACTAATTTTCAATCATCCAGAGCTAAAGACGATAGTTAAATCATAAAGATAAACTTTTTACACGATTTGCATACACAACTTATATCATAAATGAACGACAATATTTAATCATCTAAATAGAGAAAATGCATCACATTAACTAATTGATGTATGGTGAAATTCATATACAATAATTAAGTTTTCAATACATAGCAAATGTCTTCGTGATCGGTCTTTCATCTTCCTCCACCATGAATACAAATGAAATATGTTTTGGTTGACAAATTTTTGAATTCATAGACACAAAAAATACAAATTTAGGAAAGATATTAATTTGTTCCATAATAATTGCTTTTGTAACGTTTTTATTAATTATTTCATTAAAAAGTTATTGATACACCTTTATTATATACCATATAATAAGAACATTTTTAATTATAAAATATTAAAAAAAATTAAAGTATGATTAACCAAAATTGTAATATTATATCAATTTTAATGTTTAAAAGTCAAGAAAAAATAATAATAATAATAAAGTATTTAACTTATTAATTTTGGGTCAAAGAATTTACAATTAATTTAACGATTCAGTTCATATTTATTACACTTCATGTGTGTTTGTTTGTCCTTATATATTATATATTGAAGAGTATTAAATAGATAATTAAATTTCAAATGGTAAAAAAATATAACTTTTATTTTAGTAATTTTTTCTAATAATGAGAGAATTATTAATGCAATTTAACTATTTTGATAAAAAAAATAAATTAAATTTTATATATTAAATCATAAATATAAATAAATACATGTAATAATTTTGATAAATGCATGTACAGGTGTTCAAAAGAACCGGAACCGGCGGTTAAAACCGTAACCGTAACCGGAACCGGCGGTTTTTTAACCGGAACCGGAACCGGCGGTTCGGAACCGGAAAAGGAACCGGTGGAACCGGCGGTTCGGTTAAGGTTCCTAAGGCTTAGAACCGTAACCGGCGGTTCGGTTCCGGTTCCGGTTCCAAACCGGCGGTTCCAAATTTTGGAACCGTCCAATTTATATAAATTCTATTATTTTTATTTTTTTTAAATATAATTTATAAACAAATATAACATTATTTGTTAAACTTCATAAATAATAACTAAATATATATATAATTTGGACTTTTTTCAATTATATAAGTGTTACTCTCAAACACTCATTTGTTATTTCTTCATTGTGAGGTATGTTTATTGTTTTTATAAGAGTATTACACTTTTCAAGCTTCTTATTTATTTGATATGTGATATCTAACACATCCCAAACTATGAGAAGAGTTGCATGAGGAACATCTATAATATTGAAAGAATGTTTAAAGCCTTATGAAATAAAAAAGTTTAAAATTAAAAAATAAATAAATAATTGTCCGGTTTTTTCCGGTTAGAACCGGAACCGTAACCGGAACCGGCGGTTCCGGAACCGGAACCGTAACCGTGTGTTTGCGGTTCGGTTTCGGTTCCTCCCTCGACGGAACCGGAACCGGCGGTTCGGTTCCGGTTAGAACCGGAACCGGAACCGTGGGCACCTCTAAATGCATGCAATTAAGAAACTGAAATTTCTAAAAATAGAAACGGGCTTACTATTATATATTATATAGATATGGGCCAAATAAGAGGAAACAGAGGGAGTACCTTATTACTATAAAGGAGATTGTGAGAAAAAATACATTCAGTAAATAACTCAAATCTATTTTACTCTCAATTGAAGAAATACAGTTTCAACTATGATTTTCTTTAAAGAGAGAATACAGAAAATAAATAGGGTTAAATGCATGTAAATACACAAACTTTACTCCAAATTTCATTTTTAACATGAACTTTCAAAAGTTCAAATAAATACACAAACTTTAGAATTTGTTCAATTTTGACACCAAATTGAATTTTCCCCAAATTGAATATGACATGGCATTTAATATTGCCTAATCATTTCCTAACCATATGAGATGGAATTTTATTTTATTTTTTGATAAATGACCTGGCATAATTTATATTATTTAAAAAAAAATTGTAAATTAGTAATTGCTCTCCCCCTCTATCTAATTATTCCGGTCGCCTCGTCGGAAGTGAGCATATTTGTGGTCTTCTCCTCTCTGCCGTGTCATAGTCCTCTCCCCCTCTCTCTCGTCCCCCACCTTTCTCTGTGAACCAAGATCTCAAAATGTTGAAACAACAAAATCGCATATTTCTATTTCCTCTCCCTCTTCCCATTCTGCGTTAATTTGATTATTTCCCTCTATCTACTTCAAGCGGATTGTATACGGCAGCACTTCAGGCACGACTTTGTGTGCGTGAGAACCCACATCGTATTTTCCACCTCCGACGGGTTCTTCTCCGGCTACTCCGCCACCGTCTTGCAGATGAGTGGGCGGTGGCGCTCCTCTGGATTCGCCGCTGCCGAGAACCACATTCTTTTCCGGCTTGAATCGACGTAGGATCTTCGGATGTATCGGTGGTATATGACAATTTTTGCTTATGTTGCGAGCTTCTTAACTGTGTTGGAGGTGGCGGCGCCTCTGCAGTACAAAGTGGAGAGAAAAAATTTAATAAAATTCCACATCATTTAAATATAAAATGATTAGGTGCCATGTCATAAAATATTCAATTTGGGGAAAATTGAATTTGGTGTCAAAATTGAACAACTTCTAAAGTTTGTGTATTTATTTGAACTTTTGAAAGTTCATGTTAAAAATGAAATTTGGAGTAAAGTTTGTGTATTTACGTGCATTTAACCCAAATAAATACTATCTTCACATACGTTTTTAACATACAAGTCAACAGACTGTCCTAATCAACTAACAAAACTCCTGAGTTGAAAATGTTAAAACTATACAGGGCGTCATCGTAAATTCAAGCAAAATTTAACCGGAAGACAGACTACCGAAGCGATTTTCGTACTAGAAAACTCAACCGTAGATGTCAAAAGTGGTGCACCTGTGATATGTTGAGTTCCAAAGCTGTACGTATTCCTTTCCTAAACACGTCAACCCCCAGTTGTATTTGCGCACAGTTTGAGCTTCACCGATACTCAAGAAGTTGGAGGCTTAGCTCGGGCAGCATATTTTCCATATCTTCTGGAAACCTCAGCATCGGATAATAAATCCCACACCTGTAAGAAGGGATTGAAGCGATTGTGAAATTGCTTTCAAAAAATACAACGGTACGAAAAAAAGCCAGACATTAAATTCAAAAGAAAGAATTTTCACCAACCTGCAGTTTTCCTTTGGAGCCTCCGATGGCCAGTGTAAAAGGACAGTCTTCTGAGAATGAAATGGAAAACACAGCCCCCTGAAATAAGAAGCGACCGTTTATCAAATTCAAAATATGCATAAATTCATTGGCAGAAAGGGAAGCAACCAATGAAGATAGCCCACTTAACAAATTCAACTTAGCTACTGTCCATCTCACATGCATATCACATTCCGATACTTAAACAAATTAAGAGAAGGAACGGGAAAAGAATTAATGAGATTAACATACAGCTTTTTGATTGTGGGACGCAACACATGAAGGATCACTTGACAAATCCCAGAGTTTCACCTGAGGAAACGGCAGGTAAAGCGTAAACCATTTGAACTTGCAAAGAGAAACACTATAAATAACTTGAGAAGGATAAATGAAAACGAAGAGAATACCATTTTATCCATGGAGCCAGTGGCGAGAAGCTGTAGGATCACATTCCAAGAATTCAGTTAGACACATAGTACAATATCTAAGAAATTTACAGGAAGAAGAAATAGAACACATACATTTGGAACTAAACTATTGTACGCAATTGCACAAACTGCTTTGTCATGTGCATGAATAGTGAAACATGGCTTAGGCTGAGAGGACGGATCAGAGCTGGTGGTACGGATATCAAAGCCAGAGACAGTGCCATTCTCCAGACTGACCTGAAAAAACAAATTACGCGTACAATAACTCACTATTGATAGTTTGGGGAACCAAAGTTGAACTTCAGAAGTTTCCGCATTCAAAGAAAGTTATAGGCTATTCGCATTTACATAAGTAAAATATTTCATTTGAAGCAAGCTAAAGCACAAACCACAAATGAATGCTCTGTGTGCGGATCCCATGCCAGGCTTTCCACATCAGCAGGTACCGCCCATCTAAATCCACTATGTTTGGGCTGTCTGCCATCTTTCTGCAATGGAATAACAAAGCATGGCGTAAACATACTTAATTAACAGACATCAATAAAGTTTACAGTAAATAAGTTTTCTTGGACTTTGCACTAACGGGAGGAACACAAGTTGCCTACCATAACTACGGAATGATCGAAAGATCCGCTGAGGAGAACCTGCGGTGCGAAATGATTCCACGCAACTGCTTGGACCTGAGGACGATGACATCACAACATTAAAATACAGAATTTAAGATGGAATTCAAACCAGTTATTCAATAACAATCTATTTGCTGCAATGTATTGCATATAAGGGTGAGTCACGACATATGCAATCCTAGCTAAAGTAAATTGTGGCATTCAAGATCATAATAGTAAAGCCTTGCCTTGTCTGTATGGTTCTCCAAAGTCAAACTACAAGTTTCAGTCGTCACATCCCAAACCTTAACCAATTTGTCTGCACTTGCGCTAGCAAGAATGTTCCTGAAAAAAACCAGAATAGAAGGAAAGAAACATCACTTTTCCATTCAGTAGGCACATGATAAATAAAACATGTAACATCTACACATACCTATATTCCTTGTTCCAAGCAAGTCCAAGAACGGAATCAGTGTGGCTGCCATCCTTGTATTTAATAGATTTCTATTCAAAAACAAAGACGAGAGCAAGTTAGAAGTAGAATACATACACTTGCCTTATTTTGAACTTTTTGAAAGTGTCATGTGAGATACACCAACATCATTGACCCCGTCTTAGTGTAATGATAATAGTAGTCATTGTTGAAATGATCCAAGTATTAGAACCTTATTAATGCATAAATATAGTCAGCCGAAAAGAGCAAAACATATTAAGTGGCAGGGATTAAAGAGCCAATTTAGCAATCAAATACTCCAAGCTTAAATCCTTTTTCAGATGCAATTAAAGAGACCAACCTTCTTCCCCTTTTTCTTCTTTTCAACAATACCACCCAATGTGGCAGATGGTTGGACTTCATCGATCTAACAGCATCAAAATTCAGAGGTTATTTATACTGAACACCACTATCTCTAAACAAAGAAAAGAAGCAACATACAATATCGAGGTCCCATATCTCAATAGATGGTTCCATTGACCCAACAGCGATAAAGTTGCCTACAACAATACATAATGTCATCAACACACCAAACATATTTAGAGAGACATGAAGGAAATATCTTCACATACTTCTTCATAGTGCATAGTGCGTAGAATATAAATAGAACAAGACAAGAAAAGGATAATTGACCACTGAAAGTAGTCCCACAAGATACATGTAACTCCATCAGAGTCCATAGTCTAAATTGAGTAGAAATTAGAAAAGACTTTCATCACACAATAATTTTTTTTTAAAAAGAAAACATGCTTAGGGTCGCTCCTAGGAGTAAAATACACATCTTGCCTACAAGAAAGGCAATAATTAAAAATAAGGTTGGGAGCACCTGATTTAGCGATGAACATAGCAATAAGCAATGAACATTATGTTATTACCTCTTTCTCCGCCTTTGAGGGGACAATCAAGCCATGCTGTGCACAGGGGAAATGCTGGAATGACAATATCATGGTGTACATACATGTTTGAATTTACGTCCGAAGGGTCTTCCAATATCCAAACCTGTTCTTGAAGCCATTCGAATAATTTATCTACCGGAAAATATTGAAATAAACAAGCATGAAAAATACAAATCTTTTTAAAGATTTTTCTCGAAAATAAGTACATGCCTCGAGATGACTGACATCATCCTCATTCCTAGCACACACTATCACACCATCCTCTGGATTAATGGTCATATCCTCTTCCTCTTCAGAGTCCTCGTCCTATATAACCAGATAAAGACTTCCATGAGAGAGAATTAAGTTAATATAAACAATCCAGTGCAGTACACAATAATTCATATCACACTAGTATAAAGCAACTTACACCATCCTTCAAATAAGGATCCAAGTGATTACTTGGATAATATACATCGGAATACCCAGCGCCAAACAGCTCAACACCTTGTAATTATACATAGTCGAGCAAATAAACATAAGAAATCAATTAAGGATTCACAACAGATTGATAAAGGCACTATCCAGCAATAATCAAACATGATAAATGGATTCTATTAAGGGGGAAAATGTTTCTAGGATTAAATACCATCATCTTCTTCATCGTAATTATCCATGTCTAGTTCCTTCAACGCTTCTGTTAAGCTGTCAGCTTCTGGCTTTCCTGTCTTGAGAGCTTTTCCAAGTGCATTAGCAGCAGATAATGCATGAGAAACCTCTTCCTCTTCTTCATTTTGAATGTTCGCATCAAAACTCATGCTTTCCTCTTCATCATCACTCCCGCCACTGCAAAAAGGAATAAACCCCAACCAAGGTAAAAAGCATGCCTTTACAGATACTGAACATGGGATTCAACCATGAATAGAGGAGAAGAAAGAAAATTAGAGTGGGTTTCATTCAAACTGACCGAGCGTCCAAAAGGCCACTCTTCACCATCTCTTCAATTTCTTCTATGGAAGGAGGGTCTGCTGCGACGGGTACTGAACTCGAGACCCCTTTCGGGATCCAAGATATGGCGGCAATCATTCTTGATGATGCTCGAACTCTTCAATTTTCCGGCGGACTCAGGCAACCGGCGTTCAGGAGAAGAATGCGGCGGTGAAAAGAAGGAAGAAGAAAGACGGAAGAAGGAATTAGTTAGGGTTTTAAAACACTTCTTTTTATTTAATTTTATTTATTCCCTTTTGATTTTAAATTCAATTTTATTCTTCTAACTTATTCACAAAAAAAAAAAAAACACCATATAGATGAAACTTAGTAGTAAGAGTACTAGAAGCATTTTATTTTATTACTATATGATTATATATCAATATATATAATATCGTTATACATTTAATAATTTAATCCAACTATATCACATCAAGGAATTTTGTCACACATCGATTTGTTACAAGAACTTGATGATACAATATGTCTATAAATAGATCTATATATTTTCAACAAAATTTATATTTAATTTGAGCAATTAAATTATTAATGAAGAAATCTTAAAAATGAGAATCAGATCAAGCGATTTTATCCATTAGTTATCTCTATTAGTTATGTTTTCAATAATATAACAAAGGGAATTCATAGCTGTCAAAAAAAAAAAACAACAACAAAGGGAATTCATAAAAAATTCAACATATAGTATAAAATTAGTGCATCGGAATATTTTTGTGTATATATCAAATAAATTATATAAATTTCACGTATTAAATTGAATAATTTATAACAATAAAGAATTTTGTCTCATATCGAAATTTTCTCTCTATATATATAGTATTTTTAAATATTCAATCTTTTGTCATAATAAATAATTGATACGGAGTATTAAATATGAATTTTCTTATTAGGTGATTCACATTGAATTTTGACGAGCGGCATAATATATTTTTATTTTATTTTAATTTTTTTTAAAAAAATAACATTTTAAAGCGGTTCATGTTAAAATTTGATGGGATAAAATATAAAATATATTTATTGTAAAAATATTAATTTCTTAACTCATTTTCATATTATTACGAGTAACGGGCTACTTGAAATAATTAATATACAAAATTATGTAATTTTTATTAAAACTTTATCTATAATTACAAAATAATTTGAATCCCGTCGAATTTCATTTACGTGGAAATCCAAATCGAAAGAATATCACGGGCAGGTGAGAAAATTTCATTATGAGGCAAAATAGGATACAAAGTATTGTTACACACCAAACCCTAGAACGAGAACTGAACTATATAAGGTCCTTACTGCGGGGGCGAACGGATGAAACTAGATGTGGCTACTGGGATTGGACCTACTGACTTAAGCCCCAACCGTATTGCGAAAAAGTCTAAAGTTGCACCGCGAGCCTTTCGGACTCAATCGAAAAATAATGTCACTAATAACAACAATTTGTTACAATGTTTGATGAATGTTAGTTGACACAACTTCTATGCAAATCCACGTTGCCCCACATGATATATACTATTAGTATATCATTATGTACTTCCTCCGTCCACTTCATATTAACACTTTCGACTATTATAATAAACTTAACTGAATAAAAGAGAGTGTCACTGTAGAGTGAACGAAGAGAATACTGCTTATTTCTCTCTCTATATTCTCTCTCCATATATAGTACTATTTTATAAAAAATATACAATTTTTTTTATCATAATTAATAATTGATATTAATTAGGAATTTTCTTATTAAATGATTCACATCGAATTTTGACGTGACTTAAATCGTATAGTTCTTTAAGAAATGCTAACCATTATTTACCCTTTTTATTCTTTATAAAAGATCTATCAGAAGGATGTTTAGATAAAATAAACAACGGGCGGCATAGTATATTTTTATTTTATTTTAAATTTTGTCTAAAAATAACATTTTAAAGCGGTTCATGTTAAAATTTGACGGGATAAAATATATATATCTATCGTAAAAATAGTAATTTCTTGACCCATTTTCATATTACTACGAGTAACGGGCTACTTGAAAAAATTAATATACAAAATTATGTAATTTTTATTCAAACTTTACTTATAATTACAAAATAATTTGAATCCTGTCGAATTTCAACAGGCATTGCACTAGTTATATCAAAATTCAATCATATGCTATAAAATTATTGAGCCAAGGAGAAAACCAGATAACTATTACCTCCTATATAACGAACTCGTTTTTTTGAACGTGAGATTAATGCATTTTTTTTAAAATTATAGGACCATGAATCCGTAGTGATGATTAATTTCAATTGAAATATTATATTGAGATTACTAGTTTACTGCCCGTCGAAAATCGACGGGTACAAATTATTTTTAACGTTTAGATATTTTATCAGTAAAATTTTTTATTGTAATAAAAAGAAAGAACTCAGGTATTCCTATGTTTATTGTAATAAAAATAAAATGTCGTTACATCCAAAATAAGTCAAGTCGTCCGTTATTTATTTTAATAAATAAAATATGTCAAAGGGAGTCCCACATAGTTATAATTTATTTAACGTCAATATTCGATATGAATCACTTTATATTGCTACTTTTAGGTAGCCCGTTGTTTAGTGTAATAAAAATAAAATGTCGTTACATGAAAATAAGTCAAGTCGTCTGTTGTTTATTTTAATATTTAAAAAAAAAGTCAAAGAGAGTCTCACATAGTTATAATCAATTTTAACGTCAATATTTGACATGAATAATGATAGGATACGGCCCAACTACTAGGCCTAACAATAAAGCTCGGCCCACGTAGTTAGGCTCACGAGAAGCGGTTCAGCCAAACGTAGAAGACTCGGATTCAGGCCCAAGAATAGGCCCAACTCGAAGCCCGATTATTATTAGGGAAAAACCCTAATTACTTGTATAAATAGATGTTAGATAAGGGTTAGAGGGGATGGACACACTCTTTTGTACTCTACACGAGAAACCCTAAATAAAATACCGCCGCTCTTTCTTTTCCCGTGGACGTAGATTTACTCTGGTAGATCGAACCACGTAAATCCTTCGTCTCTCTTTCAATCTTTCGTTTAATCCTTCGTTTCGATTATTGTCTTACGAAAATATGATTCATCAAATAACTTTATATTGCTAGTTTTAGGTAAAATATGAATTATAAAATGAAAATCTATTCACGTATGAATAGATTAATATTAAAGATAACCATAAAATATATACTTAGTAGTGCATGTAGATTCTATTATATTTTTCTAAATTGTAATTGTTAATATCAAAATAAGTCAAGTCGTCCGTTGTCTATTTTAATTTTAAAAAAATGTCAAAAAGAGTCTCACGTAGCCCGATATTTATTGTAATAAAAACAAAATGTCAATACATCAAAATAAGTCGAACCGCCCATCGTTTATTTTAATAAATAAAATATGTCAAGGGGAGTCTCACATAGTTATAACCAATATTAACGTCAATATTCGATATAAATCACTTTATATTGCTACTTTTAGGTAGCCCGTTGTTTAATGTAATGAAAATAAAATGTCGTTACATCAAAATAAGTCCAGCCGCCCGTTGCTTATTTTAATAAAAAAATATATATGTCAAAGAGAGTCTCACATAGCTATAATCAATTTTAACGTCGTTTATTTTAATAGATAAAATATGTCAAAGGGAGTCTTACATAGTTATAATCAATTTTAACGTCAATACTCGATATGAATCACTTTATACTGCTACTTTTAGGTAGCCCGTTGTTTAATGTAATAAAAATAAAATGCCGTTACATCAAAATAAGTCAAGCCGCCCGTTGCTTATTTTAATAAAAAAAAATAATATGTCAATTTATAATCAATTTTTTATATTGCTACTTTTATAGGTAAAATATGAATTTTGTATTTAAAATATTAGAGTTGTAATAGTAAATAAATATGATATGATATGAATATAATAGCTTTAAAGATGATCATAGAATACTTAGCAGTGCATATAAGATTCTATTATATTTTTCTATTATATTGAATTGTAATTGTTATTTTTATTTTATTATAAATAAAATAAAATTTTGTATTCGTAATAATAAAAAGTTCCAATGTGATACGAATGAGAATAACTCACAATCGTATTTAGGAAACAAATAAAGTAATGTAATAATAAATAAATAAATAATACACTAAAATTTAATTAATAGAATATTATTAAAAATAAATATTAAAGATATAATAAATATTTTATTTTATTATATTTCATGTAGGATTCTATTAATAATAATTATTTTATTATAAAGATTATAATAGTTTATGAATTATCCTATCATAAAGGTCAATTGATTCAATTATTGACGTATTTTCTTATAATATATTTTTTAATTTTTTATATAAATAAATTATATGTGAAATTTTAATAAACTCCTATGTAGAATAAAATTACCTATGTAGAATAAAATTGTATACAATTAATCCATTATTAATTACATGGGATATACATACATGATTTACAATATTATATATACATGATTTACGTAAAAAAAAAATATAAAAATAGAATTTTTAGATAAATAGGAACGGAGAGCATAGGGAGCGCCACGTAGGCACGTGAATTAACGTGGGGCTCCGAATCCGCTTTGCTATTATATATAAAATGATTAATTTATTTGATATAAAATCGTAAAAGATGGAAAATAAACAACCAAGTTATGAGCGTACTAGTAGCGGCGCCCTTAGGAGGTGAACGTAGTCCGCATAGAGCGATGAGTGATAGGCATGTTTCCGACAGTGAGATGAGAAAGGGGCAATAGATTAAAAGTGACACGTAGCTGCGGACAATTGGCCAACTTTTAGCTTTTTGGCCAACGGCCGAAAATTCAATTCAATTTTTGTGAAAATTCACAAATTCGGCACAAATCTAGCATAATAAATTTATCTGATGACAGGTTTAGCCCGAATTTAACATTTATGACAATTCTAGCCTAATAAATTAAATATATGACAATATTAGCCTAATAAAATAAATTAAAATTTGACAATCTTAGCCGTTCTGTGATTTTCGGTGTCGGAAAAATCCACATGGCATTCGGAGTTATCAACATTGGCAGCACGTCGTCATTTTTTTTATTACCATTTCAAAAAATAAAAATAAAAATCAACATTTATAACAAAAAAATTGAAAATAATTCCTAAATTAAGCATGGTGCGCATATCTTCTTCTTTTCTCATCATTTTCAGCTTGATATAAAGAGATGATAGAAGTATGCTCAAAAGGTTGTAAATGAAACTACAATTCTTATCGAGCTTCAAGCTTATACAATTTGTTGTGAAAATATCTAAAATTCATTAATGTAAGGTATTTTCTAAGAAATTTTTATTTTGGGAACTTTATTGTCAGATTTCTTATATTGGTGTCAAATTAAGCAACAATAACTGGATTTTTAAATGATGAAGATGGTTTGACAAGAAATAACAGAGAGATATCTTGTGTCATGGTCAGGTAATGGCATGTCGAATTCGTTGTCCACCAATTGTGTGAGTGCTCAACCACGACCTCCCTAAGTCGTGGCCGTGTGATGGCACGCTGGTACTATAGTATATTTGTTATGGCATAAGCTTGAGCACATGACCGATATTAGACGATGTGTAGTCATGTAACTGTGGATTGTGTATTTAATTTAAAGGGCAAATATGTTATTTCATATGAAAAATGACCACAACTTACCTATTAATTATGTATACCTAAAGTTTTGTTTTATTTTATTAAAATTGATACTTTGGGTTATTAAAATCCAAATTTTATAAGGTGACAAAACTTGTATGATTGTAGTTTATTTATTTCTTATCTTCATTTCTTCTTTTTTTCCCCAAAATTTGGCCATATACAATTTAATTTACTTGGAAATATGTAGGGTGTACATGAATATAAACATCGAGAAGAAATTGTCAAATTATGGAAACCCTATTTTACGTGGTATTTGGGCCAAAATGAATTTAGGGGTAAAAGCAAATTAAATATTGACCATTACAAGGAAGGAATTGAGGGTTATGGTGACCATTGCACTAATTATTGACTAAAATTGTTCCTTAATTGTGGGCTGTTTGGCAGTTGACGTATACTCGCCAAATTACCTACCTTATATTATTGCGTATCTCCCAATTCACCCAGCAATACATATCATTGAATATGTTCTGCTACCAATCATGGACACATTAAAAATGTCCACTTATATCTCGTTAACGTGGCATGTGTTGGGTGAAATAATTTTTTCATTTACAATTTAGATTTTTGGGGGTACGGTCTAATTATTTTTTTAACAAGGTGACTTAGCGCACCTGGCTACCGGACTCCTCTCTTTGAAGAGTAACAAGTTCGATCCCTTGTATATTTAAATTTTATATTTTATTTTTTACATGCATATAGCACAGTGGTAGAGCCACCTTAAGTCCACAATGGCCTTAAACCCACTCCAACTTTTTTTTTTTTATTTTTAATTTTAGTTCTTGAATTTTTCGATTTTTATCAAATTTTGTTCTTGTCAGCCCATGTCAATTGTGAAAAAAAAACGAGTAATTCTCGTCTAGTTTATACCGCTAGCCAACCGAGACCCCGCCATGAAAAATTCTTCGCTCCGCCACTGATAAAGCATGTAATAATAATAATAATAATAATAATAATAATAATAATAATAATAATAATAATAATAATAATAATAATAATAATAATGCCTTTCAAGCTTGCACCCTTTTTTTACCCCACGGCATGAATTTTTTTGCACCATTTGACCTTGAAGATTATTGACTTTCAAGAACTTCAAACATGTTTGTAATTGTTTGTGCAAAGTGGAAGGAAGATGATACAGGAGTTAGGCTTTATTCAAATTTTATTATTTAGTGAAGTCAAATAGGAACATGATGTTTTTTCAATTCAAAATTTTTTATTATTATGAGAGATGCATTTTTTTGATGCAAGTGAATTCTGAAATAAAATTAATTTTACTACTCCCTCCTCCCTCCGCTTCTTCTGAAATGGTCACATTTTCATTTTGGACGTGTTATTCAAAATTGTCAGTTTACTATTTTGGCCGAACAAACACCCTATTAACCCTTTAATACACTACCTTTATACACTAAACCTTCATTTTAAGTATGTGGACCACCACTATTTTACAATAAACCTCAATTTTCTTAATACACGTGCCTAAAAGAAAGTGACCATTTCAGAAGAAACGGAGGGAGTACAGTGATGCCATAACTAATTAAGATGAATAATTAATTAGTATTCCTAAATTATCATCATAGTTGAAGTATACCTGCTTAAGACCCATGAGTAGTCAACCACTTTTGTGTTTTGATTGTCAAATTATTTTAGTCTTATTCCAAAACCAGAATATTGAATTTGGAATATAATTAGATCAAATTCCATTTTCTGTTGCATGTGTATGTGTGTGGGTATATATACCAGTATTTATGCTAATCAAAATCATAAAATAAATCAAAATAAATGCTATAAGTTTTTAGCAATTGCATTGTAAAATTTCTCTACTTTGTTTAAAGAAGTTGAAGAAGAAAAGTAGTGATGAGGCCAACAACTTGTTATTTTGTAACACTTTTGATACTTTTCTTTTGCTGTTCCACTTGTTTTGGCAAAAATCATTCCCATCACAAAACTCACCATGCAAAGGAACCTGCACTACTTGCAGCTGCTCCATATAATGCTCCGAAACAGCTCTTAAATGTTGAAGCTTTCGGAGCTAAAGCCGATGGGAAATCAGATAATTCCCAGGTATTCGATAAATCGAGATGAATATATCGACATATGCATATATATAAATACATGTCATTTTCTTGCAATGGTGTAGTTAAATCAATGGTTGAGCTCATCATAGATCAGTTAGTTTCCACCTTGCATGCATGAATTTATTCATGATATCTCCCCCCATATATTTTTGGTAGATAGATTTATGTTGAGCTAGTTTACCTTGAAATGTGTTGTACTCCCTTTGTCCCGTTGCAGATGACATGTTTCTATTATTTTATATTCGTATTTATTCAAGAAACGTGTCATCTTAAGTAACATTATTGCTTGTGCAGGCATTCAAGAAAGCTTGGGACAAAGCTTGTAATTCTTCAGAATCAACAACAATTTTGGTGCCTGAAGCCAAAACTTACTATGTTAGGCACATTAATTTTACAGGTCCCTGTCACTCTGGAATTTCTTTGGAGGTAAATTCATTACTATTTTCAACATATATATCCATTTCATAAATCTAAGGTTTTCTAATTTGTTTTTTTATTTTTTTGTAGATCCAAGGAACAATCAAGTCTTTTCCTCAGATGTATGATATCCCTAGAAGACTTTGGATAAAGTTTGAAGATGTAAATAAAATCAATATTTTTGGTGGTGGAACCATTGATGGCAATGGTGAAGTATGGTGGAAAAATTCTTGCAAAATCAAGAAAACTAAGGTACACATTTTTCTCGTGCGGTTATCAGTTCGGTTCGGTTATAACCGAAAAATTACAACCGTTTTTCCTGCACTACTTGTGCTAACAAAATTATCTTAAATTAATATCCTAGTCAATTATCATATGAATTGCACCATTTTTCAAAGTAAATATTATATTAACATTTATGTTGTCTCTTTTGTAGCCTTGTCAAAGCCAAGGTGCACCAACAGTAAGTTTCTTGGCCAACTTTTTTCTTTCTTTCTAATAAAACATCTCAAAATTATAATATATGAAAATATAGGACAATATTTTTAATTCAAATCTGTATATCTCATGCAGGCTCTGACCTTCAAAAACTGCACAAATCTGGCATTAAGCAACATGAAGCTGCTGAATGCACAACAGATGCATGTGAATTTTCAAGATTGCAAAAACGTCGAAGCTTCGAAACTTTTAGTCGTAGCACCGGAAAAAAGCCCCAACACAGATGGAATTCATGTTACAAGAACTTCCAACATTAATATTATGGAATCTGAGATCAGAACAGGTAAAGAATTCCCAGCAGTCAAGATTAACTCACCTTTTGCTAATTCAGTTTTAATTTTATTTTTTTTATAAATAATAATGAAATGTTTGGATTAGGTGATGATTGTGTTTCCATAGTGAATGGATCAAGAAATGTTCAAGTGAAAAACATAGTTTGTGGACCAGGCCATGGCATCAGGTATATAATTAATTTATGATAAATTTTACTAATATATTATCTATTCAATTTGAATCATTTATTAGGAATTAACTCCTCTAAATTTGCAAAATTAGCAATGCTGCATCTGAATTCATTTATACTCACTAGTAGATAATTAGCTTTAAACACACTTTAAAATGTCACATTATAATAGTTATTGTTACAGTTTATTTATAATGATATTTTTTAAGTGTCATCTATGCCGATGTAGCAATAGATGAAAATGTCACGTTAAATATTTTTTGTGACATTTGTTACCAATGAAGTGTCATATTAATGTTTAAGTCAAAAACAATGTTAGCTATTTGCATTATTTGCATTATTAGGTAGTTTATAATAACATTTGAAGTGTTATGTATGTCGATCGATATAGCTATAGTTATTTTTCTAGCGTAGCTTAATAAACTACACCTAATGATTTAAGTAACTTAAAATGAAGAGGAGCAATTTAGTTCAATTTAATTCATTTATGGGTGAGTTTTTCTCAAAAGTTGAATTTTATTTATTTTTTTGGTTTGCAGCATTGGAAGTTTAGGTGAAGACAACACAGAAAATTATGTTTCAAATATTTTGGTGAAAGGAGCAACATTTACGGGAACAACAAATGGAGTACGAATAAAGACTTGGCAGGTAATTAACTTACTCCTAAATATACAGATTCAAATGAGTTACCATGTACTCCCTTCGTCCAAAATATTTGTGCACAATTTTCTTTTTCAATTGTCCCTAATATTTAGGGACATGGACCTCGTTTACATCATTCCGTTTATATTATCAAGAGTCAACTAAAATACACTTTAATATTCACTACAGCCATCAAGCCAGACTTATGAATTACTTTACCATTCACTCATTATAAATATTAAAACGTGTACTGAAAGATTTTGTGCACAATTATCACCAAAGTAAAATATAGAGAGCTAATGTATACATAAATATCATTTCCCAAGTATAGATTGAAATGAATTACAATGTGCAGTACTCAGTGTTCTAAAAGACTCCGCCTAGGTCCGCCTAGGCGGCGCCTAGGCGCTAATCAGTACCTCGCCGCCCGACTAATAAGTAATCCGCCTAAGCTCTATGTGATACCCAACGAGCCGCTCTTATAGCTTAATCAATAGTCTTTATGTGTTAATTAATCTATGTTTAGGCAAACTATGCTACTCTATGTATGATTTTGGATTTATAATTATGAAACTAACATATCAATTGTCATAGTATGTGTATTTATTATAAATTTGGCAACAATATTGTAAGAATAGTAAAAAAAAGCATTATAGTTCGAATCCGCCTAGGCGGCGCCTAGGCTCCCGCCTAGCGCCTAGGCGCTAGTCACCCCTCCACCACCCGACTAGCGCCTAGCGCTTTTAAGAACATTGGCAGTACTACCTTCGTCTGTAATATTTATGCACAATTTTCCTTTCCCATTTAGAGATGCATGTGAACGTGTCTCCGTCATTTTGTTTATTTAATTAATCAAAAGTCAATTAAAATACACTTCAACATTCATTCTTCTAATAATACACGCTAGCATCAGGTGAGACATAATTATAAATTACTTTAACATCCACTCATTACAAATATTAAAACTCGTGTCGAAAGATTTTGTGCACAATTATCACGAACAGGTAGAGTAAAATAAAGAGAGCTAAAGCATATGTAATCTATTCCTATTTCCTAAGCTAGTTTATCTACTGATGATGTGCATGCAGGGAGGCAGCGGAGTTGCAAGGAATATACTGTTTGAAGATATTCTGATGAGGAATGTTCAAAATCCCATCATCATAAATCAGTACTACTGTGATAAAAATAAAAAATGCGACAAGGAGGTATACTTTTTTTTTAATTATTTTTTAAAATCATTTTATAAAAATTGTTTTGTTTTTTATTAAGAAAAATGTATGAATTAAAATTACGTTTTTTTTTTTTTTTTGCAGAAATCGGCAGTGCAAGTGGAGAATGTGGTGTACAGGAACATAAAAGGGACAAGTGCTTCAAAGGTGGCTATAAATTTCAACTGCAGTGAATCGGTTCCATGCAAAAATATCGCACTGCAAAATGTGATGTTAACAGCTCAACAAAAGGGACAAGAACTTCAAGCTTCTTGCTCCCATCTTGCTTTGCAACCCACCACCCTCAATTATTTCCCAAGCTGCTAGCTCCAACAAGACATGAATCTTTATTCACCACGGCCGGCCGATCCCCTATCTTGTCTCGCGTTTTACTTCATCAGATCACGCTCGACTAATGATCCACCTCCGTAGAAAGAGGGCTGCGATTTTTTCCTTGGTAAATAGTACCAAAAACATTTTATACTACGAGTGTGTTTAGTTTATAGGCTATTTGTTAATTTAGAGGGAAGGGATAGGAGAGAGAAACAAGTGGGAGAAGCTGCTGATATTTGCTTTCTACTTGTTTTTCTTTAGAATATAAGATTAGTTATGTTAATTGTTATTCTGTATTTGAAATGCACTTCCATTCTTGATTCATATGCTTTCTCAATGCAGCAAAAAAACAACAAATAAAAAGCAGATGAACTACTAAAATATTTCCAATTACGATAACTATTCCACAGTTAGCAACCCTTTATTGCAATGAACTAAAGGATTTGATATATACACCTATTCAGATCCAGAACAATACTGACAATCAAAAGTCCGACAGAAACGAGGGACGAACGCGAGCAAAAGTAAGCAACATCTAACGAGTTTTATACATATTGACTCGATATAACCTTGAAAGGTATTTAGATGAGACTTACAACCATCTTTCCTTCGGTACTTGGAGGAGGACCCTCCAAGATTTTAGGTGCACCCTCCAAATCTGCAGCAGAAATCCCAAGATCTAACAAAAGGGCGTTTGTCAATAACGGATGAATTTCAACTTCTTCACCATTTGTGCAAATAGCTTCTTCAAGTTCTTTTGCATAGCCATCATTTATACCATTAGAATCGATGGAGGGAGCTTCAGTAGTAGGCTGTGCTGCTCCGTGATCTAAAAGGGCTTCAATGGAAGACTTGGTACTAATGAGTTCATCAGATATGAATTTCACTTCTAAAATGGGAAACTCCAAGTCCACAAAGGTAACGTTCGAGTGCTCAGATCCACATTCAGCATCATCTTTGAAGCTTTCTTTAGCAACATTTTGTTTCACAAATTCAGCAACTATCTCAGCTTCGCGTAATTTTGCTAGGTTTGTCTCATGATGAGTCTGATGCACGCGATGTGACGTGTCCTTGGCTGAATTAGGAACAGAATCTTTACTAATTTCAGCAGGACAACCAATAGTATCCCCTTGAAAATAAGTCTCAATCATATTTACTTTAGAACTCCCATTCAAAATCCCATTAGCAGCAGGGGAATCGCCATTAGATGCTGAAGCCAATTCATCGGTACCTTCGTTTATACCAAACTTGCATGAGATAGCAGAATCAGTGTGAGAAGGGGGGATCTCATCCTTCCTCTCATTTTCAGTAACAGAAGCCACATCTATTGAAGGCTGGACAGAATTCAACTGCTCCTCACTGACAGTGTCTTCTGCAGTAAAATCAGGAGCATGTGCCGATGACTCTGAATTGTCACACAAGTTGGCAGAAGCAATGCTAGGAGGTACAATCTCATCCTTTCTCTCCGTTTCTGTTACAGAAGCCACATCTAGTGAAGACTGGACAGAATTCATCTGCTGCTCGCTGCAAGTTTCTTCCACAGTAAAATCAGGAGCCTTGACTGTCAGGATCTGAGCAAGTGTTGATGACTCTGTCTTCTCAGATGAATCTGCAGAAACGATGCTTGAAGGGACTATCCTGTCTTTTTCCTCATTTTCCATTACAGAAGCCACATCTAATGAAGACTGGACAAAGTTCAATTGCTCCTCATTGCAAGTTTCTTCTACGGTAAAATCAGGAGCCTTGACTGTAAGGCCTCGTGCATACTGTGAGGACGCTGTATTGTCATACACTGCAGCAGAGAATTCTCTATTTTCAATTTGACAAGATTTAGCATGCCCCTGATACTGAATTTCCTCTTCTACGTCACCGAGGAGACGTGTAGGTATTTGTATAGGTTCGGAAGAATTCACTGCCGTAGACATAAATCCATTAAGTGCTGCTGCCAAAGCATCATCAACTGACAAAGATTTCTTTGGTTCCACACAAGGAGAGACACTCTCCAATGGTTTCTCTTCATCATTATCTTCATCAGCTTCACAATATGAAAATTCAGGAGCACTCATGATAAGCCCTGGATTACAGTTTTCCCTGAGAGATAAGTCCGGCATGTTATCACTAGCGAAATCCTTCTTTTCGAGATCATCATTGTAGAAAGAGCTTGAGTTTGATTCAGTGCATGAAAATTCAGGGGCAGAGATTCTTGTGCAGCGTGGCAAACCAAAATCATGAGAATTCTTAGCAAGTTTTTCAAGTTGATTTTCAACCTGCTGAAGCCTTGCTTCTATCCTCTCTATTGGCTTCAGCATTTTCTCTTCAAATCTCAAACAAATATCTTCGACTCTGCTCAGTCGAGAGACAAGCTGTTCCATAACTGTTTCAAGACGGCTTGGCTGAATGCCATTAGCGTTTTTCTCCTCTTCACATTTATGTGTAGAAGTGTGTTGCTCGTGTTCAGGTGTCTCAGTTGTGTCCTTAGAGGGCTCCTCCGGCTTCACAATTTGTTGTGGAGAATTAGTTTTGTCAATTGTTGCCGACTCAGATTCCATCTTACGATTCTTAAGCGCTTTATCTGATTTGTCTTGAGCTTGGCCGACACCTGATTTTGATAACTGCAAAATGGTTGGCATGAACATGGCCATAAGAGAACTTTGAGCCGAGCTTCCAGCCAACACAGTCCCATTTCCAGAATCAGTTGACTCAACAGGATCCACAAACACGTATATTTCATCCACATATACTTGTCCTTTGTCCTCAAGTGATAACAATCGAATTGTAAGGGACAAACAAGGATCTGAATCACTTATTTCTGCTGTAGCCTCATAAAGATCCTGAAGAAAAGTTTAAATGACACACAAAATAATTAGTTACCTGTGCGAAAACACTACAGCACAAAGAACAGATAGACAGTAGAACATGTGGATTCATTATAGTAACTGGATGAAATAGTGAAATTAAACAAAGACGTATGACATAAATCTTTTCATTTCTATTGCTAGCAGAGTAGACAACTCGATTTCACCTATATAGTAATGCATAAATGAAAAGCTTAAAAATATTCGACACTATCCTTCTCCTTTTAACATATCCCAGTGACTAACGTGGTAAATCAGCAAGTATAAACAAGAATATCCCTTCACGAGTTCATGGGTGAAGGGTGATTGGAGGATTAACAAGATAAATAAGAAGAGACAGACGTTAATATTGTTTGGACTATTTAACTACTTCTAGAGTAAAAGGGAAAAAAAAAAAAAAAAAAAAAAAAATCATCCAAACAAGGATCAAATTCAGAGTATAAGTAGGCAGACATATATAATGATGGACTACTCTGATCCTATTTATCTATTCAAAGACTTTACATACTCAGATAACGAGTAAAAGGAAATCCTATATAAGCATATATAACGTGTATTCAAATTCATTATACATAAATTAAATGTATAAACTACTAAAACTATATACTATATATGAATAGATGATACAAAACTACAAGAACATGTTTGTTATTTCATAGATAACAAGGAATACCTTCAGAATACACATAGGTGTACATAATTTAGAGATTGACGGTTGGAAATTGGCATTAGTTTGGAGGAATGATTCTACAATTTCTAATGTAAAAATGGTGCAAAGAGTTGGAGAGTTCCATTCTACCTGTGTGTTGCTCAAACCATTTGTACCAGTCTTATCTGAAGCAAGACTACTCCCATCACTGGAGACTTTTAATTTAACCCAATCATCCTCACTATTGGCAGTACTTCCCCCATTTGAAGCAGTGTCTGCAGTTACATATCCTGATAAACATTCCCCATGCTCCTCTGCAACATCTTCAACACAACTTGTTTGGAGAACGTTGTCATCTCTCACAGCAACACCACACCGAACAGTAGAGAGGTACTCGTTGATACTATGAGGAGAAGTTGCATAATAGATCTCATATGCACGAGCAGTGCTCCGAACATATATTTGGCCAACCTCGTACTTTTGCTTAAAGCATACTGCAAAAGATGATGTCACAAAGTCATTATAAGACATTGCCATAATGTTATCAATATGATATGGCACCAAGAACTATACAAGAACTAAAAGTTAAAATGCTATGTTGCTAGGTATCAAACTTAAGTACTGCTCCACCAATACTATTTAAGCATCAAATTAAGTTTCATTGAACAAGGACCATCAGTTATCATATCTCTGTGTAAGTAAATTAATATTCTCGTCAACTTATTTACAGAACATGTACTCCCAACAACTCCACCTAAACCAACCATTGTCCGACTCCTTTTCCATGATCTATGTTATTACATGGTGATGAAAGAATGCAGCATGCAGTAAAACAAATCCCTCTAATACAGTTGCCTAATATTGCAAAAGATCAATACCAGTTGAAGTTACAGCCCTATGTCCCAATCGAGCTTGTGTACCCGGAAAAACAAACCAATCCAACAAGTAATCTTCAAATGGCAAATCAAGTGACTGATTTTAAACAGATAAACAAATTCTTACAATATTGAACATGTATTTAAAGAATCACACAATCATATGCATAAACTCACGATCTTACTCCATCCCGGTTAAAAATACTATCAAACTCCACAAAAACTTCACATGATCTAGTTTCCGTTCGAACTTCAATATGTCAACCTAATAACTCAAACCTAAATCAGCATAAACACTAACTATCGAAAGCAAAAGGCGTATAAAATTCCCCATAGCAGCCCCTATATGCACTATAAATGGAAAAAAAACAAAAAATCCAAAAAATTACTCTTGATTTCGCAGGGGCCAGAATCGGAGCACCGAGGCTTCAGAATCAATGGCGATTTGGAAGCCCTATTTTCCTGGTCGGGGTCATCGATCGGGTGATCGGAGGACTCGACGGCGATGGATGATTCGAGAGAGCCGTGAGCGATGATCCAATTGGCTCCAAAACTCCATGGAATCTCAGCAGAGTCGCCACCATTGGAATTGCAGTGCACTGATCCCATTACGCCCTCTTCCTCTTCCATATTCAGAGTTAGGGTTTATAGAGTGAGAGAATGTATTTATACAGAGAGGGAGAGCTTCGTCGGCGCTTCCAAAATTGAGTACCGTTGCGTAATGCCTACGAGCAACGGCCGAGAATGAAGAAGGCCTTTTTTTATTATCACCATTTTTTATTTTATTTTTGTTTTTTGAATGGAAAATTGTCAGTGTTTTTATTTCCAGAATAAACACAATAAATTGTGGAAAAGTTTGTAGAATTGCAAAACATATGTATAAAACCAATAAAAATATTATAGAACTTTCGTGACACGATATTTAAATTTCGATTGCTAAAGCTTCAATAATAATAATAATAATAATAATAATAATAATAATAATAATAATAATAATAATAAAAATAATAATAGCATTAGTGAACCGCTTAATATAGTTTATGATTATTCAGTAGTTTGTTTGGTTGTTTGAATTAGGTCGTACTCTTTCGATCTACCATTTGCATAATATTAATATAAAGGTCACGAACAAAGAGGATTCGAACTCTAGATCTTTGGCTCTTATACTTATCCCCTATCTAGGCTAACACATGTATACATAATAACGTATTTTTGTTGACTTTTGAGGTGTGTAAAGGAAATAATAGATGTGCGATGCATGTCCAAAAATGAGTTAGACACATAAATAGTGCACATACCAATGAGGTACTGTTAGTTGAGCACGCAATTAGTGAACAGAGGGAGTAATATTTTGATTCATTTAACCAATTCTAATAATCCATCCTCCCACTTCACTTGATTTTTTTTCCTAATCGGGACGTCTCACTTCAATTGGTTTGTAATTTAAAATGAAAAGAATTAATCCTTACTTTTCAATATAAACCCCTTACTTTTTAGTTTTAGGTTTTAGCATTGTGTCTAAAATCGTGTGTCAAAATGAAACAAGTTAGATAAAGTAAGACGAAGAAGCAACTAATAATTATATGCATTTTTTTAGACAAATTCATTAATAATTAGCGTCCTCATCAGAGGATATAATATGCAAAAGCATAGAATGTGATAGATTGTTTACATCAAAGCAAAAAGCAGGAGTTCGAGCAACTGCATCAATATGATGAGCAAGGCGATTATGATGTCTTTCAATCCATTGAAAAGAAACTCTACCAAAGTCTTTGAAGAGGGTAAGGATGTCTGAAATAATAGTGTCAACAGGGGTTCTGGGAATTCCCCCCTTTGAAGGGCAAGCACAAGGCTTTGATTATCCATTTCGAAAATCAAATCGCGAAAACCATCACTGCACGCACGATGGATCCCTTCAAGGCAGGCTAAGCCTTCAACAACTTCAACATCATCACATACAGAAATATGTTTTGCAACAAATGAAAGAAGTTTCCCAACATGATCACGAAAAACTCCACCCAAACCTATGTTGCCAATTACAATTATATTACAATTATATTTTAACACTCTCAGCATCTGTCCATATGTTTTTAATTTGTTTTTCGGTTGTTTGCTATAAATCTATAAATGTGTTTAGTACATTTTTTTTATATAGATCTTATATTTTCATTGTTTTATTTACACCTCAAAAGTAGATAAAAATTCATTTGTATATTCATTTTACATAAATGTCAATCACATTTATTAGAACTCAAGAAGTTACTTTGACACCAATTGTAACACCCCATAAGTTCTTATAAGTATAGATTATTATTATTATTATTATTATTATTATTATTATTATTATTATTATTATTATTATTATTATTATTATTATTATTATTATTGGATAAATTCTTATTTGGTTAGAATTAAAATATTTTAGCATTAGAATTAATAGTTTTCTCCGGATTGATATTGATATATTTAAAACTAGATATAGTCCTTTATCTTTTTATGTATATAAAATTTTTTTTAAAGATAAGGATAAATATTATTGATGTTTATCAAGATGTTCAAATCAAATAGTATATATAGACTTCTACCATGCGATGATGGGGGGAAGATACGAAGAGTATTTGTAGTTAGTGTTACAATTAGTGTCCCTCGAGTTTATCGAAGCGCAAGAGCTCTATTTAAGTTTAGTTGGCATTCTTTGAGATTTATTCTAGTCCGAAGTTAAGGTGGGGTAATTTATGCTCGTTGCTTTTATTATCTATGAGTATGTTATATGTTTTTAATTCTTATTTGATTACATGTATATGATTCTAATTGCTAAGGGCCATTGATTTATGCCCTCATGATATTCAAGTTAGAGCCATTGATTCCCGCTCTCATGATATTAAAGATAGGGTCATTGATTTACTGCCCTCATGGTTACAAGTTTTATGGTATGATAAATTGAGTTATTTGCATGTATAACATAGATTGGATAATTGCATGATTCCTCACTGAGTATATTTCGATATGCTCATTGTTGGTCCCGGAAAAGAGTAATTGGTGTATGGGGGGGGGGAATACATCAATGCCAACCGTTTTTGACGTTTTTGAAAACCGGGTCGATAAAGAGGTCGACTTGTCAAGGTCGATCCTATCAGAGACAGATTGATCTATCAAGCTCGTTTGAAAACAAGCTTGATTTATCAACCTGTTAATGCGGAAGTTGGTGGAGGTTGATTACTTTTTGAAAAATCTAATGAAGTTAAGCAAATGCAGGTTGTTTCATGAAATGCAGGTTGATGCTCGTCAGTTTGATAAGGTATTGAAAGAGCGATAAATAAAGAGAGAGAGAGAGACACCGCAGTTTAGCGTGGTTCGGAGAAACCCTCCTACGTCCACGTCAGGTCGACTCGACCTGAGAATCCCTTTACCTTTGGATTCAACCTCTCTCTTATTTATACTGACTGAGTATCAGTTCTAAATACACTCTAACTCGAATATATCTAGACACGAGTTTTGGGTCGTGACCCTTACAACCTTTCGTACAGAAATGTACAAACAACCTTTCACGAATTACAGAGCTTGACTAACTCTATAATGGCGAAGAACACAAAACAATCTTTCTAACTTCGAACGAGTCGGAGAAGAAGTTGTTTGAATCAACGACAAGCAGCAGTGAACGCTTCGTCGTCGTGGCTTTTATCGGAATCTAAAATCTCTCTTCGTCAAGTGTTTGGGAAACTAATGGAATTTCGAACACTTGAAAGGATATGAACTTTGAGAGAGATTTTGGCAGAGTATTTGCGTTGATAGCTTGAGTTTCCCGTGCTTGAAACCGATAATGGCTTGAAGTATATATAGGCAGTTTTTTGAAAACTAGCCGTTGGAGTCAGGATGATGTGGCACTAGCCGTTGGGGCGTGACTCACTTCTAGCCGTTGGGAAGATTCGTCCTTGCTGGCATACCACGTGGCAAGGATCAGGTCGTGTTGCTCCATGAAGGTGGATCAACGACCTTGATATGATAATCCAGCTCTTGAAATCTTCTAAGTCAAGGCAGGCTGGAAGCTTGATAAGGAAGGTCGATAGACAGCTAGATGTACCAGCTCGATTCGAATGAGGCAGGTCGATAAACAACCTTTCTCTTACATAGTGGATCAAACTTGTATTTAAACTTTAGAGAGCATCGACCTGCACTAACAGGTAGCAGGTCGATCTATCGGCCTTGACCCTAAACAAGAGAAAATATGCCTAAGTGTGGTTTCGATAAACATCATCAAAATCAAACTGCAAGGGGTTCCCAACACTCATCCCTACTATTTTCAGTTTTTCAGGATTCGAAGTCGAAACAGTCGTGGAGGCCATGAATGACTAGTGCAAAAGAGTTAAATCTGCAAGTTTTGTTATTTATATGTTATTAGTTCGGATATTTCCTTTAGTGGATTTATGTTAGATTTTAATAGTTTAATTTTAATGCATGATGATTGTCATTAGTTGTAATTACAGTAGTGGGGGTTTGGTTTTAATTCAACATTGTCTTTCTCTTTCGTATGTGGTATATGGTGATTGGGTTAGTAATCTCTCTAATAAAATTGAAAATATGATTCTTGGTTATTGAAACTAGTTACGTAAGAATTAGTTTCTTCCACTAAATTGTTTATAATATATTATTTTTTATGTTATTAGTTCGGATATTATTTTTGAACAAATAGTCTTCGTTAAGTTTTAATGGTTTAGGTTTTCCTTTATGCACACACGTTTACTATAGTTTAGTTAGTCATATTTTTTTAAAAATGTATTAGGTAGGCTATTTCTTTTTGTTTTTGATTTAAACAAAGACAATTTTTTTATTTTTTTATGTCAAAATGTGAGTTAATTAGTTCTTTTGTGTATTATAGTGCCTTATTTTATTTAAGAGTTTAATATTATAAATTTTGGGTCGTTACACCAAATTATATAAAAATCAATATTTTAAAAATTAAATCGAAGCGGCGGTTAAATTGGTTAAATCATGTGTCGGCCATAGTACCGGTTTGCGATTTTTGGTAGGTTCAACCACAGTTTAACCAAATAAAATGAGAATCAGAGACCATGCCGGTTCAACCTCCAGTTCAATTTTAAAAAAATTAATAAAAACTAAAACATGTGATGAAAGACTCTAAATACTGCAAAAATAATGGATGGAGAGAGTTTTTTTTTTTTTTTTTTTTTTTAAAGAATATATATAGTAGTACTCCCTTTGAATTAGATTAATTGTCTGGTTTTATTTCGGCACAGATTTTAGGTGCAATGTTAAAAGTGAAAAGTAAATGGTCCACATTACAACGTAAGTAGTAGTAGTATTGTATTGTATTGTATTTTTTTTTTATTTTTTTTCATTTTAGGTAATATGACGATTCATATGGGACAATCCTATTAGTAAAACAAAACAATTAAAATGAGAGAGATAGAGTATACAATTAGGCTAACACAACACAAAATTATGGGCTATGTCTAATCCAGTCCAATGCAATAGTATCCAAAAGGCCATATGAATATTGGGGATGTAGCTCAAATGGTAGAGCATTCAGTTTGAGAATTATATAGGGTTCAAATCCCTTCATCTCCATATTTTAAATTTATTTTTTATTTTTGCTAATCAAATTAATTATATGGAGGTTAAATTACCAATTTGGGGTGTGGCTCAAATGGTAGAGCATTCAACGTTAGAATGATATACGGTTCAAATCCCATCATCTCCATATTCTTTTTAATTATTTTATTCGGCTAGTTAATTGTTTAAATATTTTATTAAACTTCGATATGTATATTTTCTTTTTACTACTGGTAAGTGTATTTAGGCCCTCTCCAACCCAATACTCTATTTTACAGTATGTTATACTTTAAAATAAAGTATCACGTACTCTATTTTAAAAATCTATTCCAACCACGTCTTCTATATATTTAATTTATTATTCTTTTATATTTAATTTTAATAACTAAACAATGTTGACAAAAATTAAATAAATAATACTATGATTTATTAACATATATTGAAAATTAAATAATAACTAAATAAAAAAATTATGGCTTCTTGAACTATTAAATTGTAAATTCATCCTTTTTAAGCAAAACTAGTGCAGTGCCCGTCGAAAATCGATTATTCAAAAAATTATAATTTTAAATAAAATTATAGTAGAAAAATACATAATTATATAAAGTCTTCCGTTACTCGTATTTATAGGGAAATAGATTTAAAAGGGAATATTTTGATAGTGGTTGCATTTGTATTATGTCAAAATTCAACGAATTACTATATAACGTTATTTTAAAGTAAAATATAAATGAAAAATATTAAAACTTGTCAAGCTACAATTAGTATATTTTAACAAAAAGAAAATATCATTATGTCAATAAAAGTTAAGATGATCGTTGTTTATTTTAATTTAAAAAATGTCGTTATGTCAAAATAAGTCAAGACCGCCCGTTGTTTATTTTAATAATAATAAAAATGTCGAAGAGAGTCTCACGTGGCCCGTTGTTTATAGTAATAAGAAGAAAATATTCGTTACATCAAAATAAGTCAAGGCCGCCCGTTGTTTATTTTAATAATAAAAAAATGTCGAAGAGAGTCTCACGTGGCCCGTTGTTTATTGTAATAAGAAGAAATATTCGTTACATCAAAATAAGTCAAACCGCCCGTTGTTTATTTTAATTAAAAAAAATGTCAAAGAGAGAGTCTCACGTAGCCCGTTATTTATTGTATTAAAAAGAAAATATCAATTTTATCGGGTAATGTCAACCTTTTATGTGAATCACTTTATATTGCTACTTTTAAGAAAAATAAGAAAGAAATACAATGTACTAAAATATGTCAAAAAATATATTCATGGATATTGTGTCCTATTAAAATTCAACGTTCTACATAACACAACGCACGATGGAAACTTATTTATATGACTTATTTTAAGCAAAATATTTAGTAAAATATCAAAACATATCAAGTTGTCTATTATTTATTTCAATCAAATGGTTGGAAAAGTATTATTGTTTAATGATATAATTAAAGAAAAATTGTTATTAATATATAACTAAACCATATGTGATGCCAACTAATAATATAAGAGAAATTTTAAAACTAATTTTCGTTTAAAGTATGAGATAATTAAACTAATTTTTGCTTTAAAGTATTTTGTAATCGTCCTTTTCAATAATGGTCTAATCCAAAAGGAATTGGATCGCTGATGTGTTATATAAAAAATCATACAATTTGGTAATGTTTTGTTGATTGAAATTTTATGTTTCTTCGCATTTGTTTGTTAATTGGAATTTCAATTCTTTGCTTGGTGTTGGTTGAATTTCACGTTTCTTTTTTTCGCATATGTCTGTCAATTAAATTTTTAACTTGTAAGAACTTATATAGGTATTTTATCATCAAAATTATATAAAAAATTCGATGTGGGATAAAAAGTCATTATTTTGAAGTTTCTCAAATTAAAGATGAATTTTGTTGGAAATATATGGATCTATTTATATAGGTAATACATTGTTAAGTTTTTGTAAAAAATCGATGTGAGACAGAATTCATTAATGTGATATAATTTGATTAAATATATATAATAAGCCAAATCAATGAGAATATTGGAAAATATTCAAGAAAATCATACGCGATGCCACGAGGGATCGAGATCTATATTGCTATTATATATATATATATTGATATTAATTATATTAATCATCATAACATACATTTTAAGCAAAATATAATTTAGGTAATGTTAATTTTTACTATAAATACTTTAAAATGTGAATTTTATAAATATGAGTAAATGAAATAAAATGAAATAATATGATATACGAATTAGTATAATTATTTACAATGAAAAGTATAATTAAATAATTCAATATCTACAATTAATTTTTTTTGAATAGTGAAAATAGAGTATGAAGTATTGAAGAGTAAAACTCTATAACTACAAAACAGAGTACGGTTGTAATGACCTCCGTACCCCAAAATGAAGTAATACTTCAAAATAAAGTATGAGTTGGAGATGCTCTTAGAGCACTCCCACTTTTCTGGTGGAGAGAGTCACTTCCTCAAAATCAGCCCCAATGCAGGGGCTCTCTTTAAATTTAATTTTCAATTAATTTTTTGTTCAATTTTATTTTTCAATTTTCTTATATTTTAATTTATTACTCCCTCTGTCCCGCTTAATTAGTTTTATTGGAATATTATACCTCACATATTAATATCCAATGAGACTAATTAAGTGGGACGGGGGAAGTATTTACTTTGTTGAATTTCAATTTAAAACTAAATGATTTTAAAAGAGGCTTATGCAAAAATACCCATATCCCATAACACTTTTACAAAACTACCCACTTTTATAAAAAAGTGCAAAAATACCCAAGTTTGAGGTGAAGTGCCCATTTTACCCTTGAATAAGACAAACAATTGTGTGGTTTCATGAGATGTTGACCGACCAACACACTTCAACCTTACACACTTGTACATTTTTTGTTGTTTTGTGTAATAATGGGTTCATGATTGTACAATGATTATGTGAATTTTGCATGCACTATCTACAATAATTGAAGCTGCACATTTACACAGTGGGAAAATGACATTTTCCGATTGTTAGCATGCGAGAGATGCTCAGATTTCAAACGTAAAATTAATCATAGTGAATTTTTTAGTAAACAAATACTCAACACCTCATATTTCTCAAACATATTCATTTTACATTTGAGGTTTCAATACAGAGAAAAAGAAAGTGAAATTCTTGTGGGGGAATAAAGATTGCAATTTGTGCTACAATTTCGATTGGAATATAGAAACATGCGTGAGAGTTTTAAAATTCTGAGCAATATTTCATTACTCTCAACTTAAAAGGTATGCATTCGTATTTATTTCAACGTTTTAAAGCAATATTGCAACAAATTATTTGGAATAACATAATTGATTCTCGAATTCCCTTCGTTTTACTCATTTTCCTGTCGACTAGTTACCATTAGTTAAATGAAGCTTGTTTTTTTGTGTTATTTTGAATGTTTAGAGGACGGATTTTTGTTGCATTAGATTATGATTTCTAAAATTTCATTATTAAATCTTGTAAGCTTATATATGGATATGTGTTGTTGAATAACGATTTTGAATCAATAATATACTACACTAAAGGAGATTGATCACTGCATATTCATATATGTTTATGTTCATATGATTAAATTTCGATTGAATTCTAGAATTTTACGGTCGTATATGGTGTACAAAATATATATATTACGACGGAAATATTGGTTTTTGTGTGAGATATGTATATTTCAGCTGTGTTTTGCAATTTAGTAATTGTATATTCACTGATTGTTCATGTAATTATGTAGATATGGATTTGTGGAAATGTTTAATCATTAAATCTGGTGGAGGATGGGTTGGCTGTGAATATGTTGGTGGAACTGAACAAGTTACGAGTATATCGACTGAACCCAGTTGTTCTTGTTGGAATTTACACTCCACGTGTAAATTCCTTGTTTTATTTTGTCTTTCTTCTGTCTCCACAATGCAGGTTACAATGGTGGTCACAATGGTGAGAACATTTGACCAAGTCGTGCTTCGTTAGCGATTCTTGAGGAGTACGAATATTCAGTTGAAGAACGGTTATCCAGTGAGAAGAAAGGGGGAGAATTACGTGAAGAAGATGTGAAGAAGTTGGTTGAGAAGATCGTGGGATTATACTTGCTCATCAAGATTTGGAGATCTATAAATAGAGAAGAGACCAACTCGAGTAGGATACATCTTCTTCTACCGAGTTTTTAGTGATAGAGTCTTATTCACTTGTTTATCCTTTCTCGAAAGGTTGTTTTAGTCAAGTTCCTCTAGCTTAGGTTAGAGATTTTTGATTTGCCTTTAACCTCGACTTGTAAATTGTTTGTTCACGATTAGTGGATTGTTTTTAGCCTTGAGGCTCGGCAAGATATTGAAAAATATCTTGCTAAAAAGTAATTCTCGTGTCATTGTGTCTTTGCATTCGTTTTTATTCCGCTGCGTAAGTGTTTACAACATTGGTTGTCACAGTGCTAGTCATTGTGGTTACCGTTGTTAGAGCACAAACTCTTTCAATTGGCATCAAGAGCCGACACTCGACATACTGAGTGTTGATCCTTGAGTGCTAGACACAATGGATCTTACCAATCCCGTCCTAAATAAACCTCCTGTTCTAGATGGTCTGAATTACTCTTTTTGGAAAGTTAGGATCCGGCACTACATCAAATCAATTGATGCTAGGGCCTGGGCCTATGTCCTAAATGGTTGGTCTCACCCAAAATCCAAGGATACTGAAGGGGATGTCGTTCGGAAACCAGCAGCCGAATGGACAAAGGAGGAGAATGAGGCAGCCACACTCAACGACAAAGCGCTCAACGCAATCTTCTCCTCTGTTGATGTAGCTATGTTCAAGCTCATCAAAAATTGTGAGTCTGCCAAGGAGGCGTGGGACATTCTGGAGCTGCACTGCCAAGGAGACACTGCTGTGAAGGACACAAGGGTTCGGATTCTCACAACCAAATTTGAGAATCTCCGCATGATGGATGATGAGATGGTTGGTGACTACTGCAACAAGATCCTTGACATATCCAACGAATGTCAAGATCTCGGAGAGCCCATTCCCAACAAGAGGTTGGTCTCGAAGGTCCTTCGCACCCTCACATCAAAATTCCACCAGAAGGTAACGGCGATCACCACCATGAAGGATGTAGGTGTTCTTGAGTTTACCACAGTCATGAATGATCTCAAAATGTATGAGATGGACATGGGTGAGTCAGAAGGCTTCTCCAACAAGAAGAGTATCGCTTTCACAACTTCGTCATCCTACAATGGTTACTCCCCTCCAAAGGCATTCCCATCAGAAGATGGTCATCTCGTGGACGAAGAGGAGGACTCCGATATCATCAGGAAGGTAGACGCTCTCCTTAGAAAGTATTCTCAAAACAGGTATCAAGGGAGTACTAAGAGTTTCATGGGTGGTGCACCAAGGAAGGGAAACTCCGTGGTACTCAAAGAGCTACCCTCTGCACAACAGACATCTGGTTCAACTTTCAGAAGAAATTCACCAGGCCTTACTGATAACGGATCCAAGGACTATTTGAGGATTCAATGTCATGAATGTCGAGGGTTCGGACACTTTGCTAATGAGTGTGCTAACACTTTCAGAAAGTATGGTATGGAGGTTAATTTTCTCTCTCTCAGTGATGATGAGGAACCATCCGGTGCAAGTGTTAATGATGAGCATACAAAGGAAGCATCCGCGCTGGTAACTGTGCTTGACTCACAAACTGATAATTACTCAAATTTATTCTGTTTTTCTAGCACAATTGATGAATTAGAAGAAGAATCAATTCCTGACATTGTATCAACAAACGGGAAACCATTTGTTAGATCTGAATTTGCTTTTCAGGAATGCTCAAGTGTCCAAGAAAGTGTGAATGTTGTGTTCGATGATCTAACCAGCATTGCAGGAAAACTCGAGGAAGAAAATGTCGATGGATACATTCACATCCCTGACAGGTCAGAAGAGACTACTGATCGAACTGAAGAGGGAGGCACAGAGGCCTTTGTTGAGCAAACAAAAGGGTTTTCAGATCCTACTCTCCCTAACCATGTTTATAAACTGCATAAAGCTTTGTATGGTTTGAAACAAGCTCCACGAGCTTGGTATAGTTGTCTTACTAATTTTTTGCTTAAGCATGACATCTGCAGGGAACAGGTCGTTGATAAGACATTATTCATCAAGAGAGAAGGAAAGGATCTGATGATTGCCCAGATTTATGTGGATGACATTGTGTTTGGATCCACGTGCTACACAATGCTTACCACATTTACCAAAGACATGTCTTCGTCATTCCAGATGAGCATGGTGGGAGAGTTAAGCAACTTCCTTGGGCTCCAGGTCAAACAGATGAAGGATGAGATGTTCATATCGCAATCCAAATATGCTAGAAGTCTTAACAAGAAGTTTGGATTAGAAGGAGCAAAGCCCATGAGGACACCAATGGGATCATCAGACAAATTGTCTAAAGATGAAACTGGAGCTGAAGTGGATTCTACACTCTATAGATCCATGATAGTATGCTTGTTATATCTTACATCTAGTCGTCCTGACATAATGTTTAATGTCTGTTTGTGTGCTAGGTATCAATCAAGCCCACGAGAGTCTCACATGAAAGCTGTAAAGCGGATCATTCGATATGTGGCAGACACAGTGGACTTCGGGTTGTGGTTCTCAAAGGATACGAGCTTGAAATTTGTGGGGTTCACTGACACAGATTGGGGAGGTAATGGTAGGCGCAATAAAAGTGGAAGTTGTTGCACCCAACTGTTGTGGCTCAAACAAATGCTGGAAGACTATGGTCTCGAGGGGGAGGGAATCTCCGTTCTATGTGACAGCACCAGTGCCATCAACATTACAAAGAACCCAATCCAATTCGGAAGAACCAAACACATTGACACCCGCTTCCATTTCATCCGAGACTTGGTTGAAAGAAAAATTCTAGAGGTAACTTACTTGCATACTGAATCTCAGATTGATGATTTTTTAACAAAACCCCTAGATTTCGAGAGATTTTCCAAACTGAGGAGTTCTCTCGGTATGTGTTCCATCTAACGTTGTGGTTTGTTGCTAGCTCTGTATCCGGCTTTGAGCCAACCTCGAATTCTATCTGGCATTAAAAATAAAAAAAAAAAAAAAAAAAGATCTGTATAACCAAGAGCACAACGAGTTTCAAAGATTCTCTATAAGTGTCTCAGGATAAGCAGAGTCTTATATTTATAAAAAAAAAAAAAAAAAAAAAAAAAAAAAAAAAAAAAAAAAAAAAAAAAAAAGCCAGATTTATTTTCGTACTTTATGATGCAGAGCTACGCAACTGACCCTTGTTGGGTGTTATATTAATACCCTTGATTTCTTTTTCGGTTTTGGATATATCTCGTTATTTGTGGGGATATAGTTTAAAATATCGTTGATCCAAGATTTATGTATTTGCATGAAATTATCTCTTCCTCATTTTTCAGACTCCATATTCATTCTTCGCACTCTCTTTATACCTATTTTTTCCTTCTAGAAATCAATTCATATTCTTTTTGAAGGAAATTGTTTTATCACCATACATTCCAACCTCTGTTTCTACCCCCACTCCCCATACCAACATTTCTACTCATAATCTCGTCCAATTCATCCTTCTCCTCTCGGGCTATAGTCTTCTCGAACAAGTGAGTTCATTTCAGTAGAGGCGTCTTCAACATCCATGTCAGGTTCTGGATGTTGCAGCCATTGTTCTGTCAAGTGCAGGTACATCTATGAAGCAGAAGGTGTTCGTGGACGCTCTTTTTGAATCCATCAATGATCAACTCTCAAATGCTAAGAAGCAGAAGAAAAAGAAAAAGCTCATTTGTGCTCTTTCTTCACAAAAAGGGGGAGAAGTTGATAGCTGTAGTGGAAGCAGTTGAGGAGGCTGATGGGGCTGAAGTGTTAACATTTGTTCTAACGTTTGAACTAACGTTTTTGGTTCTTGAGGTGTTTTGAAGCGTGATCTTACTGTGATTAGTATAAGTTATGATTATGTGCTTCTTGCTGATGTTGGGTCGAACTATGAGATTTAGGGGGAGTTTATAAGTTCGAAGCTTATGTTGTTAGACATTGAGGGGGAGAATGAGGAGGATGCTGGCTCAAGCGACATAGCTTGAAAATATTTTGTGCTACTTGGATATTTCTGTTTTTATGCTACTTGGATATTTCTGTTTTGATGTTGGGTCGAACTATGAGATTTAGGGGGAGTTTATAAGTTCGAAGCTTATGTTGTTAGACATTGAGGGGGAGAATGAGGAGGATGCTGGCTCAAGCGACATAGCTTGAAAATATTTTGTGCTACTTGGATATTTCTGTTTTTATGCTACTTGGTTTTATGAACAGGAATTTTTGTTTTGTGAAGAAAGACAAAAAGGGGGAGCTTGTTGGAATTTACACTCCACGTGTAAATTCCTTGTTTTATTTTGTCTTTCTTCTGTCTCCACAATGCAGGTTACAATGGTGGTCACAATGGTGAGAACATTTGACCAAGTCGTGCTTCGTTAGCGATTCTTGAGGAGTACGAATATTCAGTTGAAGAACGGTTATCCAGTGAGAAGAAAGAGGGAGAATTACGTGAAGAAGATGTGAAGAAGTTGGTTGAGAAGATCGTGGGATTATACTTGCTCATCAAGATTTGGAGATCTATAAATAGAGAAGAGACCAACTCGAGTAGGATACATCTTCTTCTACCGAGTTTTTAGTGATAGAGTCTTATTCACTTGTTTATCCTTTCTCGAAAGGTTGTTTTAGTCGAGTTCCTCTAGCTTAGGTTAGAGATTTTTGATTTGCCTTTAACCTCGACTTGTAAATTGTTTGTTCACGATTAGTGGATTGTTTTTAGCCTTGAGGCTCGGCAAGATATTGAAAAATATCTTGCTAAAAAGTAATTCTCGTGTCATTGTGTCTTTGCATTCGTTTTTATTCCGCTGCGTAAGTGTTTACAACATTGGTTGTCACAGTGCTAGTCATTGTGGTTACCGTTGTTAGAGCACAAACTCTTTCAGTTCTATTTTGAACCTCCGGTACAACATTGACAATGTTTTGCAAGCTGCGAATCTGGGGCTGAATTACGAGTTTTATTGTCTATCACATTCTCGCAGCGGTCTTCGTGAAAAAGTTGTCCTTGTTACTGGCCGACAATTGAATGAATTGTTCATGCATGAGACATATCCAACCGTATATGTTGTTCATAACAATTCAAATGTTGGACGAGGTGAATCTTCGCAGCATGATTTCTATATTCATTCTCTTGATGTTCACGAGCCAACGCCATTTGGATACGACACTGAATTCGGAAGCTATGAGGAGATTTTAGAACAAGTTCGACGAATGACTTCTACTGATTGGTTTCGCGAAGTAGGTTCTGCTTCTGGGTCTCACAGACGCGATTTAAATCTTGAGTAACCCTCCTACACAGCCGGGAATTGGTCTTGAGAATGATGATGATGCCGATGAAGATTATGTGCTTGAATCATTTCCCGAAAATTGATCTTGAGAATGATGATGATGCCGATGCCGCTTCTTCTTCAGTACCAGAATAAGAGGGTACAAGCACTCGTCGTGGACAAAAATAAAAATGAAACATTATGCCAAATGGATCTTGGCCAATAGCAGATTGCATATGTAGAAAAACCATCTCTTCTGCATCAATGTTCATGGGCACCACAGAGTCGGCCTACATCAATTATTAACGATAGGAAAATAAGTTATACATGCCGTATATTTTATTCAATCAACTGGAAAATCTAATCTACATAATTAATTCGCATGCATATCAATTATTACGAAATTCTATATTTAAAATTTGAAATTTCGATCAAAAAACCGAAGGGAAATATGTAATTTATGAATAGAAAAATTAATCAATGATTGAAATTATACCTCATGTTGGAATATTGTGGCGATATTATCCTTGATTCTCGAATGAAACTTCCACCTTAAAAATCTTGGGTGTGCGTCCTCTTGATCCTCTACTTTCTTAGCTACGAAGTCGGCTAATTCCGACATGATCTCAAGGGACCAAACGTGAAAGGTCCATGCAGCTCCATTGAAATGATATATACCTCTTATTATGTGATATAATCTTGACATAATGCTCCAATGTCAAGAAAGTATAAGCCCCCCGAAAATCATTAAAATACTTCATATCGCCCAACAAAGCCCAAATCCCATGAATCAACATAATGGTTATGGTCATATGCCAACAAGGAATAGGTAAAGCACGAGGACATGTGCTACCCTAAAGTAATGCTCCCCAATCGGATCATCTAGTCTCTTTCGCTCGTCACGAAAATTTTCGAACAATTTGACGATTGTGATATCCCCTCTCCACTAAACAAGTGAAGAGCATGCACGTGCGAGAGGTCATCTCGCCCGTAGTGTCCACTTCCGACGGTCCGAACTTTAACCCCGTTACTAATGCAAATTCTATATGCCCAAATCGAACGTGTGCCCCATTTAATTCGAACCACATCTCGTCGTCTTGCGCTCCAATAATCTCTCGAGACAAAACATGGTGCACAACCATGCAACAATCCTGTGTAGGATTCCAACGAAGAAATTTTCCGAAGCATCCTTCCTCAAAACGATAAAAAAGTTGTCTTCCTCCAACGGCCATAAATGTTTTTCTCACTTCTCGTAATTAAGACCGATAACTCATAGTATGTTCCGATTATTGAAGGTACGTCGATTATCTCCGATCTTTTGAATTCAACCTCATTAAAAATGAATCATAGCATAATTAGTGCATAAATACTATAATTAAGGGGGGAAAACATAATTACAGCCGAATCAAACAATTTTACGTCCGTTAGAGGCCTAATTGAAACGAAATATGACTGTAAAATTCATTATAACGAATGTAATATCATTCTCGAATATAATAATAATTTCATCTATAATTTATTTAAATATTACGACAATTACGACAATAAAATCACTATTTCCTTCAAAAATAAAATCTCTTCTAACAATTACGACAATTAAGCTAGCCCGAGTAAAAATTATTTAAAAAAAACCTTCTAAAAATTTATTTCAGTCATGCTAATATTCAATTTAATCGTGATTACATTGTTTAAAAATTTGCATATTCAATAATAATTAACAATTTTATACGAACTATATATATATTTTTTGGCTACTTCAAAACCTAAATTTATCTATATGAATGATATATTGACAACAATAAACAATTATTTCTAAATTATTATTCAAACATAATTTGTAGCAGGCAAAATTAGTTATAACAAATGAAGGGAAAATAAAGTCGTATCGACGGTAATTTGACATTAGTGGCAGGAAAATTACAAAATAACAAAATAAACACGAATTATATGTTGGTGTCCTTGTGGAAGAGCCATGGTGGACTGGAAATCTCAGTTTTTTTCAGTGTCCTACAAAAATTATTGAGTTTACCGAGTGTTTTTAGCAAATTCCAGTCGTAGAGAAATATGAAATATGAAGAAAATCAACTGAAATTTACTCGGATGGAAAATACGAAAAAGGGTATGATTTCTTGGAATTTCAACTTATTTCAGATCTTAGTAGCTATCTTAAGTAAATTCGATCAACACTCTTACGAAAATCATACGAGATTTAGTGAATTTTGGTCGGATAAAACTGCTACAACGCAAACGGAAAATAAGGGAAGCAGAATGCGGGAAAAAGAGACGGACGTAAAATTGGGTTTTCAACCCTACAGTCAAAGCATTAAATACCAAAAGTTGCACAAAAATTGAAAAAAAACTGAAAAAGCTGAAAAGATGCACATCACCTCAACTTTATTTTTTTGTCATGCAAAAAGTGAGGGGTAAAATTGGCACTTCACTCATAAATTGGGTATTTTTGCACTTTCTTATGAAAGTGGGTATTTTTGTAGTTGTGTTATCAAATATGGGTAAAATGCTATATTACCACATTTTAAAATAGTTATATTTAATTTATTATTTACTTCTAGGAAAGAAAGCGCTGACGAAATGTGGCATCGCCTCAAATCATATTATCAGTGAAATATCCATTGAACAAACCTACAATACTGCCTTCTCAATCTCTTTCTATGTATTCCTTGTGTGGAACTCTTTTGCAACACTTTGCTCCGAGGTTTCCTTCCTTTTCTTCTTAGCTTCGTCGATCTTTTTAATAAGCTCGTACCCTTTTTTTGAAGTTGTTCGAACATTGCATTTATCATATCATTGGAATCACTTGATGATGATGATGATGATGATGATGATGATGATGATGATGATGATGATTAATAAGACATATTGAATCTCTGAAAATTTTTGGAGAAAAAAATGTAAAACTGAGTGATAATTGAATAAGAATGTTGTGGAAATTTAAATGGGGAATTTGTTAGATCCGGGTCAAAGATTAACAACAATAATACAATTATTCACTATATTTACAGATTTACAAAAGATATTCAAGTATAATCGATCATAGACAGAAACACTAGGAAAACCAGTTCAAGGCACTAGTCTTCATAGCTTAGCTTCCTTAAAACACCATTCTTCCATGAAAGGGGATTAAGATAGAGGCAAAACGCAAAGCGTCCAAACTATCAATCCGACCTAGTTCATGAGAAGCAGGGCATAACAAAGAAGAGTGGGGACGGAATGGTAAACGCAAGGCGTTCTTCCACTCGTCTGCGTATGATGGCAAGGAAATACCTTCAAACTCCGTCACTTTGGTCGCCGTGCGCCTGCAAAACTGAGCCAGAGGAACAAAGGGGAAGGTTCCTCCGGGAAGAACCTCCGACGCTCAAGTCAGTAAGAGTACGAAAACTCCTATGTTGCATGGGTGCGGGGATACAGGTGCGGGGGCGATACGATTCGGATACGGGGATACGGATTTTTAAAAAAGTTAGGATACGATTCGTGAAGGATACGTGTATATATTTATATTTTATAATATATATGACACTTATTTACAAACATAAAAAGTATAAATAGAAAAGTATATTGTAAATATCCCTTAAAATGAAATCTTCGATTAAACCCCATAATTTAAATATTACAATAATTCTATTAATTGTTTAAATTTTAGGCATTGTATATAAAAATAATTGCAAACAAACCCAAAAAAATAAAATTATTACAAAAATAACCCTAAACGCACCGGATTCTCGAGGTGGACGCACCCGATTCGTGTATCCCTTTTTTTTTTTTTTTTTTTTTTTTTTTTTTTTTTTGTTTCAGGATACGCCAGGTGGCGTATCGGATACGTATCCCACGCGAATCCGACGCACACCCGCACCCCAGGCGTATCCGATACTGCAATAAGGAGTTTTTTGGAGAATCCGTGCATTACAGGAAAACTCTAAGGAAGAATGTCAATAGAATAGTGTAGAAAAGTATAGAACTCGTACCCCAGAATTGTGAAATCACTATCTATTTATAGGTCTAAAAAGGGGTGAAAAGGTGAATATACCTATACGGGGAGGACATGAAAGGAATTTTTGGGGGGACAAGATTCCCCTCGTCATTAATTTAGTGGTCCTCACCCTAAGGTACGTAGAGTCATGCGGATTGCGTGCTCGGCAGATCCCTGTGCCTCGGAAGATGCTGATGGGTCTAGGCTAGCTTCTGTGCGGGGTGGATCTGCACATAACCTTGTGGCTTCTGCACTGGATACGGCATCTGCACTGGGGACAGTACCTGAGGCTCCTGGAATGCGAATCCAGTCAACACCAAAGGACGCCACGTGTTAAGGCTGATATTGATCCCTATCAGCTACTCCCCCCCCCCCCCCCCCCAGGTCCAGAAGCGTGCACCATTAGCTTCTGCTGGACATATTGGCGGGAAACTACCTTTTCGCTGACATCATAAATGTCTTGTCGTGTGGAAAAAATTGTGCGCCGGTTGGTTTTTCGAGGGCAAGGAGGTGCAGAGACTCTCTCCTTCATCATTATTTCTTCTTCTTTATTATATAATCGAAGCAAGAGAGAGAAACGCCAAATTACCCCCCTATTTATAAGGGACCTTCTCTCCTTATCAGAATTCAACGCTGTCGGGGCTGATGATTAAACTTTGTAGTCAATAAGCTTGAGTTTTTTCCAGCTATGATAGTATCTTCTCCGTATTATATGAGGTTCTGACAGTACCCTTATGATGATTTTGAGGCTTTCTCGTCCATTATTTTGGAAAAATTTTGTCTCTTTTCTGAAGGGAGAGTATGCACATTTCCTTCTATTTCCATCTATAATTTTATCCTCCTTTCCTCGTAACTTGGTTTGGGTGATTCCAACGAGCAACGAGATTTGGTGTTTATGATTTTGAAAAAATTTTGAGTATCACTCTTTCTTGAGTAGATTGTTCTCCTTGGCGCGTGCAAACACACTTGGGAAGAACATAAACTCATTTATGGCAGTAATTGTGACGTGACGTAGTGGGTGGTGTAGGTGAGATAATGAAACGAAGATGTGAACGAAATCGAAAAACGGATTCTCTGAAAGGTGTGAAGGCACTTTCAGATCGAATCAATTCGACGGTTCAATCGAAATATTCGATCGGATACAATTCAGAGTCGAACAAGCAGATGTAATGTGAGAGATTTTTCGAACCAGTAGAAGAAATCGATCAGAAATCAGAAGAAGAAGAACCGAACGGGAAGAAACCGATCTTTCAGTTTTAAAACGGGTAAACACCTTTTCAAACGCGCCCTTTCGAAAACAACTTTTCGAAAGTTGCAAAATAGTCCTCGAAATTCCGAAAATTAAAATTTCGGTGAATTTCCTGCACAGCAACTTTATAGGAAATAAAAAATTTCCAAGCTGCCCTTGGACCCCTCCAGGGGCTACCGCCCCTTGGACCCCGCTCAGGGGCGCTGCCCCCGCACCCCCGCCAGGGGCTGCCGCCCCTGGGACCCTGCTATCGGGGGCGCTGCCCCCGAACCCCCGTCCTTTAGGGGCTTCGCCCCTAAAATCATAATAAACTCGTATAAGCGTGCACTCCACACCTCCAAACTCATACGATGTATTATTATGATAACTCTGATCAAACTAGTCAATCCAATTACACTAAAATATCCAACAGGTGGGACACGTTCTCCCACTCCCCTTTCCACGTTTATGCTTTTATTTCTCTCGTCCTCCGAGTTTATAGGCTGTGCCGGTTCACTCTTCCCTTTACTTTCTCTCGCATTTCAAAGAAAAAAGGAAAAGACTCTCTCGCTTCATTTAGTTTCTCGGAGTTCCTAATAGCTTTTTCCTTCCCCGTCCCTCCGGTAAACGGAACGAGCAGGTATTCTTGTCCTCTATTATTTTCTTGGGTTTTCCGTTGTCCATTTGGGGAATCATTATGAAACCCTCCTCTTCCCGTCGACCCTCTTCCGACTATCGGGGTAGCCATAGATCCACTAGGTCTAATCAAGGGTCAAATTCTCAGAGAGATGATACCGGGAGTAGATTGAAAAACATATTCTTTCTTTAGATAAATATGAGGCCTCTGCCCTAGATCAAACTATTTTCGACATTTTTAGACGAAAAGTAAGAAATTTGGGGGAATATTTGTTGGAGGTTCCAAGAAAGGATGAACGGCCTTTATTGTCGGAATCCCCTCGGAAGACCTTCTGGTTTTCTCAATTGACTGCGGCTTACGTTTTCTGGTTCCGCCCTTCTTTATTCGCATAGCTCAATTATATAATGCACCTTTGAATCAGTTAAACCCTGCATCTATTCGCAAGGCCGCTTTTTTTCATATGATTGCTAGCTTGGATGGGGTAAAAGATACTGCTTTCCTCTTCTTCCGGACCCACGAACTCAAACACAGGGATTACCATTTATACTTTTCCCCACTTACTCGCTTTGCGAGTATGTATGGCAGATATGAGTCCAAGGATAAGGACTGGCATGAGTGTTATTTGACCATTAGCCCTCCTCCAGGTTCTTCTTGGGATATCCCTGATATTTGTCTATACAATAATCCCAGTAGAGAGAAACCGTCACACTCCCTTCCTTCCTTATCCTCTTGGGAAGAGGAAATTATGTCTAGTCTCCTAGCCCAATATCTTTCTGATCATACTATGCTTAGGCCTCTCGTAGAAAATGAAGAGGCCTTGACCTTCTTTGGCTTAAAGCCCAGCATTTCCCGGTCTGCATCAATGGGTAAAAAATTTTTATTTTCATTGTCATTTTGTTTTGTGTTTCTCTCTCTCTCTCTCTCTCTCTCTCTCTCTCTCTCTCTCTCTCTCTCTCTCTCTCTCTCTCTCTCTCTCTATCTCTCTTTTTTTTTTTGTAGCTTTCCTTAATAGGGGCAGAATGTTTACTTTCTTGATTTGGACAAGAATGGATTCTGCCAAGCAAAATTTGAAGAAGAAAGTTCATGATAAGCTCATGCGGCTAATTGCAGAAGCTAGTGCTAGGGATGCGGCTCCTGGCGTTGTAAAGAGGCCTCAGCAGCAGAGAGTGAAGCCTTCTCTTCACAAACGGGGGGTTCTGCAGGTTCTTCTGAGGCAGTACGACGGCCGAACACTTCTTCCCCTAGCGTCGGAGCATCCGCCCAGCGGAAGGCCACTGCCCAGCAAAAGGGAAAAGCCAAAGCCTCTCTTTACTCTGCTCCACCTATTGTTACCGGTTCTGCTTCTCAGAACCCTCAGGGCTCTTTGTCTTTGGCTTCTCAAGCCTTGGCACAGACTTTTGCTGAGCCGAACACCGTGATCGATGTGAAGGATCACATCCCTTCTTCCACCCCCAGCATTCATCCCTCCACCACTGATCCATCAATGGAAGGTTTTGATTTTTCTCCCTTAGAGAAGATCCTGCCTTCAGCAGATGCTTCCCCAGACTTCATGTGAGAGCTAGACGCCACGTCGGCCAATCCTTCCCGGGTCCTTGCGAAGAGGAAAGGTTCCTCTCCTTCCTCTTCTCCTGTCAAAAAGGGTAAACTCAGTTCTGATGCGATGGTGCTACACACCACCTCAGGTGTCATGGCCCCTTCTCCCCCGGACTCGAATGTACAAGCAGCTTCTACCTTGAGTGAGCGCGACTCACATGCTATGGCATTGAGCCCCTTGGCCTCGTTTGCCTACACAAACCCCTACATTACTCAGAATGGACCGCAAGCTCCTCGATCTCGACTCTCCCCTTCTTCTGCTAGCTCTCTAGCTTTTATCAATTCCCTTCGTCAGAAAGGTTTGGATGTTTCCCCTGCTACCACACAAGGGGCAGGTGTGAGTGTCTCCTTCCCTTGCGTGGTAGATGGTATAGACAGGGGTTTAGCGGCCATGATCTTGGACAATATCTCCAGGGCCGAAGATTGGAGGTTGGCAGAAGCCTATCCTTCTGATTTCTTAATTAAGAAAGCGTTAGCCTAGAGCTGCAGGTATGATTTTGCACATATTCTCGAACTTGTGTATGTGGGTGTGTCCTTTCTAACTATATTTTAATTATTTGTGTTACTTTTAGGCTGCTAGTTGTAAGTCTATGCTGGGTGTTCGCGCCTTAGCATATGACAATATGCAAGCCCGCTATTCTCAGGCAGAGAGGGGGAGAGAGGCTTCAAGCTGAAGTACACCGCCTCCCGCGAGTGGGCCCGTAACCGTGAGGCTTTTCAGGATCTCAATGATCAGAATGCTAAGCTAGAAGCGGAGTTATCATAATTAAAGAAGAAAGATGAAGACCGGGATGCCTATCTGAGGGACCGGGAGAAAGAAGTTTCACAGCTCCGAGAGAGCTCCTCATCTTATTCTCAGCAAGCGAGTGATCTACACAAAGCTTTGGAAAACTCTGTCATGCAGATGGCGAAAGCGCAAGATGCCCATTTTGCAGAGATAGAACGGCTTAAAGACCAGCACGAGCAGGAACTAGCGCGGGTCAAGGCCTCTTCCCATGATTTGGGTCAAAAGAGCAGGGCATCATTAGGGGCGTTAGGGGCTGCCGATCCCAACTTCTGCTTACTCCTTATGGTCAAGCCTTCCTCAATCACTTGATTTATAACTTACCAGAGGCGTACCTCCATTCCCCAGATTTCTGGGTTAGGATGACAGAGCCCCTTACAGAATGGGCCGCCAAGTCTGTGTTCGAATGTTGCCGGCTGCTGGGAATCCCTGAGAGGGTCACATCAGTGAACTTGGATCCCATTGTGCGAGCTTTCGGCCAAGCGCCTGAGACATTGGAGCCAAATCGCAAGATTAGCCCGCAAAACCCTTGGTACTTACAAGTGCTGAAGGAAGCTTCTGACATCCTCCATCGTCCTCATGATCATTTGGAACAGTCACCGTCCTGGGGTTCACATCGTATCCAAACTTTCTTCCCCGACGCCGAGATGCAGGGGTATCTGAGGAAGATTTTTGAAGAGGTATTACTTTATTGTTAAGTAATCGATCTATTTATTTCCTTGTTTATTATATTTTGGCATAAGTAATTCGTTTTTTGGTTTGTTTTTATTTTTGGTGAACTCTCTTATTTTTAGGAAAAAGCTTTTCCCGATTTGCTCCCGCCTAGGTGTGAACCTTCTTCTAGGCTCTCCTCCCCCGACATGTCTCTATCCAGCTCTTTAGACACAGAGTCGGATGACAACGTGCGTACCCTCGCTGAGCGAGTTGCTTTGCTTAAAGGCCAGGGAAAGGCTTCTTCCACTCTTTCTGGGGAGACTCAAGTGGAGAGTGTGGTGGGGGCGTCTATTCCCTCCTCGAAAGCCAATAATGAGGAAGATTTTGCTGTTGCTTCAACCGTTCCCTCTGCTCCCTCTGTTGCCGATGCTTCTGTTTCTCAGGCTGAGGACCATGTAGATCCTGCTAATGATGCGGATCACTTTGTGTCGAACCTATTCATCTCTGACAATCCAGACTCCTCTGCTCAGGGATAATATCTTCTTATTGATATCTCTTTCATGTTGGCTAGTGGTTCAAAATCAATTCTTCTATTTTAATTTCATCATTTTATTTTATGCTTTGGAGTTGTTGAAACAATTTTATTTTCGTCTTTGGCATCTGCCTCATGCTTCTGATGTTTATAGACAACTTATTTTTCGTTTTTATGTTTTATACTACTTCTTGTCTTGCCCTTACTCGTTGTATTGATTCTCTTGGTGCAATATTTTCTTTATGATGAAAGGCATCAGTTGCCCTTTACTTATCAAAACTTTTTTTTTTTTTTTTTAATTAAAGATGATGAGATAAGGATAATAGGGCATAGTATCAATTGCCTTCCCTTTAACTTCGCTGAAGCATTTTAATATAATGGAGCATTTTAATATAATGGAGTAATGCTAATGGGGTATGGGGGGTATCCCCTACTCCCCCCCCCCCCCCCAAGTGAGGTATAAGAAATCGAAAGAATTATAACTCATTCGCTATATCACCTGAATTATACTGTTTTTAAACGAACGTCTTGTTCTTCCAACATATTAGTTTAAACAGAAAGCAAAGAGAGATAAAGGGCATGACCAACCCTGTCTTTCATCTTTCCCAAGAGGTAATATTTAATTTTTCATGGCTCAAGGAGTGTTTTTCCTTTCTTCGCCTGTGATTTCTGTAGCATTTCTTCGCATCGAGCATTTGGCATCTGCCACTTGCTTTCCACTGCCATTTGGGCGACCCATTCATTTTCTTCTGGTCCAGAATCTGCAATCATCGGCTGTTCCATTGGGGTGGGTGAATTTTGCTTCCCATCAACAGCATCTGCGGCTTTAGGCTTTTTCCCCTCGGGTTCTGGAATGAGTGAATTGAGGATCTTGGCAGCTGTTTGAACCAATGTTGGGTCGTTCCAGACAGGGTGGTGAGAAACATTCTGCATTTAAGCCCTCGGAATATTGATGTAAGAGCCACAAGCTCTCAAATTTCATTAGGTGCTCCTCTGGGTCACCCTTCCTTGGTATTCACAGGAGATCGTCTTAAAGTTCCCCGGGATGGGATCTGTTTGGATGTCTGCCGAGAAAGGGCTGTTCTCGTCGATATAAGTATGAGAGAATTCTGATTTGTGTCCTCTGTTCTTCTGAGTTAAGAGGTGCTTCAGGTTCCTACCCTCATCTGAGATATTAATTTCTCCTTCATTAGCTTCTGCCTCTTCTGAGGCCCTTTCTGGGATCTGTTTCTGCTTCTTTAGCTTTTCTAGCTCTTTCATCAGAAGCTTCATTTGCTCTTACCGTTGGGCACATTTTTTGGCCCACGCGTCAGTAGCGCCTTCCCTGAGTTCCTCTCCGGGTTCTTCGGGATTTTCGTCCTCTGGGGATTCCCAATCAGTGAGGAATCCCTCCTCTTGGACCGTGGTCATTAGAGGTAATCTGGTGGCCAGCTCCTGGACCACACTTGAGTTTTTAAGCTTCTACTTGTATGCACCAGGGGTACTTTTACTTCCCCCTCCTTCGTGGGCCTCATGCCGGGCATCTGAACTTCCGGGATACATCCCTAAAGCGTGGAGTTTTTTATCCACAGCTTCGTCAATCACACTTTCTATGGGTTTCCTCATTTGCAGGAGCATTTGCGGGAGAAAAGTGAGCTTCCGCATTGACACTAGCTTCTGTTACCAGAGTGATTCTTCCTTCATTCCCCACTGGGAATGTTCCGAGCCTCCAGGAGCTTGTGAAGCCTCCTTTGGGTTGGCATCTGAGTTGGCAGTCATCTTTGCAAGGTTCTACAAATTTGTGAAGAGTTTTTAGAACATTAGTCCCAGGTGCCTATAAAATAGGGCTTGAATAAAGGCTTGCCTACTTAGGCAGGGCTTCGATGCATGTTACCTATTTATACATAGAGCTTTAATAGATTTTTGCCTATTTGCATAAGACTTGAGGGGCGTTGCCTATTTTCATAGGGCTTGATGGATGTTGCCTATTTTCATAGGGCTTAATAGATGTTGCCTATTTGCATAGGGCTTAACGGATTTTTGCCTATTTGCATAGGGCTTGATGTATGGTGCCTATTTGCATAGGGCTTGATGGGTGTTGCCTATTTGCATAGGGCTTAATGGATTTTTGCCTATTTGCATATGGCTTGATGAGTTTTCTGCCTATTAGATAGGGCTTAAAAAGTTTTTGCCTATTAGATAGGTCTTATGAGTTCTGCCTATTAGATAGGGCTTACGAGATTTTTGCCTATTAGATAGGGCTTACGAGATTTTTGCCTATTAGATAGGGCTTATGAGAGTTCTGCCTATCAGATAGAGTTTACGAGATTTTTGCCTATTAGATAGGGCTTATGCGAGCATTTTAGCTCATTTGCAGATAATTTATGCCTTCCAATGTGGGCCCCCCTGATCATGGTGAGGGGGGTGACCTCGTCATTTTGGGCTCTCTATTTTTGGTGTTTGCCTTTTGTGGTTTTCGGTTCATGATAATACAGGGACCCATGATTGTATCATAGTGTTTCCTCTGCATTACCAATTCCTCATAACCCGCAGGCTGATTTCATGATTCATGACTCTCGGCGGAACTTTAGACTCACCAATTGTCAGGAATGAATTTGAGGGCGCTCTGAAATTACTCCAAATTCGATTCAAACTTTTCATAATTCTTCACAACTATCACTTCAAGGGAAAACGCGATTTAGCCATCACAATTATTATTGCAAAGAAAGCGTAGTTTAAGCATCACATCATATTTTGCAGTTTAACACCGAGGAAAACTCAACATAAATCAAATAATATTATTCCCATTCAGATTTCTGCAAATTATTCAGCAAATACAGTATACCCAGTCACTCTAGCATCAATTTTTCTTAGGTTTCTCACATAAGGAAGTGATAAGGAAATTTACTAACAACATTGTAACGACGAGATAGAAATTGTTTATGAAAGAGGAAATCGACGTCTTAAACTCAGAAATTCCCACAGACGGCGCCAGTTGTTAGATCCGGGTCAAAGATTAACAACAATAATTCAATTATTCACTATATTTACAGATTTACAAAAGATATTCAAGTATAATCGATCATAGACAGGAACACAAGGAAAACCAGTTCAAGGCACTAGTCTTCATAGCTTAGCTTCCTTGAAACACCATTCTTACATGAAAGGGGATTAAGATAGAGGCAAAACGCAAAGCGTCCAAACTATCAATCCGACCTAGTTCATGAGAAGCATGGCATAACAAAGAAGAGTGGGGACGGAATGGTAAACGCAAGGCGTTCTTCCACTCGTCTGCGTATGATGGCAAGGAAATACCTTCAAACTCCGTCACTTTGGTCGCTGTGCGCCTGCAAAACAGAGCCGGAGGAACAAAGGGGGAGGTTCCTCCGGGAAGAACCTCCGACGCTCAAGTCAGTAAGAGTACGAAAACTCTAAGGAAGAATGTCAATGGAATAGTGTAGAAAAGTATAGAACTCGTACCCCAGAATGGTGAAATCACATCTATTTATAGGTGTAAACAGGGGTGAAAAGGTGAATATACCTGTACGGGGAGGACATGAAAGGAATTTTGGGGGGGACAAGATTCCCCTCGTCATTAATTTAGTGGTCCTCACCCTAAGGTACGTAGAGTCATGCGGACTGCGTGCTCGGCAGATCACTGTGCCTCGGCAGATGCTGATGGGTCTAGGATAGCTTCTGTGCGGGGTGGATCTGCACAGAACCTTGTGGCTTCTACACTGGATACGACATCTGCATTGGGGACGGCACCTGAGGCTCCTGGAACGCGAATCCAGTCAACAACAAAGGACGCCACGTGTTAAGGCTGATATTGATCCCTATCAGAATTGTAGTTTTTTTATAGTTGAAAGAGGGGAAAGAGCCGTTCGAGCAACGTCTTATTTGATTTTTCTAATTTTTTTATTTTCTGAAAATTCGAAGGAAAAAAAATAAAGAAAAAGAAAAAAAAAGAACTCTGACACGACGTCAACATGGGGGGCTCGATCCCGCCTTGCAAAAGCAAGCCAACTCGCCAGGTCAGGGCTCTCTCCAGGGCTCACTCGCGACAGCGAGCCCACGAGCACCCGGTGTGCTCTGGGAGTGCCCTTAGAGTTGAATTTTGCCACCTATACTTTACAATTGTATGGTACGGACTTAGCCCAAAAGAGTTGGAGAAGTTGTGGTCTTGTCTACTTGAAAAATAACTAATTTAATCAAACTAGTTGATCAAAAATTAGAAATTTGATTGAGATTTGAATTTGAGAAGAGCGGAAAATTATATAATGGGTCTAAAATATGTGGGGAAATTGAGCTTATTTTGCATTCCATCCGTTTGTGATTTACGTACTGTTATTTCTTTTTCTGAACATCTGTAATAGTATATGTGTATTTTTTTATTTTTGGACGTAAATCTCATATCTATTGTTTCATTTTCACATAAAAAATTAACCAAAATACATTTGTTATATTAATTTTATTTTATTACTCACTCACATAACATAAGACCCAATTATTATTTTAAAACTACTCATTCCAAAATTTTAAAAATTGTGCCCAAAAATTATAAGCAGATCACTAACAAATGAGTATTAAATTTAGGGTTAAATGCATGAAAATACACAAACTTTGCATTGATTTTCATTTTTAACACGAACTTTCAAAATTCCAAAAAAATACACCAACTTTCATACTTGTTCAATTTTAACACCAATTCAAAATTTTGCACAAATCAATTCTGACTTGGCAACATTCTATTCCACATGGCAAAAAAAAAAAAAAAAAAACTTATGTGGCAAATAGAAAATAAAAAATTAAATTAAAATAAATAAAATAAAATAAAATAAAAATAAAAATAAACCTATGTGGCAACTCATTCTTCTCCCTCTTTCGCTCTCACCGCTCTCACATCTCTCGTCTCTCTACGCCGCTGCCGCCGCCGCCGCCCTCCTCCCCCCCCCCCCCAAACACACACACACACACACATTTCTTATCTCTTTCTCTTCTCACTTTGTCGCTTTCCGGAGATACTCATGGCGTTGAAGGTGAGGGGGAGGAGCACCGTTTTGATTCCGCAGGCTTCATGGCAGACGGTGGGGGGGGGGGGGGGGGGGGGGCTTCGACGTGGGGATTAAAGCCGGTTGAGTTAGATTACGACCAGTGCACGCCGATGAAGGAGCGGCACCGACCCCGATGAAATTATCCGAGAATTTCTCGATGTCTCCGGCGATTAGGAGGAATGCGATGAGGGGCGTGATCGAACATACTTTCGTGGGGCAATCAATGTAACGAAGAATTAAACAAAAGATCAAAGGAGACCAAGGATTTACGTGGTTCGATCTACCGGAATAGATCTACGTCCACGGGAAAAAGAAGGAGACGGCGATTTAATTTAGGGTTTCTCGTATAGAGTACAAAGAATGTCCATGTCGTCCAAGCCTTATCTAACATCTATTTATACAAGTAATTAGGGTTTTTCCCCCAATAATAATTACTTCGAGTTGGGCCTATTATTGAGCCTGAATCCGAGTCTTCTACGTTTGGATGAATCGCTTCTCGTGGGCCGAACTACGTGGGCCGAGCTTTGTTGTTGGGCCTAGTAGTTGGGTCGTATCCTATCACATCCCCTCCCAAAAAGACGTAGAAGCGAGGATGTGATGGTGGTGATGACATAGTTGAGTCAAGGCTTCTAGATGTAGACGAAGTCGATTAGCCAGTCAAAATATTGGACCCTGACTTAGTCGAATCGCAAGACCCACCAAAGTGGTATTAATGGGCTCTGACGAAGTGGTTCCGGGGTGGCGGGTACTCGGTCATGACCCGAACTGGGAGATGTGAACCGAACTGGAGTATGTGAACTGAACTGGGAGATGTGAACCGAACTGGAAGATGTGAACCGAACTGGGAGATGGGAACCGAACTGGAGTATGTGAACCGAACTGGGAGATGGGACCGGTTGAATGAACTCAGAACCGTTTCGTCGAGACCGAGCTGGAATATCGCGGGGGGTCGAACCGTCTCGCTGTAGGTTAAAAAGTGGCTTCTCCCATACTTTTCTCACTCTTCTTCTATTCCGTGAAATCGAAAGCAAACTTTGCCCTCCTACTGTTCATCTTCTCCGACGTTGCTATCCTTTCCGACGATTCAACCCCCACCTGCTAAATCAAGTGAGTGATCATGACTTCTTCTCCTTCTCTGATTCCTGCTTCTTCCTCTTCTTCTGCGGGGCTTTTCGACGGGCGGGTTAGGCTAGAGGTGGTGTCTTGCTGTCCTCCCAACATTTCCAGCTTAGATGTAGGGTTTCCCGATCGGGGAAGGGCGATAGACGGGAAGGTTAGGGATTATCAATCCTCATTGAACTCCGACGATTTGATTCGAATCAGTAACGCTTACGGATTCCCTCCCTCCACCATCCTTGCTGTTCCTCGGCCCGTAGATAGGGCATGCTGGCCACCGGTAGGGTTTGTTGCGGTTTACGAAGACTCACTCCGGTGTGGTCTTCGTGTTCCGTATCCCTCAGTTTACACTGCGATAGAATCTCGTCTCGGTGCACCTATATCTCCACTAACCCCAATTCCTTTTACCATATAACCGCCCTTGGCGTCCTCTCTCATCGGCAGAACTTTCAGGTGACGGCCGGGCTGGTGGCCCGTTAATTTTCATTGAAAAATAGGGATAGCTGGTTTTACCTCTCTCCACGTCGCCGACTGCGAGCTGAGGTGGAGAATAAAGTCCGGGGGGACTGGAAGAAGAAATTTTTCTTCTGTCAGTTCGGTGGTGCGTTGCAGTTCGAGTGGAAGACCAGTAAGGTCGAGGGGTGGCTCTCTTATGATGAATTCACCAACTTCCTGCCGATCTTAGATGACTATGGGATTGTAAAAGAGAGATTTGTCGAGTCCGATCTCGTGCGGGCCGGGCTAAGTCCCAATGATCCAGCCATTTTATTGGCTCTGGGGAGGGATGAGGTTCTTTTAGTTCGCGTCGTAATAACATCACTGATTCTGCCTTGCTTCTTTTCTTGCTTTATTCTCTTCGGTTGCACTGACTTCTTCTGTTTGTTCTTTTCTTTTTCTTTTTTTTTTTAGTGGCATTTACTCCGGTTGCTCCACCACCCCTCCCCGTCGAACAAGAACAAACGGAAGAGGGCCAAGGTGTATTCGACCAGCGATCTGGTGGCGGAGTCATCGGAGAGAACCGATGCCTCATCGGAGAAGACAGTCCCAGTGACGGAGTCCCCTCCCCTCGTCAGCCCTAAGCGACGTGAAGGGAAGGAGCCGCTGTCGGCTGAAGTGGTTGGCGATTGCTTCGATGTAGGGGCAAACCGGCCTCTGTCTGAATTCCCCGAGGTGAGTAGTATTGCCTTTAATTTTGTTCTTCTTGATCGGTGAATGTGTTCTAAGTTGGCGTGGTGGTGCAGGGCACTGAGCAAGTGTGTGGCGAGCTGAATCGCGTAGCCGAATATCTTCGCTGTGCGGCTATACAGTTTGCCTCGCTGGCCGAGGCGCGGGACACGATGGCTGGTGATAAGCGCAGGCTCGTGCGCGAACTGCGGGAGAAAGAAGCCGAGGTAGTGGACCTACAGGCCACCATAGAATCGACGAGGGGGAAGGTGGCCGCTCAGGCCGAAACTATAGCTGCGTTGGAGACCGAAGTGGCTACAGCGAAGGCTCGTGAGGCCGAGCTGTTGGGTTCGCAGGCCGGGGTGATACAGGCCGTAATGGAGAAGGTACTGTGATCCAATTACTTCTCCGACTTAGCCAGCAAGTTGGGGTCACTGTTATCGATCCCGATGACGGCGGATACCCTGGACGCAGTGGCGAAGAAGTACTCGGACATCGATGTGTCCCAGTTCGGGTATAAACGGCGGTCTGACGAGGATATGCTAGCAAGCTATGCGTCCGCCATCGTGGGTTTCACTTCTTCCGCGCCCTTGCTGAAGAAGCTTTGTGCGTCTGGCGAACTGCTCACGCCAGAAACTGTTATGGCTTGTGACGAGGATGAATACACAGACCTCGTTAAAGCTATAGTGGAGCTCGGGGTGGTGGAGCTGGAGACCATGGGTGAGAAGGTGGCGCAGCGGAAGGATGCTCCCGGGCAGGGGCAAGCTAGTGAGCACACGGGCGAGGAGGTGGCGCAGCGGAAGGATGCTCCCGGGCAGGGGCAAGCTAGTGAGCACACGGGCGAGGAGGCGGCGCAGCGGAAGGATGCTCCCGGGCAGGAGCAAGCCAGCGGGCAAGGAGGGGCCAGTGGATCCCTTCCCTACTTCTTCCCTTCCACTTTCTATGATCACTCCGCGGACAATGTATTCTCTCGCTTTATTGACTGAAAACTTGTTATTTTTGTTGATTGCGCCTTCATGCGCTGTAGCCAAACGATAAAACGAAATTTGTGTCGCCGTTCTTAGCCGAAGTTAGGCACATAAAGGGAACCATAGATTCCAAAGATAGCGAGATAGGCCGCCTGCAAGTACTAGTAACAATCATCCGAAATGCAGATGACGTAAAGTGTGAAGCAATGAGGACTTCTTCCTCGTAATTCTTGCGCGTTTATCCCGAAATAAATCCGGATTTGGTGGCCGATGTGAATCGGGCTTAGGTGGCCGAGATGTATCGGGCTTGGTGGCCGAAATAAATCGGGCTTAGGTGGCCGATATGAATCGGGCTTAGTGGCCGAAATAAATCGGGCTTTAGTGGCTGAAATGAATCGGGCTTTAGTCTCCATGTTTGCCGAGAAGTATCGGTAGGAGTGGGCTCCTCAAGTGGCCGAAATTAATCGGGCTTCACTCTCCATGTAGGAGTGGGCTCCTCATACGCGTTTATTGTATTATTTACATACCCGAGATGCGTGTCTCTAGGGTAACACACTTTTCCTCGTCAGGATAGTGTGGAAAAAGAGTATCACATTACCCTCGTCAGAGTAGTGTGTTAAAAGATGAGAGATGGTATGCATAGGTAGTAGAGTATGCAATGATAGACTGACTCGAGAAAGACTTGACTCAAAAGACTGACTCAAATCATGAACTCTCCACTCCTATGCATAGTACCTTTTGAGGTGATCAATGTGACGAGCGGCTCGTGGCTTTGCGCTTACTAAGCTTGGCAGCTTTACGTTCCTTATTTATCGAGACGTATTGATAGGGGTGGTCCCCATGTTTATGCTCCTTGCTTTCAGTTGCCCCATCTGGTGAGGTAGGCGATGAAGACCTCGAGCTCTTACGATCTCCGCCGAGGTGATTACATAGATGCTCTTTAACCATGATGACTGAGGTGCAAAAGAGGATTTTGGTTGATCCTCTTAGAAGCGCTCTTTGATCTCTGGCCGCGCTCGATGCTAGGGTCTACACGGCGGCGACGCGGAGGCCATTGGGGAGCGTCGTAACTCGAGTGAGCGAAGCGGACAAGATCGCCTCGCGACAGTCAACTGTTGGGTTAAGGGAAGTGTACATACATGAGGAACCTGGTAGATCCTCTTCTGCCCATACTTCCTCCATGCATGCAAACCCATCCTCTACCATGTTTGAGCTCGCCAGCCCGTTTCTCAGTCCTTCGAATTAGTGTTGGGGGATTTCTGAGAGTGGAGCTGTTCCGGTTCGGTTTGCCGAAGATGATGTGGTTCGTGATGGGGGACGACGACACCCTTTTCTTTCCGGAGAACCTTGTAGCAGTCAGTGCTGGGGCGGTACGACCATCGCCGGATGATGTAAATCGGCGGAAACTCGAATATGACTCGGCGATTCGGTCGCACGAGGTCTCACGCCTCGTCACCAAAGCGGAGTCGAATCTCCAGGCCTTGATCGAGGTCACGTACCATCGTGGGGTCGGAGAAGGTGTCGGCGTCGTCAGATTTCTCTCCGGTTTCGAGCTATCACTGCACTCCTTGGAACTTATGATGTGAGCGTGTTCGCAGCGGCGCAGAAGGGCTGGCGAGAGTATTACCTCGCAAGAGCTCTACTAACAAATTTAGACTCGGTTGCTGCAGTAGGCGAGGTTGAGTCTCTCATCCTCGTCGACGACGAGCTCGGTCCATTCGGCACCGACGGCGCAATGAGCGGGATCGAAATAGTCAATCATGTACGGCATAGGGACGAGGGCGGGAGAGCTGGAGAGTACGATGTGCTTCACCCTAGAAGCATGAACTAAGCTTTGAATGAACAAAACTTATGGTTCCTGTCACTGCAGTTTATTCTTTGTTATGGCCTTGGTGATTGGTTGCCTAATCCACCAGTAAGCATAAGTTGATAGTTTGTAGCCTTCATGGCGGCATGGAACTCGGCTGGTCGGTGTTGTTACCGTGGTCTCGGCTGCGATGGAGAGGGATGGTTGGGTTGCCCGGCCTTGAGGTGGCTGGAGTTCCATTGTGTGGACGAGCTGCAGATCTTGTTGGTGGTGGAGTCGTGAGCCCTTGTCCATGCGAGCTCGGTGATGCGGGGTTTCTCCGGGTTCCTCGGCCACGCGAGGAGTTTCTCCGGGTTGAGGGCTCCCCTCCTTGAGGCATGACAGGCTTGCCTCCTTCTCCATCGCCAACACTGGCGGCGACGGCGATGTCGAGGCGCTGCCTGATCATTTGTGAACCCTCTTCTTCTCCCTCTGTCCGGATCGGAGTCTCGGCTGCGGTGGAGGGGTTGCTGCATACCGAACCGGTGCTGGCGGCGGCGCTCCTCGTGGTAGCGAGGACGTTGGAGACTTCGGAAACGCCGGCTTGTAGGAGCTGCTTCATCGTCTCTTCTCTCTCTCCTGTCCTCCCTCAAAACCTTTCCCTCCGCCTAGTGACGAAGGCTTTGGGGATCCACACGTCTTTGCTCGCGGCCGACGTCGTGGAGGGGACTGATCGAGCTCGATGTCGTGACGCGAGAATGGCAACTGCACGACGAGGTGACGGCTGCGCAACGGGGTGGCGGGAGGTGGCCGAGCTGGAGGAGTTGCAGCTGTACAGGCTGTTGGCATCGTCAGATAGCGACGTGCCACTCGCCGAGGTGGTTCAAGCTGTGCGGGCTTCGCGTCGAGAGCCACGCCCGTAATCATAGGCGGCGGTGGTAGCTCAACTGGATGAGCAAATAGTTGATAATAAAACTTGCAGCCGTGTGTTGGCGGCGGAAGAGAGAGATGCGTTGCTGTCATGGACCTTCCTTTAACTCTCTCTCTCTCATTCTAGATGTTCTTTGCTGCCGAGATCCGAAGGCGGAGTGTTCCCGAACACATATTAACAGTTTCTCTGAAGCTCGAAAGCCGCTGGTGTGCGACTCCGGGATGATCGCCTCTGAACTTTTCGTTAAATTGTCGGAGTTCTCGAGCAAGTTGTCCTACTTCGGCTTCTGCACGGCCGGCGCGAAGAAGCGAGTATGATGCGGAGTGCGAATTCCTTCCTTGTGAGAAGTCGGCGAGCCGAAGTGGAGGACCGCGTTAATGAACGCGAAGTGGGAGGAGCTCTGCGAGGTTGTGCTGCGAGTGGGACGAAATGGTAGCGCCTTCGAACCCAACATCGGAGATGCTGAGTTCGTCATTGTTGGCGACGTCCATTTCTCCATCCCCCAAATCGGTGCCGGAGGATTCCCTCTTCAACGGAAGCCATGGAAGCTTGTTGAAAGGCTTCTTCGATGTCGATTTTGTAAACGAGGAGTTTCCCTCTCTCTCTACAGCCATGGCGCCATCTCGCTGCCGGTTTGTTTCCATATCTAAGTCTTTGAATTCTATATGAGTAATAATGATGTGGAGGTAGAGCAACGTGGTGTCTACGAGGAGCTCGAACTGGCGAGGATAGTGATCACACTCCTGTAGGGATGCGTGCGTTCACTCTCTCAAGGTGCGACACGACCTCTCTCCACCCGAGGGCCTTGACGACGGCAGCGAGGCGGTTGAGAGATCGTCATTCAGCAGTAGGCACGTTCGCCACCACCGGAGACATCGTGGTGGCTCTCGTCGCCGATGACAGTCTTGGTAGCGTTGTGGTCGCGAAGCTAGTTGATAAGGGCTTGTACGCGGAGCCTCCTCGTCATTCGGAAGAGGAGTTATCTCTAGGTTGGCATTGCTCAGCCCGAAGTCGGAGTCGCAGATTGGGATACGTCTCCCTGGCAGGAATCCACCATGGCGGCGATGGCGAGGATGAGAGTAACTGGAGTCTCTGTTTTTCAACGAGGAGAGTGGTGCAGGTGCTTCACTAATTGGATTATCGCCACTACTGGTGGATCCTTTTAGATGCTTTTGCTTTTGAAGTTGACTCCTCCGCCGCCGCCATTAATTGGAAGAATATGGTGAATCATGAGGTCCCGTACGTAGTGACGGCGGAAACATCGATCGAAACACAAAATTTTTAATCGTTCCCACATACGGCGCCAGTGATCGAACATATTTTCGTGGGGCAATCAATGTAACGAAGAATTAAACAAAAGATCAAAGGAGACCAAGGATTTACGTGGTTCGATCTACCGGAATAGATCTACGTCCACGAGAAAAAGAAGGAGGCGGCGATTTTATTTAGGGTTTCTCGTATAGAGTACAAAGAATGTCCATGTCGTCCAAGCCTCATCTAACATCTATTTATACAAGTAATTAGGGTTTTCCCCCCAATAATAATTACTTCGAGTTGGGCCTATTATTGGGCCTGAATCTGAGTCTTCTACGTTTGGATGAATCGCTTCTCGTGGGCCGAACTACGTGGGCCGAGCTTTGTTGTTGGGCCTAGTAGTTGGGCCGTATCCTATCAGGGCGGCAGCGCAGTTAGGTCCTCCACCTGTGACACACTCCTGTCTAAGATGACAGAGTCACCGATGATGCGGAAGAGTTGTGCCTTCGTCGACAGGTGAAGTATTCTCGGGTGTGACAAAGATTTCGAAGTGTATTGGGGAGTGGCGTGGAGTGATCGGTGGCGGAGCCAGAAATGTCGAATGGGGTGGGCTCAATCAGTGAAGGATACGATCAAGACAAGAGTTACTCGTTTTTTTCGCATTCGACTTGGGCTTACAATGAAAATTTTCGATAAAAATCGAAATTTTAAGAACTAATTACAAAAAAAAAATTGATTTGGGGTGGGCTTAAGCCCATGGTGGCTTGCACTTAGATCCGCCACTGGGAGTGATACAAAAAAGGAGGGGGAGAGAGTTGATTTGTAACATTTTTAATTTTAATTTTAGTTTTAATTTTAATTTTTTTTTCAAAGATTTAATTTTGCCATGTAGGTATAAATGTTGCCAAGTCAGAATTGATTTGGGCAAAAATCTAAATTGATGTTAAAATTGAACAAGTATGAAAGTTGATGTATTTTCTGAAATTTTGAAAGTTCGTGTTAATTAAGGCAAAGTTTATGTATTTTCATGCATTTAACCCTTAAATTTAGTGTAGTTATGCCTAGTGAATATCTGAAATTGTATGCTCCAAATAAATAAATAAACCTAGAGTTGTATGATGAGTAAACTTCATGAAGTAGTAATTTATTTTAAACAACTAAAATAAAATTATGAAATCTCGTTACAGATGACTTAAATATATAACATTAAATATCAAACATTAATCTTCTACTATTCCACCATACAAACGCGGTAATAAAGTTATGGCTAGCAAAAGTATATAAGAAACAAAAGATTTAAAAAATATTCAGCAAATAGAAGCAACATGTGGCAACAAATTTTTTTTTTAATAAGTAAATAATATGTGATTTTCGAGTCCTATTTAATGTGAGTAACTTTAGATAGATATTATGTTACAAAATTAAGTATTTAGAACTAACTAACAAATCCATCGGATGGTTAGGATACTTAGCTCTCACCCAAGAGACCTTGATTCAAGTCTCACTGAAACGAAATACTTGACATATTGTGATAAAAGATAAACTTTGTACCTATTTGACATTAAATTCCACATATAAGAGGTAGATTATCTTCCTTATATATTCATCTGTTTCAACCCATTAATTCATTTTCATTGTATTGTCCAATACATATTCAAGACAGTGGCGCATAAGATAATGTAATTATGTTATATATTAAAATTATAACAACTAATCCGTTGTAGTCTAGTTGGTCAGGATACTCGGCTCTCACCCGAGAGACCCGGGTTCAAGTCCCGGCAACGGAATTTTTTTTCTTTTTTACTGGAAATAGTTTTTTTGTTATTTTTTCTTCTTTTTTTTGGAACTATTTTTTTTTTTATTAATTCTTTCTTTTATTTTTTGAAATACTTCTTTTATTTATATTTTGTGAAAATTGAAAAAAATATAAAAATTCTTTTTTTTGGAAATATATTTTATTGTTATTTATATTTTTGTGAAAATTGTGTTTTTTACCAATTTTCACGAAAGACATGTTAAAAGTAGGAGTGGGTAGGTACGGTATAACTTGACATTTTCTTCATACCTTATACCTTACCTTAAATTGCGGTATGCAAAATATGTATACATTTACCTTACCGTGACATTCGGTATACCTTAACTCGGTATACCTTAATTTCGGTATGGAGTAAACTTCATACCTTTACCTTACCGTACATTCGGTATACCGTACAACGGTACGGTACGTTGTACGGTATGACGGTATACCTTTGTCGTACCTTACTTTTAATACACTAGATATATACTTTTATACCAATTTTTTTCATATCGGAAAATTACTGTTAATTAATTATATATTCAACAATATCAATGATATTGTAATATTATACTTCCTCCATCTCATATAAGTAGTCTCATTTGGAATGGGCACAAGAGCCAATAAAGGAGGAAATGTGTGGTTGTAATTAATTGATCCTGAAGAGAGAGAGAGTTAATTTTAGCCAAGTATTCTTTACCATTTTAGGAAATGAGACTAATAGATAAGACGGACGAAAATGGCAAATGAGACTACTTATACGAGATGGAGGTAGTAATAACATTAAAACCATATTACAACTTGAGATAAAATATATGTTAGAATTTTAGAATATTATAATATACACTAAATTTTCAGTATACGGTATGAGACGGTATACCTCGGTATTTGAAAGTTCATACTTTTACCTCACCGTAGTTTTACGGTACGGTATGATATCTTACCAAAAATCTAGGTATAACCTTAATTACAATATTTTTGATATATTGTCGGTATAGTATGGACGGTATACCGAATTTTCAGTATATTTCCCCAATCCTAGAGTACTCATTTTGGTTTGAGATTGGGCGAAAAATATCCATTTTAATTATTTAATCAAGAGGGTGAGTTCCAATTGATATATTTCAATTATATTTTTATGAAAAATATCTTTTTTGTTGTAAATATATCTTTTAGATATATATCAAATATTAGTGATAATCATCCCTTAACCTCAAGCCCAAGATTTGTGCCACTATAAATAGCGGCTTTCAGTCTTCATAATAATACATCCAAAAATTCCTGCAGTTTTCTCTTCTTCTTCTCTATTCTTTCTCTCTCCCTTCTCTAGTTTCTCTAGAGATTTTATACTCTAGTTTATAACACGTTATCAGCAAAATTGTTCTACTAAGTGGGGATTGCTATAGGTAAGAACATAGTGGTAAGAGCATGTCGATTCTTATGCCAAATGTCTAATTGAATTATAATTCATATGAATTTTTTCTCGATCTAATTAGTGAATTCAAATATTATTTATGTTGATTGTTTACCAAGTTTTTATTCAATCGAAAAGGAATATATTTGATGTTGTGAAAATACAATTGTACCATTATATTGATGATGTTTAATTCATTTTGTTAAATAAGATTTACAATTAGATCTTTTCGTATATCAAATATATGTATATCTTAACTATTGCTATATTATGATGATAATAATCATTGTTTCCTGAAGAAACATGAACTGTGAATCTTTAATAATCCCGAAGATTATTGTACTTTTGTATTTTGTTTTGCTAAAATAGATCTAGCATACATCTATATTTGTAAATCTGTTATTATATCACAATGATATAATAGTCATTGTTTCCTGAAGAAACATTGAATAAAAGTTATTGTTTCATGAAGAAACATTGAATTGTAAACTTTTAATAATCCTGAAGATTATTATTATAGTTTTATTATCGAACCATTTATTTATTGGTTCGATTTATTTAATTGTTGCTCCTGAAGTAGCACAATATTCCCGAGGAATATTACATGTAGATCTTTAATAATCCTGAAGATTATTATTGCATTCTCATTTATTGTATTTTTATTATCGAGCCGTTAATTTATTATATTATTGGTTCGATTAAATTAATTGTTGCTCCTGAGGTAGCACAATCAATATTCCTGACGAATATTTCATGATTCAGATCAATTCATAAACCTTTATTATATTGTATTTTATTGTATATTGCAGTATTTTATTTCTCTTTTCAGTATTGAATTGTATAACTATGTAATCGTTGTTACGATTTAAATCGTTGCTTCTAAAGTAACACAATTAATATTCCTGAAGAATATTATATGCTTTTGAAAATCAATACATGAACATAGATATTATATTTTGATTGTTGCTCCTGAAGTGGCACAACAAATATTCCAGAAGAATATTACATGCTCCAGACGAGCACATCATATTTTAGTTAAAATATGGTACTCCCTCCGTCCTCCATTTAGTGACGGAGGGAGTTTGGGCACGCGTTTTTTCGCATTTTATGGTATAATAATAAATTAATGTGTTAAAGTGTTAAAGTGGAATAATTGTGGGTCCATTTGAATTGTTTAATAGTATTAAAATGTTAAAATAATAAAAAGTAGATGTATAAAGTATTAAAGTGATTGTGGGGTCTACGTCCAAAAATGGAAATTGTCAGTAAATGGAGGACGTCCCAATATAGTATTAACGTCACTAAATGGAGGACGGAGGGAGTATATGATTCTTGTATTTCGTTAGTGCTAGATTGCACAAACGATTCTACATCATTAATCATAAGTATTATGATTTGAGTCTTAGATACTGAGATATAAATTGTATGACCCCAAGCAAAATGATACTTACGGATTCTTCAAATATATGTGCCCAGAAGGCATAAATTTTAGTTAAAGCGATTGGGGCAAATCATGTCATGAACTCAAAGTTCGATAACATAAAATGTTTTATGCTTTGGCATGAAAATTTTGGACATCTAAGAGCAACTGTTATGCACCAAATTATTAACAGTTCATGTGGAAACAATATAAAGAACCAGAAGATTCTTTTAACGAATGAATCCACATGTAATTTTTATGCACAAGGCAAGTTAGTTATTAGACCTTATACGAAGGTTAGTATTTCCCTCTTTCTTGGAAAGAATTTAAGGGGATATTTGTGAACATATATGTTCATCATGTGGGCCAATTCGATAATCAATTTTATTGATGTATGTTTATTCTAGATGGTCACATGTATGCTTGCTTTCCAGCAGAAACGCAGCATTAGCCAGACTACTTGCTTAAATTATAAAATTAAGAGCTCAACTCACAGACAATCCAATTAAGAGGATTCGTCTTGATAATGCATTGAGTTTCAATCTCAAGCATTTAATAATTATTGTATGGCTATTGAAACTGAGTTGAATATTTTGTTGCTCATGTTCATATTCAAAATGACTAAGTAAAGTCATTTATGAACGACTTCTTATTGATAGACCATTATTTACATGGGGTCATGCCATAATGCATGTTGCACATTAGTTCGGCCAGCAGCCTATATCAAAGATCTTTTGGTTGAGAACCTGATAGTTTAAGCACCAAAATGGGTCCCAAACAACGGTTTGAGATGTATATTGGATGAGATTCACTTTCAATGATAAGAAAGTACAAATCTCAATCTACAAAAGCATAACGAAATTTCTTGAAATTAAAAAGCTATCACATTTTGATTCCTGAAGTAATCAATGTGAACAAGAAGTCGAAAAGACAATTCATTTGCAAAAGATTGCAAACAAACTTTATGATGCTTTTGTTGATACACGAAAAGTGATACCATCTCACATACTCTAGCCAATATAGATTGACTTGTATTTTCATCTTTTGTACTCCAGTAGCAGTACAAAACAAATCATAAGTGTAAGCATCAATTATGGAATAATATAAGTCAAGTAATTTAATTCAAAGTAGTGCCTGAAGCACACGATATTGTTTATAACAATAATATGGTCGAGAGAGGCTAAGAGTATTATTAATGTACAAATATAATGTGTGAGATAGATCACAATAAGATGAATCACATTATGTTCATTTGCCTAAAGCAAATTTAAAAGACTTTGAGGCATTAGGGGGAGATATAGATGGAAGAATGCCGTCAAATTCATGATGGATAATATATCCACACATATTATAAGTTGAACTGAAAGTTCATACGAGTATTAACTGCCAATAGAGTGAAACACAAATACTTGTATTTGCACCATACCACAAATAATAGAAGTTAGTGACGAACTATATGGATAAAGTTATATTCCCGAAGAGGTTCGTCCCGAAGACGAGAATCCCAACATATTTGCACGTGCTCAAAATAATCTTAACATTGGGATTACGGAACGACCAGATCTAGTATATTGTGGGAAATAATATAGATCTTATATAAGTGTTGATAATGTCATGAACTTTGTAAGTACATGAGAAATGCATGATATAAATACATAATTGTCGACAACACTTTTTGCCTCAATTCAATATGATTATTATTGGATCCAAGAGTTATATGCCAGAAGCATATTGACAAAAAGAAATTGAGGCAGAGCTTGCTTATAAGACAAAAGGTCGTTTGCTTTATAGTAAATACACCAAAGAATGTGGTCAATGAAAGACACACATGATTATTTCTATGGAAGAGAAATAAATTTAAATAAAGTGGTGTGAAATAAAGCGAGAAGCTCAAGACTTAGTGGAAACTCTAAGTAAAATTTATTCTTATGTTGTGACATTACGTTCCGGTAACTATATATATCTGGCAGTATTATGAATAGAGATACTCAGTTGATGATAGTCATGACCATATTGTGTATAGATCATTAGACGTGAATGTCTAAAGATATAGGTCCCAGTTTGGACTCAGACTTCATCATGAAAAGTAAAGAAAAACTCATAATGGAGTAATATCAATGAAGTCAATTCTTCCCGAAGTAAGAATATGTGAGCAATGTTAAATGCTCTAGCGTGTTTATCAAAAGTCGTGAAATGCTTATATATCATTATATATATGTTTGTAAATTGATACACGCAAATGACTTGAGATGATTTACTCATGCTTTGAGGCGGAGTATTTTAATAAATGTCATATAAAGAAATGTGTCGGCCTGCAGACCGAACATCTCTATGAAGCATTATTTGCATACAAGTTAATTTACTTGGAGAGAAATTCTATAAAGAAATTTCATATTTAATGAGTATCCCATATCTCATTACTTTGAATAAATAAGATAACAAAGAAAGTACGAACCAGAAGTTCATTAGTTTAAGTACTACTCTATCAGACCTGATACCTAATCTGAAGTTAATATGCTAGCAATATTTAGAGTTTCTCCCAGAAGGAGATATGTCAATATGATGTAATCACATCATTTGGTATCTTCAAGGTGTAGGAAACCTTGACCTATTGCAAGAAATTGAGGTTGACATTGGTAATACATGGATGCTAAATATTTGCATCATACAAGATCTCAAATTGAATAATGATTTGAGAGTTTCTCCTAAAATCCTTTACAAGGATAATGTATTAATTGTATTGCACAAATACGTTCGAGAAGAACGATGAAATTTGATAACATTGTGATATTTGATCACTGAAATCCTCCCTAGGTTTATGTAAGGACCGTGTATTTATTGATATTGAAATATGATTCAAGATAGTTATCTTGAGGGGGAGTGAACAAGTTCAAAATGAACTCGAACATTTGGTCTTGTAAACCAAATGAATAATTTAGAAGACCCTGAAAGTCAAATAGTTGTACTCTTTTTCCCTTACTATGTTTTTTTCCGTTGGGTTTTCTTAGTGAAGTTTTTTAATGAGGCAACTAGTGCAATAAATAAGTAAAGTGTATGTCATGTACTCTTTTCCTCTACCGGATTTTTCCCATGAGATTTTTACGGAGAGGTTTTTAACGAGGCATGGACATCACGACAGTAATGTTCAATGGAGAATATTATTAGTGATAATATTTGAGTGGACATTCTTTTGTAGCTTCATATATCAAAGGTGGTACGATACAAAGCATGATATTGCAAGCAACGGCGTGATCGATATTCAACTCATTGTTCAAGTGATGGCCATGGTGGACTCATTCAAGAACCAACATTCAAATCATTCGACATAAATGCGTCCGCCGGCTCAAGATCTACAATGTTTAATTTCAGGGGGAGAGCTGTACTCTTTTTCCTTCGACCAGGTTTTGTCCCATATGGTTTTCCTGGCAAGGTTTTAACGAGGCAGCACATGTATATTATTTTAGGGATGATCATCAAGGGGGAGTGTTGTAAATATATCTTTTAGATATATATCAAATATTAGTGATAATTATCCCTTAACCCCAAAACATAGCTTTGTACCACTATAAATAGAGGCTTTCAGTCCTCATAATAATACATTTAAAAATTCCTGCAGTTTTCTCTTCTTCTTCTCTATTCTTTCTCTCTTCCTTCTCCAGTTTCTCTAGAAATTTTCTCTCTAGTTTATAACATTTTTTTCTTTTTTTATTGTTATTTACTGTATATTTTAGTATGTATCACATTTACAAATTTACTTTCTAAAAAATATCTAATATTTTATTTATTTATTTATATTTTAGTAGGTATCAAACTTACAAATTTATTTCTCAAAACAAAATTTCTATTTTTTTCCTTTTCTTTTAAATATTTTTTTTTGTCTTCTTCTTCTTCTTTTTGTTATTTATATTTATATTTTAGTAGGTATCAAATTTACAAATTTATTTCTCAAAAACAAAATTTCTATTTCTTTTCCTTTTCTTTTAAATAATTTTAAAAAATCTTGCTTAAATTAATGAATTCAAATCGAATCTATAAAAAACTAGTAATAATTTTAGCAAGAGAATCTAGTGGTGGTGGATAATAACTACTCCCTCTGTCCCACTGGGATAGGGACCTTTTTTTTCCGGCGCGGAAATTAAGACGAGAGTGATGATAGTGAGATAAAGTGAAAGGTAGTGGATTAAAGTGATATGTCAGAATTTTATTGGGTTACAATTTTCCATTTTAGGAAAGGTCCCTTTATCAGTGAGACATCCCAAAAAGGAAAAGGTCCCTATATGAGTGGGACAGAGGGAGTAACTAATTTAACAACCCTTCAAAAACTCCCCACCATTTTTCCTCCTCTTATCCCCTCACTTCACAACTCCATCAATGGCTAGCCTAAGCTTCAACTCCACCGGAATCAAAAACCCCATAACCAACCTCTCCTCCCCAACCAAACTCCCTCTCTCCAAAAGGCAAAATCTAAAGAATCTCATCAGAAACCCCAATTTCCCCACTTGCTTTTCGGTCTCCGAAAGCTCCGTCTCCTCCGCGCCATTACAGCCTGAAACCGGAAGCTCCGGCGGCGAGGAAGAAGAAGAGTTAGACGACGATCCAACCTCGGAGCTGAGCTATCTCGACCCGGAAACGGACCCGGAGAGCATTAGGGAGTGGGAGGTGGATTTCTGCTCTAGGCCGATTCTTGATATTAGGGGTAAAAAGACATGGGAGCTTGTTGTTTGCGACGTCTCGCTTTCGCTGCAGTACACCAAGTATTTCCCTAATAATGTTATCAATAGTGTGACTCTTAAGAATGCTATTGTTACCATTTGTGATGAATTGGGCTTACCCTTGCCTGAGAAAATCAAGTTCTTCAGGTGAGTGTTTTGGCTGTTGCTCTTGACTTTTCGTTGTCGTTGTTTTGGTTTGTGTGATTCTTGAATTTGGTAATGCAGGTCACAGATGCAGACTATCATTACAAGAGCTTGCAATGAGCTTGGTATAAAGCCTATTCCGAGCAAACGAGTGAGTAACGATCGCCATTATCTCTTGTGTTTTCTTGAAGCCATCTGCATTTTTAGCCCTCTCCAGTTCACTTAAGCATAGAAAATGTTGTTAGGATTTCGAAGCTTGTTTTAGTTTTCGAGCTTTTTTCCAAATCTTGGCTCAATATTAGGACTGCAAGAGTGATGTTCTTCATTTCATATTATGATGTTTACTGGACTTAATAGATAGAGCTACAACTTAGTGATTTCGAGTTACAAACATATGATGATGGTTGTTTGGTGGCCTCAAAATGTTGGCAGTCGAGCTATACATCGTAGCCATGTGTGCTAGAAGAAGAGATAATCCATCCCCATTTAGTTCTTTAATTTCCACTGGCATGGCAGTGAATTTGGTGTTAAATCTTGAAAAATCTAATTGATTAACTGGTGCTTGTTGTGGTTGTGTTTAGTGTTTGTCTCTGGTTCTGTGGCTCGAAGAACGTTACGAAACTGTATATACTCGGCATCCCGGTTTCCAGAAGGGATCAAAGCCAATCCTTCCACTTGATAACCCCTTCCCTATGGAACTTCCTGAAAATCTGTATGGAGAAAAATGGGCATTCGTTCAGTTGCCTTTCTCTGGTAATCCCTCTCTTTCGACATCTTATTGCAACTCGAATGTAGAAAAGAAATGCCGACTTAGATTTCTGTTTCCCCCTCAGCTGTCCAAGAAGAGGCATCCTCCTTGGAGACGAGGTTCGCCTTCGGAGCTACCTTAGATTTGGACCTTCTGGGAATCGAAGTGGATGACGAAACATTAATCCCCGGACTTGCAGTCGCAACATCTCGAGCTAAACCACTAGCAGGTCTGCATCGTATACTTGAAATCTAAAATGTGGTGATCCTAATTTCACTTGCACTGTAATGCAGCATGGATGAATGGGTTAGAAGTGTGCTCGGTTGAAGCTGACACGAGCCGAGCTTCTGTGATCTTGTCAGTCGGGATTTCAACCCGCTACGTTTACGCCACATACAAGAAGACAGCGGTTACCGCAAGTGAAGCCGAAGCTTGGGAAGCGGCAAAGAAGGCCAGTGGTGGCTTGCACTTTCTTGCTATTCAAGACGACTTGGATTCCGACGATTGCGTCGGATTCTGGCTGTTGCTGGATCTGCCGCCTCCACCAGTATAGTTTTCTTGTTTCCAGTTGGAATGAATCTTCTTCCTCTTGAGATTATATTTGGAGAGATGCTCAGGCTTGGAGAAATACCAAAATATACTTTGATTCTTATTGCATTTCCATCTTCTTTCTTGAATTCTGTTTATGTATTTCCTCCTCTGCTGTAAATGATGTAATGTTTCCTTTGTTATAATCATAAAAGCAGTGCAAATATAATTATTTCCTAAAAATTAAATGTGTCAACTAGGGTGAAACGACCCAAAATCGAATACACTTCGACTAGAGAAGGGCGGAGGGAGTACAAAAGAAATGTAGATAGAGAGTAATTAAATTTAGAAACAATTCAAGAATATTCAATTAAATCAGGAAGTAGAATAAATGGCATGAGATACAAAGGTACATTATTACATTTCTGCCCTCCAATGACATCACAACTATAAGCAGCTCTCAAGGAGAGGAGCAAATCTATAGTAGATACAAAAGCAGTTTCTAAGCATTTACACAAGAAAATACAGACACTGAACAGCTTACAGAAATAAGTGATCAGACTAAAACATCTAAACTGAATCTGATATTGATATCAGATTCATGATAGAGTCGCATTCACGGCTCTCTTCGAATAGGTCGACAATCGAAGTGAAGAGGAGAGTTAGGCCAACCCGATGTCTCTGCAGTTGCCTTCTTGAAGCCTCGGGGCAAAAGGAATGGGATGGTCAATCTTTTCCATAATAAGGTCGATCCTTCACTTTTTCAAGAATGAAACAGAAAGATGTAACTCAATGCTTTTGCTTCTGAGAAATGAAACGAATCCCCTGTTTCCCTAGCTCGAAAGTCTTGGTCTTTCCATCATCAAGAGCAATTGAGACTACGGGTGTTCCCTCAAAAACTTCAACTACCGTACCCTTATACCTGTGAAAGAAGAGACACACAAACTCAGCATATATAAACCAACTTCATATTTGCAACTAGTTAAATTGCTTCAAGATGGAGAAATATCGGTTGTATCTTTACGAAATTTACCAGGAGTTGCTAGAAGGCTGATGAACTTCAACTCTTTTCCCAGCAGCACCTTTTCCCAATTTCTGCAGTATCCAATTGACATCACTAAAGTCCTTTATGGTACTATCTTCACGCGCTTGTAAGGAATCTTCGTCACCAACTGCCGGTCTTCTCCGTTTTGACCTCTGACCCCTTGTATAAGTTAACTCATCCTTCCCAAGAGGGGGTGGAAATGATTCAAGCTTTCCAACATTCAAATTGCTGTTTCCATTATTAAGATTCTTGGGAATTTTAAACTTCAAGAAGGGCTTCCGCTCCTTTGTCGGAGCCTCTGAAACAGAAGGTAAGTTACTACTGTCATCAACCAGATCACCAGAAACAGACACATCTCCCATTGACGCTTGTTTACTCCTTCGAGATGCACTGTCTTCGGCATTTCTTTTACCTAGTACTGAGTTTTTATTACTAGGAGAAACCGATTCATGGCCCTCACTTAATCCTTCTAATTCGGAATTAGAAGCATTCCTGAATCTTATCAAGGGGCCTTCTTTCCCTTGCAACTTAAAACCTTTTACTCTGTCAGAACGGTCTCGTTTGTGCCCTGCAACAAACAAGACAAGTGTTCTTTAACCACACGAAGAAGAAATAATCACGACGCAACAGTGAAGATGCACAAGAGAGAAGAAATAATTCTACATAGACTGCTATACCTTTTCTCTCCCCAGATTTAGATGCAGAATCAGGTTTGTCAATGTACTCTTGATGTTTGAGTTGGCCTGTATCTTCGATTCCTATATATTAGACGTAGAGTGCATAATTAAACTACATCATGAAATTCAAACATGGAACATATCAACCATCTGATTTTTATCATGGGAGAATTTAAGCTCGGGATTAAGATTCACACTTTTTTTTATAAAAAACCAAGAAGATTTACAGATTTTCTTTTCCTTTCAAAAAAAATAAAAAGATTCACAAATTTTTAGCCAAATGTTATTTTTCTATGTAAGCAACATAACATCATGCATAGAAATCATCATTTTTTCTTAGCTAAGGTCATTTGCAATTTCTACACCATAACAGAACAAACGCACCAACCAACCTAAACTAAGCCCAAAGTAACTGTACATCTAACTCTAAGATGCCATTAAAAACAAAAGCAGTAACAAGCATACCTCTTGATAAAGCTTTGCTCTGTCCCATCTTAAGGCCTGAGGCTTCAGATCCTGGAGGAGTAGTATTTTTACTTCGAGTACCCAAATGTATAACAAGCTTTGGTCCAGGTGCAGTATTGGGCACACCACTATTACTTCCAAATTCCTCCCTATTAATCAAGCTTTGAGGTTTATTACTCTTTATTCTGATAGTTCTTGATGCCTTCGCTACATTAGTTGCTGAAACCTCATCAACATATTTGTGTTTTGGTGTTTCAGCTTCATTTTCCTCTATCAAACTTTGAGTAACAGGAGGTTCATCATTCTTATTATTGTCCGTAAACCCATCTGAACTCCGGAGAGTATCAGCTCCACCGGTCAAAGATATTTCATTTCCCTTTTTCTTGCCATTCTTCTTGCTCGATTTTTTCCCAGACTCTTTGCTCTTTCTTGGTGAGTTATTACCTAACCCTTTAAGTGAAAATTTCAAGGAACGGCCATATTCATTCTTTACCAATACAGGTGCACTTTCTTCATCTTCAGAAAAGGGCAAAATGTCGAAAATTTCTTCTTGAGTTGGCAAACCAGCAGCTGCTCTCAAGCTTGCTATCAAATCCTTATCAGCCTCATCTCTCCGCTTCCAGAGCTCCTGAACAGCCTCCTCAAGATTTGTAACCTGGTGTGAAGAGAAAATATTGACGCCAAACGATAGCATTAGAAATAGAAAGAGCATCATTTACATGTGCATGTATCCCTTTAAATCAAGATACATGAAAAATCACCTTGGGGCATTCTCCACGGCAGGTGGTGCAAACATATTGGAGATTTCCATCAACTTGAAATTGCATGTATTTTTCCTCACTGAAGAATTGATATTGATGTCAATACAAAAAAGTCAAAATACAGCCGAAAAGTGCTCTCCAAGAAAATTAGAAGGGGTAACGTCTAAAGTCTGATGTGTTACAGAAACTAATGAAGATACAAATTAGAAAGAACGACGGAAAACGAGCATGGCATATAGGTGTAACAACTAGAAGTAATTGTCGATCCACACAGTAAGTTGCATCAACTACAAAAACATAACCAATAGATAGACTTTCTCTAGTTAAAGCCTACATAGAAGATTAAGTCAGTGATCAGTGAGCATTTTTATTTAGCAGAGGAATATCTCGGTATTCTGTTGGTGAGTAAATATCCAAGCTTGTCCGAATCATGAAGGTGAAAATAAGAGCCAGAAAAGAAGGGAAGAACTGCCAGTCAACTGGGATAACTCTAGACATGGAAAGCTCTGACTGCGGAGCAATTAATGCTGGAGAATCTAGCTAAATGAAACCAAATGCTGGACTCGTATCTACAGCCAACTAATGCCAGAGAAACATAATGAACAAATTCAAGTGCCGGACTTTGATCTACAGCCATACTGAAAACTAGTACATCCTCGAGTAGCTAAACCCTAATGAGGGAAAAATTCTCCTAAAATGAGAAGAAGTCTTCCACCACAAAGCTAAATCAACTGCTTAAAAAAATGTTTAATGACCCGATGTGCTTCTGCCTCTTTAGCTAGATATATACTCCCTTCGTCCCATTGAATGGTGTGCGTTTCTATGTTTTATACCTCACATAGATTCAAGAAAAACCCATCATTCAGCGGGACAAAGGAAGTATATAATAAGTATATAAGTCCCTTTTAGTACTTCAGTAAAATCAAAAGTATATTAAAATTCCTGGAAGATCCATTCTTGCCAAACTACGCTTATAGACCTATTATTACAAAAGCATGTATAACCTATTCTTTGATCACCTTAGTAGAAAGGCATGAAAAAGTAACCCTCTAGAGCTCAAGAGAAGATCAAGAAAAATGACTTGTGCTTAAGTTCACGAATCACGACATGCCAATCCAAAAATACTTTTGGATTGGTAATTTTACATCTTTAAACAGCACGGAATTGCAATTATAACTTATTCAAAGTGAAGAAAAATTATTACTTGAACATTAAATTAGCATAATCTATAGACTATGTCAAACAGTTAGTTGTTTGCGTAATAAGGTAAGAGGAAATCACAAGAATACATCAAAGCTGAGCTGAACTAAACTTCGCTTGTACGGGGCTTAAACCTCTATTGAATCTATCATCACAGCTTCTTCACGTGTACAGAATCTTACAGACTAAGAAACAATAATCCTAGTCCTCTATATGTTATTCACACCACAGTTCAAACTATCATTACATTTATCAATTCATCCAATTCTAATAACTGAAAAGGTAAGTATTACACTACAGATAATATAAACTTGAGGAAGAAGAGCAAGACCTGATTCCATCACAAGGACAGTGAACCCAACGTTGACAAATATCGCAGCATACCATAGGAGTTGATTCGGAGTCCCTATAGACCTGCAGTTGTAAGTAAAATAATAAGCAAACAAATTTTGCTACTTAGGAAAAGTATTTTTCGAGCCTTTTGTCATAAGTGGAGGACTGGCAAAAGTGCCACAGGGACTGAGTACTAAGTAATACCTTCAGACAGACTGGGCAATAATTTCCTTTGCCAAACAATCTTCCGCAAGCATCACAGCAAGTATAGCCCAAAAGCCACCTACAAAATTTCAACTTCAAAGTCATGGACAGATCAAATTTAAGGCAATAGAAAGACTTTGTCATAATTTCTTTCTATTCTCTCTGTTGTTTTCTAATCGTGTTCTGGTTTTCTTTTTTACATGCTTGTAAGTTCTTATATCAGCAATAATGACTTCGCAATCAACTAGAAGTCTAGAATTATAAAGTGAGACAGTGAGAGTGAGATAAAGTGAGACAGTGAGAGTGAGTCCTCCAATTCTATACATTAAGAATCACATCCTTAACACATGAGAAAATACATAAACTGACATAAAATTAACCTCATTAAGCTCAAGCGGGATTTAGAAAGTGCATGTTAATTATGAAAGAATCTAAGCCATCTTCAGTCATAAAGTATACCTAACAGTTCTAATTAGAATACAGGTATTTTACCAACCCATATATTACTGTGTGTGCATATGTCTATGTGTGTGGGTATTATACCTAGACACTCAAAGATATTACACGTCGGCAAGTGCCAAACATATATACAGATGCTTTAAAAATGCCGCCTTTTGACATGATATGCACATAGTATATCATAAATACAAGCTTCCCAGAAGAGATAGGATCTAGGCAAAGAAAGAGAAGTGCAATAACTCAAAAACAACTTACAGAAATGAAAACCCCAAATTGAGATATTAAAAAAAATAGAGAAAAAAACTAACCTTACACTTAAGCCATTTCCAGGCACCGTAGAACCACAGCTATGACATTTGGTATGCTTGGGACACAAATAAGGCCCATGGCTTACATTCTGCTTGTTCCAAATTCAAATGCATAAGCTGATTGGAGATCAATTTTTACATTCTTTTTTATTGGAAATGATAACTTTTTAAGGAATTAAAAGTATTTCTATCACACCTTGTGAGGAGGTTGCTGACAGTAACAATGGTATGCACCATCACACCTTTTACAGAACATGAATTTATTTGGATCGCCAGATCTTCGACACACCTAAGCAACCAAAAAGACAAAAGTAAACAAGCATATCAAGGTCAAAGTCAGAGAATCATATTTACCACCCCTGCCCCTCCTGAAAGAAAAATCTGTTGCTCGGTGAAGCTATTTACAATGTAAAAAGCAGAGAAGGAAGCATCCTCTCTGATGCCAACAAGATCAAGTAAAGAATACTCCAGTATACAAGATTTGAGGCAAATAACAATTTAATGGAAAATGAAAGGGCTTCTATGAAATCCATCCAAACACTTGACAAATTGTCCTGCATACCAGACTTAACACTCGTGTCTTACACAATTAGCTCATATTAACCCATGGCTCAAGAACCAACCTCCCCATCTTTTGAAATAAGCAATTAACAACACTCAATTTGGGCAGAATGATGTTCTTCAAAGTAAAACTTCTCGATTAGGTATTAACTTCTCATACAAAATAACAAATTTTGCATGATAGTATATAAAATCATACACATATTTAAAATCATCATTATCCACATTCCAATTAGGAATAATTACCAGCTACCTAAAAGTAATGCAAAATAATTATGCATAACAGTATAAGGAATAAGATATCAACCTCGCATGTACGGCAAGAGGGGCAACTCCAAGAACTCCAGTGAAAAAGATCTGTATTCAAACATTTCATGGAAGAATTATTTAAAAAAAAAAAAATTGAAAGTAGGGAAAGCAGAAGCCATTATTAACTTCTTCATTGCAGCTCTAGAATCTACCTCTGTTTTGGGACCAAGCTTTAAGACAGCTCCTGTGATACTTCTTGCCACAGGTGTTGCAAGGTAGCATCTTCCTTGCCCTTTCACTTCCATCATTTTCACCAGAAAAGCATATGCGGCACATCACTTTGGCAGTAGACAGACCTTGCTCTTCTCCAGCAGCATCCCTAGCAGAGTCCTGCTACAGGAATTAATTTGAAAGGGCTTCTTTATGACATAGTTGAACAGGCAGAAGTTTATAAATGTTCAATGTAGCATGAATATTATCACGAGAGATGAACACGAAACCGTGTTTGAGTTTCTTAAATGATTACCGCGGAACCTACGTATTATACTCAACATCAATGCCTATGAGAAAATACAGCATGGCAGAAGCTGTTATCTACTATTAAAAAAAGGCATGAAACTAAGATTAAATAACCACATATCATCTAAAGTAGTCGTGACACCAGGCATGATAAAAGAATGTCTGATTCCAGGTTCTGAAGAATAATTCTTTCAGCAGTACTCCATTGTATATCAGCTTCGGTAGGGTTTCATTCAAAGAACATCAAACCAGTGAATGTTACCATTGACTCCTCTACAACAATTCTAAACTAGTTAACTTACAGCATTCTAGTCTGCATAAGCCAGCTCAATATCAAGACATCATTAAATAACATAAGAAAATGACTTCCTGCATTTGCATCCCTTTACATGGGGGTGAGGTGCCTTTTCCACTTTAACCAATAACTATCAAGTGTAGCCAAGTTCTTTTTTATTTAATCCAACCAACTAAGTAGAATGCTCTTTTCACAAGATCATGATATTAAAGCCACATGCAGTTTGAAATAGTCAGTGACCCAATAATGTCCAGAAATGTCATATTAGAAGGAAGTGGGATAGAAAGGTCTTTTCACAACAAGAATAGCCATTGACAGCGTCATATAGCACTAACAGGCCTAAATAAAAAGGAATTTTCTCCTGTAAAGCTTGCAGATTTAATTTCCATGAAAGTTCATGAACTTTACCTTATGATGAGAAAATAAAATGACAATTACTACACAAATTGTACAAAATAAGCATGTCCAGTCAAAATTGCATCTAAAATTTATCAGGCACGAATGCAATGCACATAATGAGGACCAAGATTTTACAAATAACATCAACTTTACAAAAAACACGCCCACACACACACCAAAAAAAAAAAAAAAATCGCGCACTAATCAAGGAAAGGAATGTGATATTACTGCAACACGTGGCGCACAACTTTGCAATAAAAGTAACTAATAAAGATGGGCCAGCAAAATCGGAATCCAGGATATAACAGAAACAGCTGTCTTAAACAAGACAACAGCTAGAATAAAAAATGAACTACGCGTCATCTATAACTAGTTCTTTTAACAAAACAGGGCATTTAATTTAGGAAGACGAGCAAAATGGTATACCAATCAGGAAAGTTCCAACATTTACGTATGATACATTCTACAAACCAAAACCTGGGCAGAAAACCCTACCAATTAGAATAACCAAAAAACAATATAATTTAGTCGCTGAAAGACTACATTTTACCGTTTCTTTCTTTTTCCTTTATTTTATTTGGGGCAGTGAGATTTTCTGAGACAACTTTTAGAAATAAATACAGCACTTAGCAATCAACGAGAGTTCCATAGCAAGATCCCAAATCCTTTCTATTAAGAATGGCCTCATCTTTAACACATGCAGAATGCAAAAACTGGCATAAAAGTTAACTTTACCAGGCCCTAAGCAGATTTCAGAATGTGCATATTAATTATGAAAAAATGCAGCTCGTCCCCATACTTTATCCAGGATACAACAGAAACAACTGTCGTAAACAAACAAGACAGCTGAAGTCGATGCAGTCGTAAATAAATACTAATTCACGTTTGGAATTCACTCTTCTAATGAAATCCAGCTTGAAATTAGGAGGACAAACAACACGTGGAAACCTAAACCGAGCACAATTACCAATTCGAAAAGTTCAACACTTCGGTCAGACATTCTACAAACAAAAACCTAAAATTGGAGACCTAAAACACAGGTATAACATACGGCGACAATCAAACTATTCCGTAAAACCCTAGAAAACAAGTATAAAAAGTAAGAAAATAAAGCCATTCACCTCCAAATCACCAGACTCAAACCTCCTGGCGTAATCCTCAGCAGCCAATGAGGTTGCAGCAGCTTGTTTCTGTAGCGCAGCCCTCTTCACCTGCGCCGACGCCTCCTCACCTCCACCGCCAACCGCCGCCGGCACATCCACCGGCAATTGAGGCGGCGGCGGCGGCGGCACGGGTGGAGAAACAGCAATTTTCGGGACTTTAACCTGAACGGTCGCATTCTCCCTGGCCTTGATCAACCACGGATCCTTCAAAAATCGCTCAACCCTAGCAACCTCCTGCAGAAAGTCTTCCTTGCCCTTCTCGCTCCGCAGCGGCCCAGAAAATCCCAGCGCGCAGAAGCATATTCTCCGGCTGCAACAACACGAAAAGATTCGAGATTTCGTTCAGATTTCAAAAACCCACATCGCAAAATCCCCAGATGCAGTCGCCAAAACACGCCCGAGTGCGCGTTTTCGGAGAAAAAATTGGAACGAGAGGGGGAGATGCAGAGATATACAAAGAACTATGTGTGTGCACTACAAATAACTGGAGTGAGTGAGGAGATTAGGGAAGGGGTTACCAGGTAATTGGGCAAGCAACATGAAAGGCCATAATTATACGAGCAAAAAATGGGGGGAAATTTTATTTATTTTGAGTGTTTAAGCGAGCGGTGTTATGGAGGAAAAAATATTTAGTTTTAATTGTTCGGATTGATTGGAAAAAAATAATGTGAAATTGGAAAAGGAAAAATATGGGAAGAGGAGAGAGAGAGAGAGTAGATACAGAGAGGGAGAGAGAGAGACGAGGTTGGTGAAATATTCGGGGGCAGTGGGTTTGGGCTTTGGGTTTTGAATAGTGAGTTTCAGAGGCCCATGATAGTAGTAGACTAGTAGTAGTAGTATTTATAGTCTTGTGAATTTGTAATTTTTTAAATTATCAGAAGAAAGTTACATGCCGATGCACGTAATAGAAAATTTTAATGATAATTATTACTCCTACAAAATATTGATAAAATTTATTAGTTGATTATTATAATAACTATGCCGAATTATAGTAATACCCTGAATTTAAGTATTACAAAAGTCTGAAATAAGTATATCATATTTTGTGAACTTTTATAATGGTAATAGAATTACGCAGTGTAGTTTCACTTTAGTTTGTGCTATAATATATTTCTTATTGGTTTTTCAAATTTATAATCTATTTATATATGTACTACGAGCATCATTCAAATCTTACATGACACTATATTAAATGCCTTGAGATCATATAACAAAACAACTCGATGCATTTTCTACTATCTCTGGGTACAACCAAGATCCACAACGCAATTAAGTGTTCAGCGTGTCGAGGTCGCAATGCAGCAAGTGTTAAATTCATAAATGATTATTCATATCAAATTATTGATCCACCTACGCAAAGAATATCATTTTTATTTTAGAAAATGTCGAGCTTAAATTAATCGTGATTTTCTTATGTTGTGTAGCAAACCATTGAACACATGTCTGCGTTGATTGTCGGATTGTACTACGACTACGAGACCATAAACTTAGTATGTGGTTAGAGTTCACATTGATTTTTGTCATATTTAAATGGTCGGTCCAAAAAGTCATTACACTTTGTCAAATTTCCGATCAGCTTGAAAACCCAGACCATAAAAGTGACTAACGGTTCATAGTTTGAGTAATAAGTGTATTAACCTTTTTATTGTTTTGAAAATTTTAGACAACGAGTAAACATGTAGTATTCTAAATAACACATTATTTAAGTTATAAGATGGCGATAGATTGTTTTTCTCTTATCAGATTCTCTATTGCTTTTTGAGACTGCTTCTATTTTCTGCGACAAATGTTTGTCATAAGTAAAGTATATTTCTAAACTATCATTTTTGTTTATATGAAATTTTTAATTATTGTTTGCTTTAAAGGCATTTACAACCACGACATATAATTTTAATAACAATTGTGATATTCCAAGTTCCAACACCTCATTTTTTCCCCCCAAATATTATCATTCCAAATAGCACAAGTGTTTAAACTATTTAGAAAGTAAAATATTTGCACTGAACTAGTGCAATCCAAAATCTCAACACTGTCCAAACTTTCCTTGCACTTAGAAATCTGCAGAAGTAGCCTATAAACATGAGAAGCTCCTATAAACCAATCATGTATATGATCTTTGACTGACGACGAGATAAATATACGTCCTCATACGCGAAGGGGCATTAGAGCTGATCCCCACGAGCTTTTTCAAAACAAAAGGCGATGATAATAGGTCCTGCTACATCTCCTATTCCACTTCCTACGGAAAGTATAGAGTAAAACAAGAGATTAATTTATGAAGTTTCGAATCTATCATGTAGAATCCATTGAAGAGGGGGGAAAAGAACTCTTACCGATCCATTGTCCTACAGAAGGACGCGTTAAACCTGCCCCTATTCCGGCTCCCACTGAAGCAAAGACAAGTGAAGCACAGCACCCCACAGTCGCACCAGAAACCTTTCGTCTAAGAATTCTTACATGCTTTCTTGTATCTGTGCCTTTTTTGGCTTTAGAAAGAGCTGAGAGGAACTGATATACATCAATGCCAACGTGGACAAACCATGAAGCTAAAACTCCAAGCAAATTGCCTATTGACAATAATGAAGGAAACAAAAAGAAAAAGATGATAAGTCGATGAGAAACAACACATACGTATAACTCAAAACGATAAAAGAAAGCTTGGATAAAGAGTTGTATGACCTCTAAAAGTAGTTCTGCTGACACAAAATATGTACGTAAAAGCCGGCATTCTTCGTCCAGCCTTCCGAACGGCAGACTTGGGAACATCTACAAAAGTTTATACGAAATCAGGGCAGCAGCACATGAAAACTTTAGGCAGTACAAGAAAAATAATATACCTTTAAGAAATTTCCAGGCCATGCGTTGTGAACAATAATAAACTGCAACTCTTTCAAGGACACGTCTAGTTGTAACTATTGTTGTCTGTGCACATTCACAGTAGCATGAGATTAACACGGTCCTATAAACAAGTAACAACAAGAGAAATTCTAACTGAAAGCAAGAATTAAGCAAGCTAATTAATAACTAAATAGCTAGTTTTGTAACAATGTTGTATGCTACAGTTACTAACAAACATTTTTGCAAAGACCCAAATGCAAGAACATATCAAGTTCAAGAGTATATCCATTTTATCTTGGAAGGAAAATAAATTCTGACCTCAAGAATGATTTGTCTCACTGATTTCTTGAAAGGAACAATTAAGTCTATCTTAGTGTCGTCTACATCATCATCATCATCTCCTAGAAAATCATCATCATCCTCTTCCATGCGCAAGTGGGGCTCTAGAAGAGGAAGATAGAATATCGAAAACGACCTCAAAGATGTGAGTGCGAGAGTTTTCCAATGAAAAGCTGAGAATAGTGGTTTCATCTGAATATCATACTGCTTAGTACTGTATGTGAGTGCATCATTTCGAAAGATGTTTCCAGATGCACTCCTTATAGTCGGAAGGTAATCTTCGCCAAATGTGGCACCAGCATCACAATAAGCATATTCTGCCACTCCATTGCTGAAAGTCCCAAAAAAAAAACATTAATATGTAAAGCCAAATCAACTAAGAGATTCAGGAGGCTAGTCATAGTTCAGTAAGCGTTTTCATATTGCAAAATTATCAGTTCCACACACCAGAATAAAAAGTCCAGAAGTAGTTTAGCTAATAATGGCTTCAATTATATGGTAAATCAGAGTTCCAAATGCATATCGGCGACCGCTAGTATATGCATTTCATGTCGTTATATAAGATATATTTACGCTCACTGAGCAAAAAATCCAAATAAGTGAAGGACAAACAAGCTACAAATTATGACAATGATTTACTGATGTGTAGTTTGCTACATCCACAGTATTCAGGCTTAATAACTCTAGGTCTCTGTTGAAAAGTTTAGAGGCTTTTTTGTACACAAGTTGCATATGAAAGTGGATAAACAAAAGTATTGGGACTGCGGAGTGGCTCACGAACAATAAAATTATTTGATTCTTATTAAAATTATGTCATTCGCTCAAACCACATTCTATATTTGTTTGATGCCAATCACCTTCACTCATTTTGTTTTGGCCACGAGTTCAATTCAGTGTTTTCACTTTCCATCCTCTTTCGGGCCAACAAATGCTAACACATACACATTACCTTGACAAGCTAACCGAGGCCAACACGCGGGAGGTCAAATTTATGAAACAAATGCTAATACTGTACTGTAAAACAAAGTTTGAATCCTATAAAAGACCAACTAGTCTTAAATGTCTTATTCATGCTGTGATTTCAGACTCTGGTGAGCTACCTTCCGAATTTCCAACCCTAAACTCTGCAACTCCCACTCTATCAGCCACTGATTTCGGATGGTTCCGACCATGAATGCAAATTTCACCAAAACAATAATGCAAAGGCGGTTAAGCTACACTTTGGAATCAAAACTGTACTATGATCCATTATCAACTACAGCTAATCAAAATGAATCAAGTATTCATGAATCCAGAGGCAATTCAACCCAAAATACAAATAATGCAGGAAAATATACATCACTAATTGAACGCACTCACCCAAGTAAAGCCCCGAAGGCGAAAGGAAGGCTGAAGGCGTAGGCCGCGGCGGAAGAGCCCGCAGCATTTCCCGAGAATAACCCTCTCGAATTAAACGCCTGCTTCCCGAAATTGGGATTTCTTCGTAACAGATCCATTATTGCCATGGCCGCCATTGTTCATCAGCAAGGATCAAATCGATTATCGGAATCCAAAGATTGCTGCGTAAATGCTTTGCTTTTTAGGAGGTGATCGGATCCATAGATATGAGAATACTTATACTACCGATTGAGCAGAAGAAATCGTGTAATTTCTCATCTATTTTGGGTAATTTAATCCATCTCTTTCATCACATCGAACCGAAGTAACTGAATATTTCGAACTGTTTTTGTCATTTTAGGACAAATTGTGCGTGCATATTGGTTAACGAGGAATGATGGGATAGTGGTCGACTTATTTTGTTTAAATTTTTTAATTATAATATATTTTAATACTTTATAAATTAATATTAAAATTATTAAATTAAAAAATATATATCCTCTATATATAATATAGAGAGGCAAAAAATAATATGTGAAGTTAAAAATCAAATTTAGATTTGGATGTTAAAAAAAACAAAAAATACCCATATTTTTTCTAAAATGGTTCAAGATTGCCCTTATGAGGAAACTGCGCGATTTCATTATGATCTCACACCTAAAATCTCGGTAACCGTATAATCGCAAAAAAACTCCCCTCTCTCTCTCAGAAAACCGACGATACAACTCCCCTCTTTCTCTCCCGAAAAAACTGACGCATAACTCTCTATAGAAAATAGAGAAATCTCTTAGAGAAAATAGAGAGAAAGAATAGAGAAGAAGAATAGAAAACTGCAGCAATTTTATATGTATTATTATGAGGGCTGAAAGCCTCTATTTATAGTGGTACAAAACTAATATTTGATATATATCTAAAAGATATATTTACAAAAAATTAATTATATTATTACAAAAAATGTTCATGAACGTTAAAATATTTTATTTTTTTAAATAACGATAAATACAAAATCAGTTTACCCCGTGCATCGCACGGGTGTATTATTAGTGTCAAGGAGTAGAGGCTCCGGCAGCGCGCCCAGCCGATCCACCTCCATCTCTGGTATAGGTTTGCGGCGCTTTCTTACGTGGCTTGTCGTTTTCATGAGAGAGAAAGGCTTAAACATGGGGAGGAGAGAGAATGGGGGAGGTGAAAATGTTTTACTGCAACAATTGCTAAATCATTTGCTTTTACAGGGAGTAGTAATTATTAGAACTAGTAATTCAATTCACCCACGCAACGCTTGAAATTTTTTTTTTTAATTATAGGCTTTTAATTGATTGATATGTGTAAGTGTCAATTAAAATTCTACCGAACCGTCCTTCAAATAATATCACACGGCCACCATCTCACAAGAAATCTGTATAACTATTATTAGAGAGGAAATATTATTAATTTTTTCCTTAGAAAATGTTTATAATATTTTCTAAATAAAATAAAAATCGAACACATATTTAACATTATTTTTATAACACTTTAACGAATTAAGTAAATGTTAAATTTTCTTATCACCTAATTTCTTTTATTTGTCAAATTTTTGTGCCTTCCTGTTTTGCACGTTGACCTTCTACCCCATAATAAATTTGTTTATCGCTCACAAGTTCACAACCCGTTGTTGTCATGACTTAGTAGAGCCTTTGATCTCTAATTCTCTATCTATACTTTAGAGTTCAAACACATTTCATATCAAAAAAGTTCTAGTATATTTGTGACCGCAAATAATTTATGTTGAAAAAAAGACATAATTTTACCGTTAATTTAAAAGGCAAAGAGAAATAAAGGAGTATAAAATATGTGAGTTGTGTGGGGAGAACTTTGTCGGCTTTCCTTATAAAAAATGTGTACAAAATTCTCAAGTATAACTAAAAACATTTTGAAATAAATATGATAAAAGGGTTGTTGCCAACCAAATAGTAAATACAATTGCATAATAAAAAGGGCAAAACAATACCATACGCAAATTGTAATACCCTCTAACATGCACATATTGTAATAGCCTCTTTCATATACATGTCATACTTGTTTTGCCTTGTGTAGTGAGATGAAGCAGATGGATGCTTATGACGTGTGTGCATTTTAGTTTATGAAGTTTATAAATATATAGACATACATGATTTTTAAAGTAGAAAAAAAATTAATTTCTAGGGATAATTATGTATTGTAACGTTGGTATTAAAAATGTGATTGAAATTGTTAATGCTATTAAATATGTGAATGTGATTGAAAATGTATATCATTTCTACATTTAATTTGCAAATACAATTATGAAAATAATACAAAATAAAAGGTTACTATTTATATACTAATAGGAGTTACCAAAAATGGTAGGCCGATGTTTTAGTTTAAGTTTCCCTTTTTTTTTTTTTTTTTTTTTTTTACATTTGCGCCTAATTATTAATTTTATTTAATCAAATTATGCATTTTGTTATTTCATATGCAAACACTTAATGCATTTTTTCTTATAAAAACCCTTTTTAATTCAGTTTAACATATAAATTGAATTTTCAGCTACAATATTAATTGATTTCCTACTTTATAATATTTTATTATTGATTTTATTTATTCCTTTGACTAATAAAATTCAATATATTAATGTATACATTAATATTCTTTCTTTGCAGAGTCGGACTTGGCTATAGGCCTATAAGGCCCACGCCTAGGGCCCCCATTATTATTATTATTATTATTATTATTATTATTATTATTATTATTATTATTATTATTATTATTATTATTATTATTATTATTATTATTATTATTATTATTATTATTATTATTATTATTATTATTATTATTATTATTATTATTATTATTATTATTATTATTATTATTATTATTATTATTATTATTATTATTATTATTATTATTTTTTTTATTTTTTTTTATTATTTTTTATTTTTTATAAATTTTATACTCCTCCGTCCCACTTCACTAGGGCAGTATATTGTTTTGGTCTGTCCCACATTACTAGTCTAGTTTCCTAAAATGAAAAAAATTAACCCTTTCCTTTTGATGTGGACCCCTTACTTTTTTAAACACTGCGCATAAAATCTCGTGCCGAAAAGGAACTAGATTAGTGAACTGGGACGGAGGGAGTACTATTTATATACATTATATTGTTATTTTGAGTAGTATTATTATTTTATAGCTCAAACTACATTTAAGAAATATTTTAAGTTTGTAGGGACGAAAATAATACAGTGAGAAACGTTCTCCTATCTACCGTGGGCATTTTTAATGTGTCACAGCTAGGGCTGCAAACGAGCCGAGCTACTCGGGACTTATTCGGTGTTTGATTCGATAAAAGCTCGTTCGAGCTTGAATTCGTTAACAAACGAGCCGAGCTCGAGCCTGAATTCGAGCTCGGTTAACTTAACGAGCCAAACTCGAGCAGTAAGGTATTCGACTCGTTTTGCTCGCGAACGTGTTCGGCTCGTATATTAATCGAGCCTTCTCGCGAACTCTTAATCGAACCTCTAATCGAGCCTGTAAACGAGCTTTAACATTTATGTGTAAAAAATTGTAGGTAAGAGGATTTAAACTATTGTCAAATGTCAATGAGTTAAAATTAATTTCAAATCACAACTAAACTAATTAAAGACTACACCATAATTAAATTAAAAAAATATTAACTTATTAACTCGTATATTAACATATGAGTCAGTTTCTTAGTCCAAGCTTGTGTAGCTGGTCAGAAAGCCTTCTTCAACTTTTGGATATTAAACTACTTTTTGGATATTATGTTTTTATTTTCTATGAACTTCTTTGGATTAGCATTTGAAAATGCTATTTTGTAAAATATGTTTTGTTCTTTTTGGATTATGTTTTATGTTTTGGATGAATTTTATTAGATGTATTTTTATTTGATGAATTCATTTTAATTTAAGTCCATTTGAAGTTTTAAAAGAAAATATTAAATATGTTTATATCATGTTTTTTAAACGAGCTCGGACTCGAGTTTTTCACGAGCCAAATTCGAGCTCAAGTCCGAACCGAGCATGAGCCGAACTCGAACCGAATTCGAGCTCAAAATTTTTAACCCGAGCCGAGCTCGAGCCCGGATTTAAAGCTCGAATCGAACTCGAACCCGAGCCCGAGCCTGTCAAATACTAAACGAGCCGAACCCGAGCAGACCAATACTCGATCAGGTTTGGCTCGTTTGCAGCCCTAGTCACAGCTGATGTAACAGTGCTACGGTTCACCTTTTTTTAGATAGGTTATAGTATGTGTTTATATCGTTTATTCATTAATAGTATGTCGCATTATTCGTAGGCATTACCCACAGTGGGTTGAGGAACATTCCTCATAATACTCCCTCAGTCCCACTCTATTAGTCTCAATTGAATTTTAAGTTTGTTCCACTTACTAGTCTCATTCCCTAAAATGACAAAGAATATTTGGCCACAATTCACTCTCTCTCATCAGGATTAATTACAACCACATATTCTTCACTCACTTGGTCCATGTGCCGAAAGTAAATGAGACTAATAGAGTGGGACGGAGGGACTATATGTCTTATCTTATGCAAAAAAAAAAAAAAAAAAAAAAAAAAAAAAAAAAAAAAAAAAAAAAAAAAAAACGGCCTTTGAATCACCTTGTGGGTTTATATTTTTTTAAAGTTCAATTATGTTGATTTTAATTTTTTTTATGTTTACAATTTACTATTGTTCAATCTTTTCATGTTTAATAATTTATTGAGTTCAAATAGTTACATTCGAGATATTTGTAAAACTGTCAAAATCATTTGAGTATATAGATTACACATATTTAGATAAGTTAAGAATTTTTTTCGATTGTATCATTTTTATCAATATTTTTTCTTTATTTCTTGAGGGCCTAGTTCCTTTTATTTCGCCTAGCGCCTCATGGAGCACAGGACCGGCCCTGTGGTTGAGGGTGGCGGAGGAGGATGGCGAAATGATGATTTTGAGTTTTTTCAGAGAATCCATAGAGATCTTTGGTTTTTATAAATAATTTTGAAAAGTGAAATCTCTTTATTTTTTTTTTAAAGAAAATCCAGCAAAATCCATAAACTGTTAAAATCCATGGACTGTTGAATATCTACAGATTTTTTAAGACTTTATAAAGTCTGCATTGAATACCTCAAGATTTTTAAAAACTTTTTAAAATCTAAATTGAATACCTACATATTTCTAAAATCTATAAAAATCCTGCATAATCTAAATTGAATACACCTCCAGTGTTAGGGGTGAATGGGAATGGAAAGGATGGGGAGTTTTTTGTCTTATACTCCCTCCATCCCTTAATACTACTAGTTACCTTTCTTTTGGGCACGGGAATTAAGAAATGATGGACTTGTGTATTAATGTGATGAGTGGATGTGTAAAAAAATGTTTATCTTTAATAACTTTTTACCAAATAAGGAAACGTAACATGTTCCGCACAACATACTAAAAAGAAATACGTAATTACTAAATATTTCAAACTTATCTTAATTCTAGCAAAAGCAGGCTGCGGCAACGGATTAGTAAAGATATCCGCTAATTGAAACTCTCATACAATATGCTGAGGTTTGATCAAACCTTTAACCTATTTATCCGTCGTACCAATTCGATATATATATACTTTATTCCTACGTCCACCATTCGTTTACTTGATTCCATTTTCGATTATATACGGTTTTTGTTTCCCGCCCATTCATAGTACGTCAACTTCATATTTGTTATTTTATTCATAACTCAAAGTCAATTAAAATATATAAATATTTACTTTATCACTTATTTTAATACTCACTTACAATAAGTGGAACTCAAAACTCACTCCAACAACGATCATTACAAAAATTAAAATAAATGCCATAAAAGTTGAAGCACAAAGATCATAAAGTTAGAGCCCGTTTGGCTAAGTTTATTTCAAAATGCTTATAAGCTCTAGGTGCTTATAAGATGTTTAAGAGCTTATAAGATGTATGAGAGTAAGAGATTATAAGTTGTTGAAGTGTTTGGATAAAAGAGCTTATAAGCTCAAGGATATAATAAAAAAAAAATCTGAAAATTAAAAAAATAAATTTTTTGAAATCATAATGTTCTAATATCATATGGAAGTGTATATAATATAAATATAAAAATAAAATAGAATTATAGTGGTAAATAAGCAAAATTTAAAAAAAATAAGTTGGGGTGGAGGAACTTATTTTTTGGAGTGCTTATAAACACTTTTTGCTAATTTTTGCATCTTATAAGCTCTTAAGGAGCTTATTTTGCCAAACACATTTAAAGTGCTTATAAGCAGTCAAACAGCTTATAAGCAGTTAAACATCTTATAAGCTAGCTTATAAGCTTAGCCAAACACCCTCTTAGGAAGTATACCTAACGTTTATAATTGCAGTAAATTGGTTCAAAGATTATGTTATCCATATTCAACTCACCTTAGTTGATTCTTAAACTATTCTCGTATTATTCTTATCATTAAAAAGAAAATTCTCATTATTTTGCCGCGAAAAAAAGGGAAATACCCGCATTCATACATGAAACTTTCGGGTAAATTAAAAGACAGAAAACTGCTCATAAAATTATGCTTTCATGATCAAAATTACAAATTCTTTCACTTCCTCTCATGCATTTTTGCATTTTTTTTTTTTTTTTTACCACTATGCATATCTTTTTAGAAAGCTCTTATTTGATATGAAAAACATTATTTAGGAAAATTAAAATATTGAAAGAATTATTTGAAGAAAAGGATATGGAAAACAGTGATGCATGCACGTATAATCAATTAGAAACAAATCAAAGATTTTTTTTTGAAATATTTCTTACTTCCTATATCCAAAAATAGTGTTATGTATCTTTTAATAATAATTTTTTCTCATTTCATCTCATAATTTTGGATACGAGAATCAAGAAAATGTATGATATTTTCTTCGATTGTGAATAATATAATACTTATACAATAAATAATTGAAAAAAATTACACATTCCCTTAGTTCTCGTGGCCCAAATCAGGGACGAAGTTTTATATAAATATTGTCACGAGAAACATAACGCTATTGAGACATGACGTAGGTATATTAAATATATTTACTGTTAATATAGTATTGCCATGTAGATTTTTGAGTTAATATAATAAACTACCCCATATGTTTTAATGAAATCAATAGTAGGTCATTAACTTAAAAAACTCAAATTTTACCCAATTTTGACGTGAAAGGACGCAAATACCCCCACTTCTCCTTCATTTGTCTTATCTCTTCGCGCGACACGCGCGAATCATTCTCTCTTCCTCTCTCTATGCTATTTTTTTCCCTCTCTCTTCTCCGCTTCCTCCCTCCGCTGCCTCCTCCATCGCCGCCGTCGCGGAGGTCCTCTTCTCTCCTCTCCTCCACCACGAGTTTGGGGCTTTTGTTGCGAAAATCGATCTGAGACTTTTGCTATGGATCGATTTCGGTGCGAAAATTGCCCTAATTTTATGGCTGGCGAACTGTGGTCGATAACTCCGGTGCAGCGGCCAGCGCCGCCGCTGTTGGAGACAAGGTAGCCTTCGCTTACCTCTTGCTGCCGCTGAAGACGGAGGGGGTGAACGCGGCCGAGTCGGACTCGCCGAGAAGGTGGGGAACGACGGCGATGGGTCTCTCTCCTCCAGTGGCCATGGCGCCAAAATCCTCTTCTTAGGGCTCGACAACGCCGGCAAAACCACCCTCCTTTTTATGCTCAAGGACGAGGTCAACCTCAACTCCCCCTTTTCATTCATTTTTCATGTTTCAGCTTCAATTTTGTAACCATATTTTGCGTTTGGCAGAGATTAGATTGGTGCTTGTGTTGTGTATTTGTGGCTCCGTATAATTAAATTTGATGCGAAATCAATTTCGTTTCTTGATTTGATTATTTCTATACTGATACGCACTCGTCTTCAACTGATTTGGATTATTGGTTTTGTTATTTTTTTTGCTTTGCAATTCTATTAGATATTGCGGATTGATGAATATTACTAGTTTTCTTTTCTAATCTTTTTATACTTTTGAGTAAATTTCTTTCGAAGATTAGTGAATTGTATGCCGGTGGTCGGAAGTGAATCTAAAATTACTATGGCTTTCTGGTATATGCAGAGATTGGTGCGACACCAGCCTACTCAGCATCCGACTTCCGAGGAGCTTAGTATTGGGAAGATCAAGTTCAAGGCTTTCGATTTGGGAGGAGGTGATGTTCGGCCAGTTGGATGGAGGTAATGATTGTTGCGATTGAGAAATTGAATTGATGGCTGAAAATTAGAACATTGCTGTCAATTTGCACAGGCAATTTGCCCAAAGCTCCATCTCTATTGATTTCGCTTTTTAATTTAATTTTTTAACGCAGATTTTGTTAATATTGTACTGTTTTTTCAGATTTTTTGATTCGAAATGATCTAATTCGTACTGCACGTGCTGTGTTTTGATTAAGATTTGTGAAGTTTGTTCATATTGGTTATGTATTGTACAAATTTTGTAGGTATTAAAGTGTTTTTTAAGATTTGCGGGTTCAAAATGATCTAATTCGTACTGCATGTTGTGTTTTTTGTTATAAACTATGAAGTTTGTTCATATTAGTTATGTATTGCACATATTTTGTTAGTATTAAAGTGTTTAAAAAATTTGTTCATATTGGTTATGTATTGCACAAATTTTGTTAGTATTAAAGTGTTTTTTAAGATTTGTTGGTTCGAAATGATCTAATTCGTACTGCATGTGCTGTGTTTTTTATTATAAACTATGAAGTTTGTTTATACTCCCTCCGTTCCACTCTATTTGGTATGCTCTATTATTTTATACCTCACATCTATTCACTCTATAGGCCAAATGAAGCGGAACGGAGGGAGTATTGGTTATGTATTGCACATATTTTGTTAATATTAAAATGTTTTTTAAGGTTTAATTTTTAGTTTCAGGGTTTAATTCCTCAGTAGACTTTAGTACGAAGTGAATCTATTTCGTACCAATACATAGTTGATTTAGTACGAAGTGAATCTTATTCGTACCAATACATAGTTGCTTTAGTACGAAGTGAATGTTATTCGTACCAACAACTGCATAATTGCATACTCAAATATGTATTTCGTAATTCTTATATATAACTGGTACGAATTCGTTACATTTCGTACCTCCTTAAAGTTATACGAATATCACAGCTACAGTAGTCCAAAAAAAAAAAAACCTGAAATTCGAAAATTCGAAAATAAAATAGAAATTTAAAAAAAAAAAGAAAAAATAATGAGGAGAGAAGAGACACGTGGAAAAGGGAGAAGGAGGGGGAAGAGAGAAGAGTGATGTTGACTAGTAAAAGTCAAAGTCCATTAGTAAGGGTATTTGTGTCCTTTCGCATCAAAATGGGTATTTTTTGTGTTTTTTAAATGTGTGTCCTTAATTTGATTTTCTTATACCATATTGGGTATTTTATTTTTCCCCTCTAGATTTTTTGCCATTTAGGTTTAGTTTTTTCAAGTAACATTTATTTTTTTGTTAAAAAAGAGTTTAGTTTTATGAAATGCTAATGATAACATTTTTTTTCTTAAATGTAGTATAATCATGTTACGGTTAGTACATTAAGTATGCCTACGACGGGTAAATGACTATTATCTATCTATCTATACTTATATAAAAAGAGCCTTGTTTTACAAAATATGCATTGCCTATTACGTCCTTACAAAATTTTAAAATTAAGGGTGATAATGTAATCTAATAATATATATATATATATAGGGGTGAAATCCTGTACAAAATAAGATTATCGTAAAAAATAAAAAATGATGCATTTTATGCATATAATTATAATGCATGATGCACATAATTATAATGCACAATGCATTCTAATGTATTATCTATACAATCATAATGCACCAGTTAATCTACACCATAGATCACACAGATCAATGGTCCAGATCATTTCTCATTTCTTACAGAACCTGTCTTTTGTATGTGATCTCTCCGCTATATATATATATATATATATATATATATATATATATATATATATATATATAAAGGGAGTTTTTCAATTTCAAATCAATTGAAAAGTAGTTATCAATGGCAATTTTGTAATTAGAGAGGAGTGACAATTTTGTAGTTAGAAATTTTCTTTTAAAACCCCTTTTCTTTTAATTTTTAACCACGTTTCCTTTAATTAGGATTCTTTTAATTTTTTAACCACATTTCTTTTAATTTGGACAATAAATGCGCACAATGGATTAGCATATTTAATACTCCCTCCGTCGACCTATTTCTGACACATTTGCTTTTTGACTTTTTTCGGCACGCGTTTCCACCGAGACGTAGTACGGGTTTTACGATATAATTTTGAAATATTATTTTTTTACGGGCTATCCCGACACTACGTAGTATCCCGTAAAAGAAATAATATTTCAAAATTATATCGTAAAACCCGTACTACGTCTCGGTGGAAACGTGTGCCGTAAAAAGTCAAAAAGCAAATGTGTCAGAAATAGGTGGACGGAGGGAGTAACAAATTGCACTTAATTAATATGGAGTGAAATAAAGTAAATTTGGAGAAAAGAATCTATAATATAATATGATGTGATTTTATTAATAATTTATTTTATGGAGTCAACACTTACCTTTTTAAACAATATGTTAGATTTGAATTAGATTTAAACAATATTTTAGATTTGAATTAGATTTAATTTTATAGATGTGTATTTAGTCATGAATATAAAATAAAAAATGGTTGCAAAGTAGATGAATATAACTCTCACGTTTCTTTTAATTGTGTAATACTGTAATTAGGACGGCAGCAAATGATAAAATAAAAAAAATGGTTACAAAATAGATGAATTTTTAGATTTGTATTATATTTAAACAATATTTAGATATGAATTAGATTCAATTATATGGGTAAATCCCACTTTTGTTTATAAATGATTAAATATAAATCTAATTTTTGCGGAGAACTAACAGAACCCTCATATTGCTGAACAAAATTATTCTCTCATTTTCTCTTTATAAATCACGAAGGATTAGTGCAAAGAGTGGTCAGTTATTTTTCACATTCTCTCCCATGATCCTCACAATTTAGAGAGTGCAGAAGTTCCTTTATACAATTATCTATTATCTATATATAAAGAGGGAGTTTGAAATTGAGAAATCAATTGAGAATTAGTTATTGGTGGCAATTTTGTAATATTGTAAAAATGGTGGTTTTTTCTAATAAATTAAATTATTAAACGTGTAATTCTTTCTAAATATTAAATAAATATTTTGACCACAAATTTAAGTAACTAATAGTGGGTGGTTTTAGTAGGAAAAATTCCTTTTTAATTTACAAGAGCCCTTTTGTAAAATAAAAATATTGGAATGACGATAACGTAAATATGATTTTTGAACTTGTGTTAGAAATTTTATTATTCGACAACAAACAATCAATGCTCGGTCGATTTTAATAGGTTTATTTTTTTATTAAAAAGATTCATATAAAAAATAAGTCAAAGAAAATATTTTTTAGTTATATTTTTTATTTTTTATAAAATTTAAAAGTAATATTTATGTTTCCTAGGTGGTCAATCTTATGCAGTAAGTTGATTACTTTCAAAACCTTTTAAATAAATTAAAAACAATCATATGACTATTTTAATTATTGAGAATTTGAGTTTCCCTCAAAACTTTAGAAATATACATATTTTTTAATCCTAAATAAAATTATGCAACAGATTATAATCATTGGATGATGAGGACATGAAGTAATGACTGAAATATCTATAAATAACTTTAATTTTTCGTTATGAATATGAGTTCCACTTCACATTCAAAGGCAAATAACATGATTGATCGACATACTCTAAACAACGAATGATACTAAATGATCCGGGGATGCACTCTTATTCCAAACCATGCCTTTAAAGAATAAAAGTAGTGAAATTTTGAAATTAGTGACACATAAATACTATGACCAATACCACAATTTAAGTAAATTAATTTACCTAATTTAATAACATGTTCATATCATAAAAATCATCATAAAATAATGGAATAAGAAATTTTGCGATGCTTTATGACATATGTTAGTGCATGGTTTTTTCAGGGTTGATTATTATTATTATTATTATTATTATTATTATTATTATTATTATTATTATTATTATTATTATTATTATTATTATTATTATTATTATTATTATTATTATTATTATTATTATTATGGTGAATATATAATTGTTTGTTAATTTGTTGATTAGTAAAAACTTAAAAATTGATTTAATTTGTTGGGTGTGAAGATGCATAAACTATCGATATTTTTTGTTTAGCATATATATTCTCTTATCGACGTGAGGCTAATGCATGCGACCAAAGCCGTAGGTTCGAATCCTCCGTATGTAGTCTTTACATTTCAAGTTAACTCATGTTGTTAGATTTTAGTTTAAACGATTTATTTTTGTTTTTTATTGTTATTTATTTGCTATATAATTCTTTTTATATATTTCAAATAACTTTGTGTTGAGACATTTGTCTAAGGGATTAATTTTTAGAAATTATTCATGTTTTATGATTTCATATGTTGGTCCCGGGAAAGAGTAATTGGTGTATAGGGGGGGGGGGGGGGGGGGAATACACCAATAACCAACCGTTTTTGACGTTTTTAAAATCAGGTCGATCTAAAGGTTGATTGTCAAGGTCGACCTATCAGAGGCAGTTCGATCTATCAAGCTCGTATGGTATCGAGCTTGATTTATCAAACTGTTAATGCGGATGTTGGTGGAGGTTGATTTACTCTTTGAAAAATCTTAAGGCTGAAAGCAGATAGCAGGTTGATGCGTGATATGCAGGATGATGCTCGTCAGTTTGATAATAAAATGTAAAGGCGATAAATAAAGAGAGAGAGAGAGAGAGAGAGAGAGAGAGAGAGAGAGAGAGAGAGAGAGAGAGAGAGAGAGAGAGAGAGAGAGAGAGAGAGAGACACCGCGATATATCGTGGTTCGGAGAAACCCTCCTACGTCCACGTCAGGCCGACTCGACCTGAGAATCCCTTTTCTTTTGGATCCACCTCTCTCTTATTTATACTGACTGAGTATCAGTTCTAGATACAATCTAACCTGAAAATATCTAGACACGAGTTTTGGGTCGTGACCCTTACAACCTTTCGTACAAAATGTACAATCAACCTTTCGCTAATTACAGAGCTTGACTAAACTCTACAATGGCGAAGAACACAAATAAACTTTCTAACTTCGAACTTAATCGGAGAAGAAGTTGTTGAATCAACAACAAGCAGCAGTGAACGCTTCGTTGTTGTGGTGTATATCGGAATCGGAAACCTCTCTTCGTCAAGTGTTTGGGAAACTAATCGGATTTCGAACACTTGAATGGATATGAACTTGAGAGAGGTTTTGGGCAGAGATATGGCGTTGATAGCTTGAGTTTCCCGTGCTTGAATCCGAAAATGGCTGAAGTATTTATAGGCAGTTTTGAAAAACTAGCCGTTGGAGTCAGGCTGACGTGGCACTAGCCGTTGGAAGCTGACTCACTTCTAGCCGTTGGGAATATTCATCCTTGCTGGCACACGACGTGGCAAGGATCAGGTCGTGACGCTCCATGAAGGCGGAGCATCGACCTTGATTGATAATCCAGCTCTTGAAATCTTCTAAGGCAGTGCAGGCTGGAAGCTTGATAGGGGAGGTCGATAGACACGCAGATAAGCAAGGCCGATCCGAATGAGGCAGGTCGATACACAACCTTCCTCTTACATGGTGGATCGAACTTGCATTAGGAAATAAGAGAGCATCGACCTGCACTAACAGGTAGCAGGTCGATCTATCGGCCTTGACCCTAAACAAGTAAAATATGCCTAAGTGTGGTTTCGATAAACATCATCAAAATCAAACTGCAAGGGGTTCCCAACAGTTTCCCCCTTTTTGATGATGTCGAAACCAAACACCTTACAAATAATTCTTAAGAGATTAAACACTGAAAGATGGTATCAGAGCTTGATAATTTTTAATCATGAAGGTTGATAAGGAATTATAAGAAGGCAAATAATGACATAAATAAATAAGGCAGTAAAGGCAGTTTGCCTGGACAAAGAGATATTGTCGTCAGGACGAAAGATGATTTTTGCTTCATTCAGCTCGATAGCGTACTTTACATTTGGAAATTAGAAGCTGTGCTACGAACTTAAATGAATACAGAGAATATACAAAATCATCTATCTATCTACCTCTTCTGCTGGGCACGGGCTGCCACACGCTCTTCCTGGACCTGCTCCCTCGACTTCGACTGCATACTTGCATAAATTCCATCCCTGATTCGGCGGAAGTCGGGATCGGAATTTGAAACATTTACGCCCAGGCCGATGGCAGTCTGTGCGATGTATTGGTCGATTCGGGAATAATCCAAGTATCCCGAATCACCTAGGAGTAAGGGCGCGAAATATTGTTGAGCGGGGGCCCTTATCATCACACCGTCCTCTGCAGCCTTCTTCCGAAGCTCACCAACGAAATCTTGGTAAGGGAATTTGAGCATGTAGGCTGCATAGGCGTCATCGGCATCGGCAGGAAGTGAGGGGTCCTTGATCCAATAGTGAAGCAGGATGAAGCAACTGTTGAGCTCCCGCAGCAGGTTGTTCTGCGATTCGTCGAGCCATTCAACGACCTGCTGCTGGACTCCAGCATTCAAAACGAGGGCGGACTGGCTGATCCAGTCCATCTCCCTTTTCTTCCTTGCTTCATCAGCCCGGCGCTTGGCAATGAAGCGCTTTTGCTCCTCCGGATCAACGGACTGCTCCTGCGTCGCCCCGGCCAGAATCATGGCAGAAATAAATTCAGAATGCTTGGCCAGAAGGGCTTTGGCTGCGGCGGCTTCGGCAGCGGCGGCAGAAGCAATGGGATCGGTCTGGGAGGCGACGTCCTTGGAGGCAACGGCCTTGGAGGAGACGGCCTGGGCAGGCTTCTTTTGAGGAGGAGGAGGAGGGGCCACAGAAGTTGAAGTAGATTTGGATTTATGGGTCTTCTTCTTCTTGGTGGCGGCTGCGGCTCTTTCTTCTTCCCCCTTTTCGACATCATCAGAAAGGGCATTGATGAGGGAAAGAAGAGTCGCGTCCTCCTCCTGCAGCTTGGTCATGGCATCCCTCAACTCCTGTTGACCATTGAGAAGGGAGGAGAGAGTGCCGTGAATGGCGTTGATTTGCTCGTTGGAGGTCGATGCCGAGTTGGAGACTGAAGAAGTCAGATTGGATACTCGCTCATCGACCTTGGCCAAATCTTCCAACACTTCCCCGATCTGATCGCGGGACGCCATGTTGAGTTCCTCGAGCTGGACCGGCAGGAGCTTGTCGGTATATTCCTTCAGTAATTTCACGGCAAAGTCCGTGACACGCTCCTTGGCAGCTTCATCGGCCTGGATCTTGGCATCTTTGACAATATCGACCCGGGCCTCAGCTACGGCCTGCTTGATCTGCTCGGGGAGGCTGGTGATGATGGACTCGAGCTTGGCAGAAATGGTATCGAGCACCACCTCCACATCAGCCTTTGAAATCTGGGAAGTCGGAACAGCAGCTTCAAGAAGCTGATCACCACCCTCATTCCTGGGTGGCGATTGTTCCGGAGTTTGAATCCTCTCAAACTCGTCTCCAACGTCGGCAACAGAGTTGTAGAGAGCACGAGATTGCGTGTAGAGAGGGCGAAGGTCGATGCCCAAAATCTTGGCCTCAACCTTCATGCGGCGCAGCACAATTGATTGGAAATTAGAAGCCGCATCCTCCATGCTGAAGAAACCAAACTCTGCTTCCAGTGCCAATTCCTCGACCTTCAGGTCGTTGAGAGTAACGACCTGCAGCAAGGCCTCGAATACGTAATAGTAACTCGACTTACAATCCAGATAGAACTGGAGGCGAGTGGCGAGGTCGAGGGATTTGGGGAGTTGAGCTATCTGATTGGTGTTTAAATGTTAGGATTTTCATAGTGTTTTCGAGTCCGTTTTCGTTATGTTTTGTGTCTCTTTCGTTTGTCTTTTGCTATGATTTGGTTGCTTTGGAGTCTTTGGTATTGTAGGATAAAAAGGACGGAAATGAGAAGAAAATGAGAAGAAAGAAACATTATATCGAAGAGGGGTTCGATAGGAGCATGTAGGCGAAAACGGAGGTCGATTTGGAGTTCGGACGAGGAAGATACGACCGAAACAAGAAAGGCGCGCAATCGTCCAGCGTTGGACGACCGTCCAGAGTATGGTGGACGAGCGTCCAGAGTAGAAAAGAAGAAGAATGCGAGTGCGACGTTGGACGAGCGTCCAACGTACGTTGGACGACCGTCCAACGTTCCGGCCAGCTATTGTTTCCTTATATAATTAGGTTTTCATACCTATTATATATACTATCCCTTGTACACGAATTCTAGACATCTTTAATCATCTTTTAGGCTTAGTTTTCAGTTCTAAATACTTTAGCTTTAGTTTTTATTGCTTTCTTTTGTTCAGATCCGGATTCCTCGTTTAGTTCGTTTAATTCAAGTTCTTCGTTCTTCGTTAATTTCGTAAGTTATTTATTGCTTTCGTTTACTTGCTTTTAATTGCTTGCTTTAGTTTTAGATTCGTTTTCTTAATTGCTTCGTTTAATCTACTTAGTTTAATTTCGTTCTTTCGATTTCTAGTTCTAGTTTAGATTCGTTTTCCTTCGATTTCAATTCTCTCGTTTTTCAAAGCTTTCGTAGTTAGATTTATTTGTCTTTAAATTTCCAGATTTTATTCATTATGTCTAGAGTAGTTTATGCTTTCTTCGTTGCTTTCTTTATTGCTTTCTTTTCGATTCTTGCCTAGGTAGATTAATCGTTTTATTTAGTTTAATACTTAGATTTATTTCTTGAGTTCTAGATTAGTTATTTACTTGCTTTTATTTATTGCTTTGATTTATTTTATTTGCCTAGGACTTAAAACAAAAATCCCAAAATCTTCTTTACTTGCTTTATTAGTTTTAGGCTAGTTTAGGATTTACTACATAATTAATTGCCCTACAAAGTTTTCCTTGAGATTCGACATTGGGTTTTTACTTACTAAGTGCTAGGATAGATTTCGTTCTATTGCGAACACTTTTTGGTGAAACACTATCCCCGGCATCAGGTCGATGACCTTCAGCCTGGCCTCGGCCTTCAAGGCGGCGACCTGGGAGTGAGCAGCAGACATTGGCTGCTCTGTGAATGGCTGGATCGGCAGCACGACGTCTTCCTCCACGGCCACATGCCGAAGGGGGGAAGACTGGGAATCCTCCGCAGTGATATCATAGATCTCTACAGATCCAGCTCGTTGGACTGGGGGAGTCCTCACTGGAGAGGTAACGACCTGCGAGGAAGATGCAGGGCGTTGCTTCGAGGCGGACGGCTCGGCGGCGGAACGGACTGGAGATGGAGTCCGTTCGGCAGAAGGAGATTGAGATGAACCGACAACAACCTGCGGGACGGAAGGTGCAGGTTGTTGCTACGAGGCGGGCAACTCGATCGCGGTCCGGACTGGAGAGGGAGTCCGTTCCGGGGTAGATAGGGGCGATGGAGAGGGCGTGGGCAGCCTGACATTTAAAGGCTCCACGGCCTTGGGATCCATAGGGAGGATCCTGTGAAACGGCCTGACCGGAAGATCGGTTGAGGCGGCCTGCGTCCTTCGAGGAGGAGACTTTGCAGGTGGAGTCCTTTTGGCAGGGCGAGAGGGCACTGGCACTTCATCGGCCTTTCGCTTTTTCTGCACAGGTCGATTAGGCACCCTCCACCCAGTTTTGGACTGCCCAGTCCGAGTGAGATGCTCCCTTACGAGGTCAGACGACCCGTAGAATTGCTGCGGTAAGACCCCAATAGCCATCTCCAATTGGCGGAGATCTTTAGGAATGAAGTTGAAGGGGAAGTCTTCCGCATCCGACCATTTCCTTTGTTTGAAGAAGGAAATAATTATACAGGTCGCCTTCGTCCCAAGACGAAGCAGCCTGTCTTTGTGGAGACGCACTCCCACAACGGCCTCTCCGTTCATCTCGCACTCGATCAGCCTGGCCTCCTCCTAGAGCAGGGAGACCATCAGCTTGGCCCAGCTGACAGGCAGATTGAGGATCACGGCCGTCATTATTTGAAATTTGAAGGGCGTGACTTGGTCGTGATTCCCGATATGGCCAAGGAAACACCGTTGGATGAAGTCCATAAGCAGCCTGAACTTAGGACGGAGGTCAGTCCTCTTGAACGACCTTCCCAGATACTGACTCTGTTCAATAAGGACACGATCAGCGACCTGCTGCAATTGATCCTTGGAGATGTCGGAGAGTTCCATTTCTCCACCATCCCCGATGCCGAACGCGGCCTTCACAGCATCGAGAACATTGATGTGATGAACCGTCGTTTTGGACCCAAGGGACACGGTGTGAGAGGACACGGAGTCGCCCTTGTTCCAGTTGTAGTAGAAAGCACTCACAACTTTGGGAAGGAACTTCGCCGGACGGGTAGAAATGATCTGGTGGAAAGGGAAGCACGTTTCCACCAGTGCGAACATAGAATCGAGATCGCGGAAGCCGAAGTTATCACGAACCATATATGGTTCGTATTTGATATGCGACTCCAAGTAAGTGGAGATCGCATCCCATGCCATCTCCGGTTTGCCGGAGGTAGATGTTTGTGCTGCCATTGATGTAGGTTTTCTGCAGCAAAATAGATAGATAAGTAACTGATACTTAAAAGTGAAACTAAGAGCAGAGAAATAGCACAAACCACGGTGATATCTTTGTGCAACGAGTGAAAAAGAGGTGAGAACCAGCAGTTGAAAAATAAGCACGATGGCGGCGGTTGATTTTTGCAGAGAGAAAAATTAGGTTTTGACGATGAAGAAGATGGGAGTAAGTAATGTTTTAGAGAGAAACTGCATGCCATATATAGAAAATTGAATGGCTAGGATCACTCGAATTTGAAAGGGTTTAAATTTTCCCTCTCACCCACGACCACACGATTAGAGCGCGTGGAATGTGAAACGATTCACATCCGCGCGTGGGTTAAAGGAAACGTGCGTAAACCAGCACTTTTTCAGAAAAGTGGCAGGGAATTAAATGTAACATTGGTCAATGTGTCAATATTTGACACTTGACTAGATGTGTTACAAAAGAGGTAATCATTACTCCCTTTTTCCCTAATTACTGCAAAATAACAGAGCTTTAAATAATGTAAAGCATTGAGAAATAAATATCACTAATAAATGAAAAATTCAATGCTTATTGTAGAAGTTCTAAGACAAAAGGGTGATACTGCCCTTTTGATTCTCCCTTCATAAATGCTGTTGCATTCAGGTTGATATCGGCCTGATGATATCGACCTTGTGGCAGAGAACGACATGTCGAAATAAACGCCCTGGACTTATGATATCGGCCTGGTATTCATCGGCCTTAGTTCCCCCTCAAATGATGGATCACTTAAGTGTTCCCCCTCAATTTGAGGAATACAGGTCGATCTGTTGATCCAGACGACGACCTGGTAATGAAGAATGGTCTGTCATTTGAATCGGCCTGTACTTCAATGTCGTCGCATTCGGCCTGTTTGAAGATAACGGCCTGACAAACGACCTGTTCAAATGGTAACGGCCTGTTGAATGGTATCGGCCTGTTGAGTATTTGACGGCCTGTTCCCCCTTAATGTCGGCCTGTCTAAATAGAAACGGCCAGTTGAGATGAAACCGTCCTGCGTAGATCACGAACGGCCTGCTTGTCTTGTTGATCCCGTTTGGTCCCGGGAAAGAGAGAAAACGGCCTGTTGACTGAAGCGGCCTGTTCGTATGGTAACGGACTGTTCAATTATGAACGGTCTGATGACTCAACATTCAATAACCCTAGCTTTCCACATAGCATCTTGAATCTTTCTTCGGCTAGGGGTTTGGTTAGAATATCAGCTCGTTGAATGTCAGTGTGTATCTTCTCAATAATCACATTCTTCTTTTCCACGTGATCACGAATAAAGTGATGTCGAATATCCACGTGCTTGCATCTTGAATGAAGAACTGGATTTTGAGTAATGGCGATGGCACTCGAGCTGTCGCAGAATATTGGCACTTCACTGACTTCGACTTCATAATCTTTGAGTTGTTGTTTGATCCACAAGATTTGTGCACAACAACTTCCTGCGGCCATGTACTCGGCCTCTGTGGTGGAGGTGGCTACAAAAGTTTGTTTCTTTGAAAACCACGAAATCAGCTTGTTTCCAAGAAAATGGCAAGTACCCGAGGTAGATTTCCTATTGAGCTTGCACCCTGCATGATCAGAATCTGAATAACCTGTAAGCTGCAAATTATCATCACAAGGATACCAAAGACCTAAATTTGTGGTTCCTTTGATGTATCAAAGAATTTTCTTTGCTGCTTCCAAGTGAGATTCCTTCGGATTAGCTTGAAATCGAGCACACACTCCAACTGCAAAAGTGATGTCAGGTCGACTAGCAGTTAGATAAAGTAATGAACCAATTATACCCCTGTACTGTGTTATGTTGGCAGGTTTTCCTTCGGGATCCGGGTCGATCTTCCCTCCAGAGAGCATCGGTATTTTGACAGGCTTGCTGTCTTTGACACCAAACTTGTCGACCAGCTCGTGTGCGTACTTTGTTTGGCTAATGAAGATTCCTTCATCGGACTGCTTGACCTGCAACCCTAGAAAGAAATTCATTTCCCCCATCAAGACATTTTATATTTTTCAGTCATGAGGTTACCAAATTTTTCGCACAAAATGGGAGATTTAGATCCAAAAATGATATCATCAACATAAATTTGTACTAAAAGGATATGTTCATTCACTTTGATAGTGAATAGCGTTTTGTCAACTGAACCACGCTTGAATCCTGATTCGATGAGGAAGGATGATAGCGTCTCATACCAAGCTCGAGGAGCTTGCTTAAGTCCGTATACGGCCTTGTGCAGTTTGTAGACTTTGCTTGAATCACCCTCCTCGAATCCTGGAGGCTGTTCCACATAGACTTCCTCTTCGAGAATGCCATTGAGGAATGCGCTTTTAACATCCATTTGGTATACTTTGAATCGTTGATGAGCGGCATAAGCTAGAAACAGCCTTATAGCTTCCAATCTTGCAACTGGGGCAAACGTCTCATCATTGTCGATTCCTTCTTGTTGACAGTAACCCTTTGCTACCAATCGAGCTTTATTTCTGACAACTTCTCCAGATTCATCTCTCTTGTTCTTGTAAACCCATTTGACTCCAATGACGCCTTGATGATAAGGACGATCCACTAGAGACCATACTTCATTTCTTTTGAATTCATTGAGTTCTTCTTGCATGGCCTGGATCCAGTCAGCATCTTGAAGAGCTTCATAGGCATCCTTGGGTTCTGTTCGAGAGAGATAGCAGCTTAGTAGTGCACTTTCACCAATCGTCTCCTTGTTCGCACTCCTTGGTTTGGGTTCCCAACAATGAGCTCTTTCGGATGATCATCGATCCATCGTCTGCGTCGTGATCTTTCTTCATTTGAAATGATTGGTTCGGGCTCATTAATGGGTTCATCAAACTCCGGGTGAGTTGAAGGTTGATCAGTGGGCACATGCTGTTGCTCGGGCTGTTGATCAGGCTGCTGTTCGGCCTGGATGTTGAGCTGCTCCATAGTGTTATCGAGCTGCTCGATTTGGGATGTAAGGTCGTGAACAGCATCAGTCTTGGAGACTGAGGGAGGGGGATCAGCCTGGTTAAGTCCGGCTGATGTATTATAGCTCGAAGTATCATTTGCATCACTTCCCCCTTGCTGTGTGACCCTAGGATCAGATTGATCCTCTTCCTCCAAATCATTTGGAGTCCATACTAGCAGGTCGTCAATGGGGGAGTTAGACGGCCTGTTAGCAGCGGGCTGTTCTGTACCTGTACTTGATTCTCTGTACAGACAAGTAGATTCATCAAACACAACATGAGGTGTTACCTCCACAACTAGGGTTTTCTTATTAAAGACTCTATAAGCTTTGCTAACCTCTGAGTATCCTAAAAATACTCCTGGATCGGCCTTGCTATCAATAGTCTTTAATTGAGATTTCCCATTGTTATGAATGTAACACAAGCACCCAAAAGCTTTAAAATACTTTAACCTGGGGAGCTTGTTGTTCCACAGCTCGTATGGAGTCTTTCCATGTCGGGTCGTGATGATCGACCTGTTTTGGGTATAGCAGGCTGTGTTAACGGCCTCTGCCCAAAACTTCTTTGGAAGGTTGGTTTCATCCAACATGGTACGAGCTGCTTCCTTCAGCGACCTGTTACGGCGTTCCACTACGCCATTTTGTTGAGGTGTACAAGCTGCTGAGGTTTGATGATGAATCCCACTCTTTGTGCAATATTCCTCGATCATTGCATTGATAAATTCGGTGCCTCGATCAGATCGAATGGAGATAATGGATTTCTCCTTTTGATTGCACAGTTTGCTCAGCAACGCAGGTAGCTTCTCCAAAGTCTCCTTCTTTTTGTACATGAAAATAACCCACGTAAATCTAGAATAATCATCTATAACAACGAGAGCGTATTTTCTACCGTTTATACTCAAGGGAGTGACTGGACCGAAGAGGTCGAGATGGAGAAGCTCAAGAATTCGATTTGATGTTTGTGTCGTCACGCTTGGAAAGGATGATCTTGTTTGCTTTCCAGCTTGACAGGCTCTGCAGATGTGATCACGATCGAAGACTTGATCTGGCAGGTCGTTCACCAGCTTGTTGCGTGCGAGCTTGTTGATGGCCTTGAAGTTCAAGTGACTCAACCTCTTGTGCCATAGCCAGCTTGTCTCGGAATCAACCTTGGTGACCAGGCAGGTCTCTATCCAATCTGTCCATTGAACAATATAGAGTCTATCCTGCAAAATTCCGGTAAGAAGTGTTTCTCCTTCCTCATTTTTCACGAGACATTTGTTAGCGGTGAATTCTACTCGTTTACCACTCGAGCAGAATTGCGACACAGAGAATAGGTTATGATTAAGACCTTCAACATAAGAGACGTTAGAAATAGTTGTTTTACCAACTTTTAGATCGCCCTGGCCTCTCGTAAGTCCCTTAGAACTTCCTCCAAAGGTTACAAGTGGCCCGTCTCGTTCTTGATAGTTTGATAGTAGCGTTTTGTCACACGTCATGTGCTTTGAGCATCCACTATCAATGATCCATACAGCCCCACGAGCTGCTTGGCTCCTTCTTTGAGCCTTCCCGACCTGCAATTAGTTAAACTTAGCAACCCACTTGAGATTGGGTGCTACATCGGTTGCGGGAACGGCCTTTGGGACCCAAATTTGTTTTGCCGGTCTGCTTCTATCCGAGGCTGAGGACGAGGCAGTGGCGGTCTTGGGCTTGGGAGCCTTGGATTTCTTTGAGCGAGAACGGCGAGGCTGATAGAACTGCTCATCATGAAAGCCAGATTGACACTGCCAGTCTTGATAGTTAGACCGTTGAGGATTGTGGCAGTGACAACCTTGATGAGCAGGATAGAAAAATTGAGGGTGATACGGCCTTTGATAGTACTGGCCTTGGTATCGCCCTGGATGGACAGCCTGCTTTTGATGAGAGGGGGCAGGTCGACGATGCTGGGCAGGTCGACTTTCTTTCTTTTGAGGAACAGGCTGTTCCTTCTTGTGTTGCTTTACAAGGATGGCTTGGGGCTGTCGAACTGGATTCTTCAGCTGGACCATCTTGTCTGGAAGAGCTTGATGAGCTTTCCGAACACCCTTTAACTTCGACTGCGCCTTCACGAACGTGATCTTGCAATCTTTATCCTTGCTTTCCTTGGATTTTCCATTAAATCCAATGCCAGAGTGATCGCGCGGATTGCGTTGCATGGATTGAACTTCTTCCAGCTTCTTTCCACTTTTCTTCAACTGACTCAAGGTGAGTTGAAGTTTTTCTTCCTTTTTCACGAGGAGTTCGTGTCGAATTACCAAGTCAGCCAATTTTGAGGTAAGGCTGTGTATTTCGGCATCTTTGGTCTTGAGGGACTCGTCCTTCTCGAGCTCCCTGGTATCGAACTCCTTGACCCGTAAAGTCAATTCTTCAACCTTTGACTTTAGAGTTTCGATCTCCCTTTCCTTTTCTTCATCGTAGGGAGAAAATCTTTCTTCTAATGCTAGCTTGTATTTTTCATTTTTGTCCATAAGCTCAGCATTATCTTCAACGGCCTCTTTGAGTGTATCCACGAGGTCGGCATAGTCATCGAGCTGTTTCTTGATTTCTTCCCAAGACACAGCCTCGGATAGGTCTTCATCACCTTCTTCTGCACAATCATCGTCAGAAAAAGAAAGTGAAATGGGTTGAGGATCTACCTTTGAAGATCCCTCGTTTTGTTGGTGCTCTCCAACGAAACATTCTTCATCATCACTTTCGTCGAAAGCGATGTAACCTTCGTCATCACTTGACGAACTGTCAGAGAGGTGAGCTTCCTTTGTTTCTTCGGCGATCATGGCAGCTCGTTGATCTTTAAGCTTCTTATCGCGCTTTGCACGGAGCTCGTCTCTCTCTGCCTTGGTAAGATCCGGACAGTCGGTCTTGTAGTGACCTGGCCTGCCACAATTGAAACAACCACCCTCGGGTGTGTTAGAAGAATTGAAGGTTGAGGGTTTACCTTCTCCCTTTTTGTCAGGGCGGTCGTGGTTGCGGTTTGAGAAGTTTCGCTTGTTGTCACGATAGAACTTTTTGTATTTGACAACCTTCCCTAGGAGCTTCTCATTTCTCCTAGCAGCTAGAGCGTAGTCGAGAGTCATCTTCTCGAACTTCTTGACGATGGATTCGTCAATCGGACTTTGGGTAGCAGCTGAGGCTGAGTCGGCCTTGAAAGCTACCTCCTTGTTCTTTTCATCAGCCTTCTTGCTGGTGGAAGGCTGTGTTGATCCATGGATGCGGATCATCTCATATTCATTTCCGACAAGAATGTCGAAAAGATCTTCAGTGGTGAGGGAGTTGAAATCTGAACTGGCTGGATGCATGGCGGCGTATACGTGCCAATTTGCGGGAAGGGCACGTATCACTTTAAGATTCTTCTCGCGCTGCGTATATTTGTACGGGTTGATTGCAGCGACCTCGAGAATAATCTCGGTGAAGCGAATTGTCATCGCTTCTATGGTTTCACCCGAAACCATTTTGAAGTCATTGAACTTGCTGCACGCCATAGACAGCTTGTTCTCCTTCATTTCCTCTGAGCCAAGGCTGATGGACCGGAGGGTGTCCCACATTTCTTTGGCCGTTTTAAGATTTCGGATCTTGGCCAGGTAGACGCCCTTCACGGTGCTGGAGATGAGTCCCTTTGCGTAATCATCGAGGCCGGCCTCCTTCCTTTCCTCGGTTGTGTAGTCGCGAGGGTTTTTGAGGACTTTCTCGTATGTAGCCTCCCCGGGGGATGTTCCATCCACAATAATCTTCGCTGCATAAATGGGGGAGGGGCCATTCTCGATAATATCCCACATAAGGACATGATGTGCCTTGAGACACATCTTGATTCTGAAGCTCCAGTCTTCATAGCCTTGTATGGAGAAGTCTTCACAAACCCTGAGAAGAGAAGCCTCCATAGCAGATAATATGATATGAATGAATGAAAAAGATTTTTCAGAAGGATCGGTTCAAAATGACCAAAAGTTTGATAAAGAACTTTTAGTATGCAAAGCAGCGGTCAAAAGAACCACTGCTCTGATACCACTTGTTGGTCCCGGGAAAGAGTAATTGGTGTATGGGGGGGGGGGGGGGGGGGGGGGGAATACACCAATAACCAACCGTTTTTGACGTTTTTAAAATCAGGTCGATCTAAAGGTTGATTGTCAAGGTCGACCTATCAGAGGCAGTTCGATCTATCAAGCTCGTATGGTATCGAGCTTGATTTATCAAACTGTTAATGCGGAAGTTGGTGGAGGTTGATTTACTCTTTGAAAAATCTTAAGGCTGAAAGCAGATAGCAGGTTGATGCGTGATATGTAGGTTGATACTCGTCAGTTTGATAATAAAATGTAAGGGCGATAAATAAAGAGAGAGAGAGAGAGAGAGAGAGAGAGAGAGAGAGAGAGAGAGAGAGAGAGAGAGAGAGAGATCGCGATATAGCGTGTTCGAAGAAACCCTCCTACGTCCACGTCAAGCCGACTCGACCTGAGAATCCCTTTTCTTTTGGATCCACCTCTCTCTTATTTATACTGACTGAGTATCAGTTCTAGATACAATCTAACCTGAAAATATCTAGACACGAGTTTTGGGTCGTGACCCTTACAACCTTTCGTACAAAATGTACAATCAACCTTTCGCTAATTACAGAGCTTGACTAAACTCTACAATGGCGAAGAACACAAATAAACTTTCTAACTTCGAACTTAATCGGAGAAGAAGTTGTTGAATCAACAACAAGCAGCAGTGAACGCTTCGTTGTTGTGGTGTATATCGGAATCGGAAACCTCTCTTCGTCAAGTGTTTGGGAAACTAATCGGATTTCGAACACTTGAATGGATATGAACTTGAGAGAGGTTTTGGGCAGAGATATGGCGTTGATAGCTTGAGTTTCCCGTGCTTGAATCCGAAAATGGCTGAAGTATTTATAGGCAGTTTTGAAAAACTAGCCGTTGGAGTCAGGCTGACGTGGCACTAGCCGTTGGAAGCTGACTCACTTCTAGCCGTTGGGAATATTCGTCCTTGCTGGCACACGACGTGGCAAGGATCAGGTCGTGACGCTCCATGAAGGCGGAGCATCGACCTTGATTGATAATCCAGCTCTTGAAATCTTCTAAGGCAGTGCAGGCTGGAAGCTTGATAGGGGAGGTCGATAGACAGGCAGATAAGCAAGGCCGATCCGAATGAGGCAGGTCGATACACAACCTTCCTCTTACATGGTGGATCGAACTTGCATTAGGAAATAAGAGAGCATCGACCTGCACTAACAGGTAGCATGTCGATCTATCGGCCTTGACCCTAAACAAGTAAAATATGCCTAAGTGTGGTTTCGATAAACATCATCAAAATCAAACTGCAAGGGGTTCCCAACATCATATGTTTGGTTGTATTTCAAAACCACCACGTATAGTTCGTCTAAATATATGTCGTTCATCACTAAACTAAAAATGTTGGGAATGTACTTTGTATATTAGAATGTAATTCCAAAATGTTAAAGGGTGTACTTTATTACTCCCTCTAACCCTTTCAAGTTGAGTCATTTCTTTTTGCGATTTCTAACATGCTTTTCCACGGTTCTAGATGATGAGCTTTAAAATGGATTTTTGAAGAATTTTTTCTTTTACAGGATATTACAACACTTATAGTATCACGTAAAGATTTTTTTTTAAAAAAATTCATTTTAAAATTCATCATCTAGAAGCGTGGCGTGCCGAAAATTGCAAAAAGAAATGACTCAACTTGAAAGGGACAAGGGAAATATAAATTTGCATGCTCAAGATCACAAGTGTTCATGATTCACTTGATTTTTCCGAAATAATAATTATTAGAATCACTCCACTAATGGAAGAATCAACTACTTAACTCAACAAAATTAGCAACAACATCTATTGATAAGAAGACCTAATAATATTCGAACAAGACTTATCACATGTCAATAGATTTACACCGTTCTGACTTAAAGCTATCAAATTGGATTATTGTTGTAATTATCGTTTGTGCCATTTAATAAAAATTCTCAATTCTATACACCATCTAGCGCTTTCGAAAACAAGACATATTAAAGTGATAAGTACAACCTAGAGATCTAACTGTATAATAGACAGACTCAACCTTACTATTGTTAACAAATATACTAAAATTGCTTTTAAAGAGTATATGTATTCAGTTAAAAATGAAAATCACATTTTTAGATATAAATCACACTCCAAAGTAAATATTAAAATCACTATCTCTGCAACACATAACTTTATGAGTCTACCCTATAAATAGATAGAATTCAACACTCAATGAAGGTTAACGGTGTTCGAAGTCAAAAAATTCAATTTGTTCAAATTCATCATATTCAAGCTCTTGTATCCACCCGTTCCCATGCTAAATATGCAAGGACACCAAATCTTCATATTATTCTTCGATTGTTCTTATTTTTAGATATCAACTACATCATTCCAAACTGAGGTTCAAATTCATATCAAAAGTATATTTAAATATCATTCTATTCATACAAAGAGATAGTCATTGTTGGAAATTAATTCAAAAGCACAATCTTGAGTGGATGTTAGGATTGTATTTAGTGTTGTGGTGATTGTTGGAAGATTGTATATCTTTCTAGCATTAGAGTTGGAGATTAAGCTCTCAAACTTTCACTTTGTTGTAGAACTTAAACTCTCAAATTGTGATAAGTCAAATCATTTTTCTTTGAAACTATAAAAAAAGAATACTAGAGAGAAATGCACTTCACTTTTCTTTACGCCTTTTTAGTTTGATTGATGTCCAAAATAAGACATACATTCTTTAAGATTTTACTCTGAAGAAGTACATCGTTGTATCGAGTAGTCCACATAAAAAAATAATGAAATCTCTATCTATTTAGAGAGCTAAAAACATATTATGTAATGTAGAATAAATTTATAATAGATAGAGGGATCCAAGGTTTTTATATAATGTTTACTTAATACCATAATAGTTCATATAATCGTTTAGGGAGTGGTATACTTATTTTATTTATTTGGTAAAAAATGTATAACGTAAATGAAATATCCAAATTTCTTTTGTCTACCTATTGAGAAATAGCATGCAATATTAGAGTGTTTATTTTTATTTTTTTGCAAAATTTGTAAAACATGGTATAAAAATATTACTCCACTTCTATATGCAATACTTCTAATAACATACGATGATATAGAGGTTATCCAAAATTTATACGCCTTGACAAAAAAAAAAAAAAAAAAAAAAACATTAAAGTCAATCGGAATGGTAAATGAACTCTAATTTTTTTGGAGTGTTTTTATTTCTAGAGATCTACTCTATCATGCCAAAGCTCAAATCCATATCAAAAACATATTCAACTATTATCCTACTTGTGCAAAGAGAGTTAATGTTGGAAATTAATTTATAACTCAAACTTGATTGCGCGTTAGGAAAACAATTAAATTAAAGTGTGTTTTAAACAAAAGAATTAAAAATGAGCTTGAAAAGGTGGAAAAATCATTTTAGTTATGAAATATGGTTACTATTTTAAAAAATCACTAAATTAACAAAGAAAAATTGATTCAATTTTTGTACAAAAGTTTATATAAATTGTTGTAGTTGATTATTATTCTAATTTAAATTTGAAATAGAGATTATACGTGCAACGCACGTTATATTTACTAGTCACTATAAAGGTTACTAACCAATTTAATATACTTACAAATAGTACTCTCTCCGGACTTTTCAAGTTGTTACACCTTCCCCTTTGGGCCATCCCATTCAAGTTGTTACATTTCCTTTTATGACGAAAATTAGTGAATAAATGACACAATTAGTAAAAAAATTAATGTTCACTAATTGGGCCTTAATTTTTTCAATTAAATTTTAGTTTTTTTATTTGCAAACAAAAACGAAAAAAAAGAATAATTAATTAATTAATTAATAACTGTAAAATGAAAAATTGAAAAAATAAATTATTAAAATTTCAGTTCTTTTATTCCTAACTAAATAATTTGGCACTAATTTTTTAAAATAAAATTTCAGTTTTTTATTTAAAAACATACCAAAATTTTTAATTAATTAATTAATTAAATATAAGCTGAAAATTGAAAAAATAATTGATAGAATAAAATATTAATTATAATCCTAAATCCCTATTCTTCTCAATTATTAAATCTACCTAAACCACTAAACACATTTACCTTAATTCCTATGTCGAAAAGAAATGTAATGAATTAAAAAGTGTGGAGGGAGTATAAAAGAGTTTTCAAATGTTTTAATTTATTTCCTTTTAAGAAATGAGACTAATAGAGTGTGATAAATGAAATATTATAGTAATCCCTCTGTCTCACTTCACTTGATTTCCTTATATAATTAGGACATCCATTTCAATTGACATGTTTTCTAAAATGTAAAGAATTAACTCTTACTTTTAATGTGTACAGTGTACCCCTTACTTTTTCACTTTTAACATTGCACATACAATCTTGTGTCGAAATTGTAACAAGTCAAATAAAGTGAAATAAAGTGAGACGAATTGAGTACAAGAAGTTGAAAAGGTTTTAATCTCTCTCCCTCTATCTCTCTTTTCCCTACATTTTTGTTCTTGCAAGATTTTAATCTCTCTCTTACCGATTTTTCTTTCTTGCAAGAGAGAGTTTGTGAGAGAGAGTGCAGAATCGAAGTTGAAAAGGTTTTAATCTCTCTCTCTCTCCCCCTCTCCCTCTCTCTCTATCTCTCTTTTCCCTTCATTTTTGTTCTTCAGTTTATTTTTCTTCTCTTGTACAGTACAATTCAAATACAGTAGGGATGGGTTATTTTGCTTCTTGTTATGGTGGTAGCATTTTTGTTGTTGTGCATGAAATGAATCATATATATTTTCTTAGTTTTAATTTGGTTTTTGTTAAATTTGACAGTTATTATGGCGCCAAAACCTAAGGACCCTGATTGGATTCCATCGACACCAGTGGTGAAAGGCCCCCCGATTCGTCGAAGATCGGGTACGGGCCGTTTAATTTCACTATTATTTATCTTTACTATGGCTATTTTTACCCAAGTATATGTTGTTGATAGTTGATGATGATGTCCATTTCTCGTGTTGGAAAAGTTTTAATGAATCAGGCTGTTTGATGGGGGTACGAACTTATGTTCTGTTATGTAACCTCTGCATTTTTTGTTCCTGTGAAGATGATGCAGCGAAGCAGAGTGTCGGAACGAGAACCAAACCGTCGAAAGCTAAGGGTACGGTGGCTGCGGCTGCTGCTGCTGCTGCTTTGCGTGTCGTTAGAAGAGTGATGCCAGAAAGAAAGTGTTCGAAAAAGAAGGGATCGAACACTCTCATAAGGAGAAACTTAAAGTCATCTACTTTAGCGGAGGCAGCTCTCGTACGAGTACGAGTAGATAACTCCGCTGAGAAGATAATAGACCTCCAGCCACCATTGAAGGTGGAGGCAGCTCTCGTGCAAGTAGATAACTCTGCTGAGAAGATAATAGATCTCCAGCCACCATTGAAGGGGGAGGCAGCTCTTCTACATGTAGATAACTCTGTTGAAAAGATAATAGACCTCCAGCCACCATTGAAGGTGTATGAGCGACGATGTAAGGATCGCAGGGCACTTGTTAGTGATAATCGACATAGGTACACTCACTCACTCGCCTGCTTTTTTTTTTTTATGCTTGTATGTTTATATATTCATTCATTTATGTTCCCTTACTATAGTTTTGTTGCTGCAAGATCTACGGATGACTGTGAAATGAGTAGTGATGTGCTTCTTGAAACACAAGTGGTGGTGACGGCTCTTGATGTAGACAAACCATCGGTCGTTGATGTTAGTGAAGGCGAAGGCAACAACGATAGGGTGGAGCTTCACCTTGACAGGATACCAAAATTGATAGAAAATACTTTCTTTCTCGTTGACAGCGAAATGGTACTTCACACCCAAGAAGAAGTCGGAGACTTGGAGAAAGGAGGGTGTTTGATAGGTAAGATTACAAATTTATCTATGTTTTGATCTTATAAAGTGTTTAGTTATTTTTTGTATTTTTACATAAAGTTGCTGAGTTATTTTGTATTTTTATGTAGATATTTTGAAGCAGAGGAATGGTTTAACCAATACGTCGAATAAGAGAAAAAGGATGGAAAGGCATAATCCGAAAGTTATTGACCCAAAAATCACTCCTAAACCGAAGACTCCTGAGCTTGCTAGGAATAAAAAACTGAAAGTTAGTCCGAGAATTCCTAGAAGAAAGTTGGAGTTTGATGGTGAATGTTCCAACACAGAGACTCGACGTGTATTGAATATAGGAAAGAAAAAGAGAAGTAAGAGACTAATGGCATCTGCTTCAAAGTTAAATACTTTGATTAGATTGATTCGGGAGAGATTGAAGGGTGATGGGAAAGGTAAGGTCTTGTTAATCCAAAGGGAGTGAATTTTTAAAACTAGTTACATTACATTTAAATTTATTTTCCTTTCTAGTCTAATTAAGAGATTATTTTGTGTGAACACTTTCGAGTCTCTAGTTACCGGTCTTGTGATACGAAGTACAAATACTGCTGTTGTTTCGGGAAAGAAAAAGCACAAAAACAAAAGGAAAAAAGGACTTGCCCAAGACGAGAAACCAAATGTTGTCGTTGAGCTTGATCAACCCACGGATATAGTTTGGAAGCTATTCATGGAAAGTGAGTGGAGTGAAGCTGCCGAAGAAGAAGCATTTGGAAATGACGAATACATGAAGAGCCAAAGAAAGTTGTTTCGAGAAAGATTCGAAATGTTTAATTTTCGCATGGGTGAAGTTCATGGTAACTATCAAACTCTATCTTCAAGTTGTTTACCCTCATTTATAGTAAACTTATTTATTAAACGTCAGGAAGAAGAGAATTCAAAGCATGGAAAGGGTCTGTTCTTGACTCTATCATCGGAGTATTTCTTACTCAAAATGTTAGCGACCATTTCTCAAGGTAATTAGATAAATTCGTAATATTAAAAAATAACTCATTTAGTTGGTCATTCAAGGTTTTGAATCATTTATCTTATTTCCTTTTAGTTCTGCGTTCATTTATTTCGTCATGCAAGGTTTTAAATCATTTATCTTATTTCCTTTTAGTTCTGCGTTCATTAATATTCGAGGAAAATATCCACCCCTATCTTTGGATGAACAAAACGCATTATACCATCGTGATAATCAACAAGAGATGCTAGCCGAACCCTCAAACAACACAAGCGAGCAGGTGGAGCATGAGTACGTTTCCGATTCTTTTAAGAAGAAAACGAAATTGAAGAAAAGTATGAGAAAAGAAGTGGATTGGAATGTATTGAGGAAACAATATTCTCAAGGCTTATTGAGGGAGAGAACAGAACACAATGCGGATTCTGTGAATTGGCAAGCAGTGAGACAAGCGTCTGAAGAAGAACTTGCTTCGGTTATTCGTGGTCGAGGCATGAACAATCGACTAGCTGTTAGAATCAAGGTACTACTTATAATATAATACAAGTTTTTTTAGCAATTAAGACCTCTGGTCTTCATTTTCTTTTCTCAAATTCATTTTCTTTTTCGCAAAATCAATTCTTGTAGGACTTCTTGGATCGTATGGTCAAGGATCATGGCAATTTGGATTTAGAGTGGCTTAGAAATGTCCCACCTCTTAAAGCGAAGTATGTTTACTTAACTTCATTTTGTTTATAATGCACATGGTCATGGAATTATCTATTCGTTCACACTAGTGCAATGCATAATTTTAGGGATTTTTTAATGAGCATATTTGGTTTCGCCTTGAAGAGCACCGAATGCGTGAGGCTTTTGGCACTTCATGTTCCTGCATTCCCAGTAAGTTCTTCGTTTTCATTTCTGTTTTTAAGAATGACTAGTGTTGGATCATAGCATAACTTTAACATTTTTAGGCATTTTTAGTTCCATAACTAATACTAGCTATAAATGTTGATTTTGTATTTTTATCAACACTAATTATGTTATATAGCCTATAGTTTGTAGTACAATTATTGAATTTTAAAACGAGTAGTTGATTTATTGTCTCCATAATAACTAATAGAATATTTACAGAAATAACTTCGAATAACTAAGGGGAAAATAATCTTAGTACATGAAAAATTATAACATGCAGTTATATTTAATTTTATACGCAACTATGTCCCGCTATAGGTGGATACGAACGCTGGTCGTTTTTTCGTTCGTATAGGATGGATCCCACTAAAGCCATTGCCGAAGGGTGTGAAGTTCCATCTTCTCAATAAGTAAGCATTCAATTCTAACTAATTTAACCCTCTATTTTATTAAGTTTGATCTCATCTAGGATGAATTCTATATAGGTATCCTGAGCTACAAAGCATCCAAAAATACGTGTGGCCACGGCTTTGTGACAATAGTCATCCATTTTTGTAAGTCGAAATATTTTGCTTAGTTCTTTTTATTATTATGGAGACTTATTTAACAAGTTCTTCTTACCTCATATAGATATGAATCTCATTGTCAAGCTATCACAATTGCTAAGGTAAGTGTTTCTTCACTTTGTTCATTGATATTTTTTTACTTAAATGTTCACTTTTTTCTTCTTTTTGAAATAGTCATTCTGCAAAAAGACAAAGCCAAATTGTAACGAATGCCCGATGAGAGATGTGTGTAAACATTTTGCAAGTGCACATGAAAGGTAAAGTGTATTTGAAGTTGAGATTTAATGCAAATTTATGTTATTAACCGCTATTATATTTTGAACACAAGTGCAAAGCTCCGCCTTAAAGGTGATGATCCTTCCGCAATGTCAAGTCAAGAAGATTCGATGCTCACAATTTTCGATAAAGGTGGTGTTGATTCATCAATGTCCGATCAAGAAGCACCAACCATCACGAATGCATTTGGCAACGAGTGGAGGGATTGTTACACTTCTCGCCATTTGGAACCAATTGTAGAATTTCCCCCATCCCCAGTGGCTGAACTTGTACCTACTGAACTTGTACCTACGGAGCCATTGGGCGGAGATATCGAAGACATAGGGTGTAAACAACCTATGGAGCTATTGGGCGGAGATATCGAAGTCATAAGGCGTAAAATTGAGATTCCTCTAGGGGGTTTGAATGGTAGAGAGTTCTCCAAGAATCTACACAGTTACGTGAGCGATGATGATTTGAAAGTTGTGGTCGCTACAAACCATGAAATTGGTTCAATTCCAACACGTAAACAGAAGATAGCGATTGGGCTACGGACCATACACTTAGTGTAAGTTTTAAATAATGCACCCCTCCTATTCAACACCTTGTATAAAAGAGAAGTTTTTCAAAATAAATATTATGTTTCGTTTTTCAGGTACGAGCTTCCTGATTCCCACCCTCTTCTCGAAACGGTTAACTTGTTTTCCTTCTTTATTACTCCTCGTATATATATATATATATATATATATATATGGTATGATACCTACACACTTTCATAATGATCTTCATTGAATATTTTTCATGTTTTGCAGTTTGATAAACGCGAACCCGAGGACCCCTATCCTTACCTTCTTGCGATATGGAGAACAGGTGACTTTCAAATAATTCCCACCATATCCAGTTTTAGCTATTCTTGAACTAGTGGAATGGAATTCTAGTTGAAAGTTACTAAAATATCAATTGTGGTAATTTCTTGAGTAGGTTCAACTTATTTCTCAAAAAAGAAAAAAGTTTAAAACAATTATAATATCTTTGTTGTATTTGGTTTAATTTGCAGAATGATATGGATATAAATAATATAGGCATTATTCAGCTTCAATGGTGGTAACAAACTAACAACAGCTTAGGAAATGAGTAGGTGGTTCTTATGCTTTTACATAATATTATTTATATTATTCGTGGCAGATGACGAGACTCCTTCATGTGAGGGTAGTACAATGTGTATGTCGGGAGAAGATGATCGTAATCATAAGTACGGGACGGTGAAGGGAACTATTTTGGTAAAAAAAAAATCTGTTAATTTACTATCCAAGCTAAAGTTTTGTCCTAGTGTTAAAAATACACACTTGATTAATGAGCATCTCCTCACAGGTACCATGCCTAACAACAAACAGAGGGGCATTTCCTCTCAACGGGACGTATTTTCAGCCACATGAGGTAGACCTTAAGACCATGATATAATACTCCGATCCACCCATTGCATCTCGCCTTTTTTCACGCAAGTCAATAAATCTCATACAAGCACTTTGTTCCTAGGTTTTCGCGGATCATGAATCGAGCCGACAATCGATAGATGTTCCTACACAATGGATTACGAATTTGAGGAGACGAATTATGTACTGCGGAACGTCTCTATCTTCAATATGTAAAGGTAATAAATGGAACGTACATTTTGGCTTCACTAATTAATTTTCCTATTTAAATTTTGATTTCTTGCCTTGTATTTCAGGCATGAAAATTCTAGAAGTTAAAATTCTCTTCAACTTAAGTAAGTATATATCTAATTTTAATTTAATTGTGTTTTTTTATGATTTTATAGCACCTTCATTCAAAGTATTTCGAATAAGAAATATAGATTTATCAACTTTTAATATGATTTTATCTTTGTTGTATTCTTTTTAGGTGTTATTTGTGTGAGAGGATTTGACAAGAAAACTAGGACTCCAAGAATGCTAGCAAATAGATTTCATATTTGTAAATCTCGACTTGCAAATAAATGTCAATAAATTTCTACAACTTTTTTAGGATGTCTTGAATTTTAAAAAATTTCTTGTAATTAATTAATTTTTTTTTGTTGAATTAGGGAAGTTTTCTATTCTCTATTGATTTATTTTTATTTTTAATTTTTGTTTTAATTATATTGTCTAGTGATGGACTTTGAAACTCAATTCCTAATTTCTATCTTTCTTCTATATATAATAGTAATGCGGATTGTATATATAATAAAAATGTACATTCGGAGCACCACATTCATCCACATGTCTATGTGGCACTTCGTATGCTCACCGTTCCAATTTATCTAAAAACATTTTTTTAATTTATTATTAAACAAAAATTATTATCCTATATAATAGAGAAAAAAAAATCCTATATAATCTATAGTTATCTCTAATACTATTCTATTCCTACATGATTTTCATATTATATTTATTTACTATTCTATCTCTAATATCTTTTATATATATATATATAAACATCAGATAGCTTGAATTAATTTAATATTTTCACTTATATTTGCTTAAAAATAACATTAAACAATTAATTATTTATGTCGAATTTTTACGAGATACATTATACCTATTATCGAAATATTACTCTTATAAACCTACTTTTTACAATCACAATTAACTGGCGGCTTGAATAATGACACGACGAGATAAAATTAATATAACTATTTGACAGCCTTTTTGACATTTTTCGTTCTATTAAATTAATAAAAACTTTTTTTTTTTTATTTATTACTAGATTTTGCACCCGTGCGATACACGACAAGGTGTATGTTTATATGTACTGTTTAAAGTTTAATATTATTTACTTTTTAAACAGTATGTTATTAAGTTTGGCCGTCGCCTTATTTCATGTAGTGGTATAATCTATTGACAAACGTTAATCTACACTCTATGAACATTTTAATATGCTTACGGCTCACCCGACGGTGATATAATTAAAAAGAATTCTTACAAATATATATACATTGAAAATAAACACTATCACAATGTCATATCAACATGAGCACATTAATTGTGTTCAAAATGGATTAGACGAACATTTTTTTTTATAGCTTACCACGATACGAAGAAATTCCATTTATAAAATCTTTTTTTTCCTCTTTGAAGCTTTACAACAAAAATTCTAAAGGTCACAATACGGGGGACTCGAACTCTTCCGATACATTAATCTTAACCACCTACCGCTAGGCCAACACATACACACCATTTATAGAATCTTTGTGATCCTTTTAAGCATGGGCCAAATATATGAAAAACATTCAACTTTGTTCAAAACTATAAATTCAAATTTTATTATTGTATCAACATATAAACTAATTGTTCAATTCACCTACAAATTTCGTTGTATGTCATTTTTTTTTCGTGTATGTAATATCTAAAATTAGAATTGAAATCGATTAGTAATTTTTTTTTTATCATTATTTTGTACATAATATTTAATTATAAATATCTTTTTTCAACGTAATATTCAAATTATTATTATTTTTTTTAAAAAAAAAGTGGAATATGTTGCATATGAAAAAGATAAAAGATGAAATTAGATTTAGAAATATTATATGAGGAGATTTCCATAATTTATGGGAGGTGGAGTATTTTTTAAACTTTTTTTTATTAAAAATCGAACTCTTTGAAAATATATAGTTTGTATATATAAAATTTATCTTAGATATTTAAAATTATTATAAATTATTTATATTTATTTTAATTTTAGCAAATAAAATATATATCAATTTAAAGATCATTTTGCACTCTTTAATTGAAGATACATATTATATATTATTATTCATATTGGAATTACAAAAATATTGCAAGAAACACAATAATGAATAAAAATTATAAAGAAAGTGAGTGAAAAAAAAGATTTTTTTTTTCAATAACCGTATATATGAAAGAGAATGTATAGTTTCTCACTATTTTTAACCTATAATTGAATTAAGTATAAAATTGTCATCCAAATTGATTTGAAATTGAGAAATCCCTTTTTATATATATAAATATGAGGCAAAAAATAAAATAGCCTACATAAAGTTTAAAAATCAATTCTAGGCTTGGATGTTAAAATAAACAAAATATACCCATATTTTAAAATACAGTTCAAGATTGCCCTTGAGAGGAGGAAAATGCGCAATTTAATTATGACTCACCACCTAAAATCTAGGTAACCGCAAAAAACTTCCATATCTCAGAAAAAATAGCCATTTTCTCTCTCCCCGTTTTTGCTTTTCGTTTTTTAAATAGATTTTTTTAGATTTTTTTTTTCGTTTTAAATTTTATAAGACAGTATGAATTTATAATCCAGTACGATTTTGTATGTTTCGTACTGGACGTTGAACGTTTGTAGTAATTTTTTGTAAGTTTCGTACTATGTTCTTAAGAGGAGAGAATTGATAAAAAAATTCTGCACTTTCTAGTACGATTTAATAAGTTTCGTACTGTGTTCTTAAATGCATGTATGACGTAATAAAAATTACGAACGTTTGTAGTAAGATTTGTACGTTTCGTACTATGTTCCTAAGCGAAGTGATAAAAAATTATACACTTCTCTAGTAAGATTGTTTATGTTTCGTACTGTGTTCCATACAAATAAGTACAAAATTGTTAAAATTGTACTGTATCCTTAAATACACGAATCGAAAGTAATAAAAATTCAACGACTTTAGATAAAGAAGAACTAAAACAAAGAAATACGAACATATTAAAATCGTACTGAAAAAAAGTAAGATTTTCATAATACATTTCGAATTCATGTGTGTGAGAGAGAGATAAAGAGTAATTGAATGTTGAACTTTTGAAAATATATGAGTTCTCCTCGCACCTCCGATCCATCACCACAAGCGAAACCTGCAAAAAAAAGCATCATATATGAACCTGGAAAAAAAAAAAATTCAATTAAGATTTCGAAATGAATTAAGGGATTGAGAGAAGATATAGAGAAAGAGGGAGATAAACACGAAAGAAAACTTACCAAGTAGAGATATATTAGAGAGAGAAAGTAAGCAATTGGATGACAGCAGTTGAAAGAACTCAAAACCCAGATAAAAACCAGCACAATGCACACATGGTGCAGCAGCGACGCGTCGAGAACACTGCCCATGATCTCCCACCGCGAAAAATCCCAACTTTCACGAAACCACTCTCTACAAATCTCACACACAAGAACCCGATTCCATTAAATTACACGCGGGATCTACCGTTGACTCGGGCACGCGATCAATCTGCGAAAAAGAGTCGCCCCTCTTAATACCATACCATACCCCAGTAGAGAATAAATCCTTGACCAACAAAAAAGGTCATAAATATGAAATAGGGATTACCTATTCCCTTCCTTTGTTAGATTCCTTCGGGTAAATACTGGCATAAAAGCAGCGAGAGAGAGAGAATGGAGAAATCAGCGTCAGAGAGAATCGGCATTCGGATCTACACATCCTACGAACCGCCGCCGCCGCCGCCCCCTCCCCCTCCGCCGCTCTACCCCTCCTCTCCGCCGCCCTCTGGCATCCCGCCACTCCCCCCGGCGGCCGCAAGAGCCGCGCCGTCGCGAGCGGCGTGCAGAAAACGCTCTCCAAAACCTCCCTCCTCGCCAACTTCCTCCCCACCGGAACCCTCCTCACCTTCGAGATGGTGCTGCCGTCGATCTACTCCAAAAAGGCTCTCGGATTCCGCAGCGGCAGCAATGTTCTCGGATTCAGCAGCCATGTCGATGGAAGTTACGGGGGAACCGATTAGAGAGAGAGAGATAGGCTATTATGAAGGAGGAAGAGAGAAAGAGAGGTTGTGCGTGAATAAGATAGTGGGAATAAAAAGAGAAAAATTGCTCCTAACCTAAAGAGTAAGGGTATTTTCGTCCACCGAACCAAAAAGTGGGTATTTTTTGTATTTTTTAACTTCCAAAGCTAATATTAATTTTGTATCTTAGAAGTGGGTAAAAACATATATATTCTCTATAAATATTCATATCAACTATTGAAACCAAGCCACTACTTTATTTCCTAAATTTGTGGAAGTTATTAAAAAAAAAAAAACACGAATATGTCTAAATTTGTGGAACTTTTGTAAATCATATAACCATGCTATTTTATGTTAAATACAAAATTGCCACCAATAACTAATTCTCAATTGATTTCTCAATTTCAAATTCCCTCTTTATATATATATATATATATATATATATATATATATATATATAGGATGGATCATATAGAAATAAGTCCTGATGTGAGAAATAGGAATAGATCTGGACCATTGATCTTGATTTGATCTGTGGTTGTAATTGATTTAAGCATGATTATAAGGTATCATAAGCATGACTAGGTTTAAGCATGAATTTGTACATTAAAAAGCATAATGGTGTTGTAAGCATACATATATACTGACTTAAGCATGATTTTGTATAGTTTTAAGCATCTTTCTCATTTTCTCACGCAAGGATTTATTTGCACACGAACCACTCCCTATATATATATATATATATATATATATATATATATATATATATATATAATAGATTAAACAAAATTATTATCCCATATAGTAGAGAAAAAAAAATCCTACATAATCTATAGTTATCTCTAATACTAATCTATTCATACATGAATAGATTTTCATATTAGTTTGTGAGAATTAGGAACTAATCCAGACCTTCCATTTCAATAGATTAGTGGTTAGGTTTTATTCATGGAATTTAATTAAAAAATGTATTGTTGGTCACGGAAAAGAGTAATTGGTGTATGGGGGGGGGGGGGGGGGGGGGGGGGGGGGGGGGGGGGGGGGGGGAATACACCAATGCCAACCGTTTTTGACGTTTTATAAAATCAGGTCGATTCAAAGGTCGATTGTCAAGGTCGATCCTTATCAGAGGCAGATTGATCTATCATGCTCGTTTGATAACAAGCTTGATCTATCAAACTGTTTATGCGGAAGTTGGTGGAGGTTGATTACTCTTTGAAAAATCTCTTAAGGCAATGCAGGTTGTCTCATGAAATGCAGGTTGATGCTCGTCAGTTTGATAAGATATTGAAAGAGCGATAAATAAAGAGAGAGAGAGAGCGACAACCGAGTTTTATCGTGGTTCGGAGATAACCCTCCTACATCCACGTCAGGTCGACTCGACCTGAGAATCCCTTTTCTTTTGGATCCACCTTCTCTCTTATTTATACTGACTGAGTATCAGTTTCATACACCTCTCTTATTTATACTGACTGAGTATCAGTTTCATACACTTTGCAGCTAGCAAATACAACTAGCTTTACAACGGCCTCAACCTATCTAACTGATGGGGGAGGGGGTTGTTTGGAGTGCGAGCTTGATGTGGCAGTAAACGCTTCAAGCTTGCGGTGTTCTTCAATGGAGAAATTCTCTTTTCCAACACTTGGGAAATATCTAGGGATTTCGAGTGTTGAATGGATAGAACTTGAGAGAGAATTTCTACAGCACTTTAGTTTTTGAATAATGAATTTCCCGTGCAGTTCCATTGAAGTGGGAAGTCTTTATATAGGCATAGTTTGGAAACTAGCCGTTGGAGTCTGCACTGACGTGGCAGCTGACGTGGCAACTAGCCGTTGGAGCTTGCTGACGTGTCAACTAGCCGTTGGTGCTGACTCATCACTTCCCGTTGGGATTTGTCCTAGCTGGCATCTGACGTGGCAGCATAGGTGGCAGGTTGACCCATAGAGGTAGGTCATCGGCCTGAGGTATCTTCCAGCATCTTAATGTCTTGAACTTGAGAACAGGCTGGAGTATCTACAGAGCAGGTTGATGATGACAGGATGTTCTTCTATAGGCAAGGCTGTTGGAATCACAGCCTCTGCCTTTACATGGCAGAACAGCCTTTCTAGAACAGCCTGACGAACGGCCTGACGAACGACCTGACTAACGGCCTGACTAACAGCCTGAAGAACAGCCTTCCTAGGACGGCCTGAAGAACAGCCTTCCTAGAACGGCCTGAAGAACAGCCTTCCTAGAACGGCCTGAAGAACAACCTTCCTAGAACGGCCTTAGCTTGTTAACTCTATCAACCTTAACTCTATAAAATGTAGAATAAGCCTAAGCGTGGTTTTGAGAAAACATCATCAAAATTAACTGCAAAGGGTTCCCAACAATTTCCCCCTTTTTGATGATGTCAAAACCAACACTTCACAAATGAGATTCCTAGAAAGATAAAGAATATTACAAGCTTGTTCTATCTACACAGTTAAAACAGTATATGGAAACAACATAATAGGGCAGATAATGAAAGCAGTAAATGCAGTTGATCTCTTAGATGTCTTCTTCTGTCCTTCCCCCCTTTTGGCATCATCAGAAAGGATTTGAACTATGGAACGAAGAGACGAGACCTCTTCCTTCAAGATCATTATATCAGCCTTCATGGCTACTTGATTACCCATTTTTGTTCTTATTTCCTACAAAAGGTAGGCATTAATATATGCAATACTTGGAGCAATGAGTATTAATAATTGAAGAATTATTAGCATATTGGAGGAGTTAGAGAAAAGACAAAGGGTGATACAATCCCTTTGATTCCCCCTTCATTAATGCTCGGTATTGCATGCGGCAGGCCGTTGATATTGGAAAGGCAGGATACGGCCTGAAAGCTGTAGAACGGCCTGGCAATAAAGAAGACGGCCTTTGTTCCCCCTTTGTGAACTGGAGGTTGATAGCATCAAGGTTGATAGTGTCAAGGCTGATCACGACCTTGGTCAAGGATCGGCCTTGATCTGTGTCGGCCTTGCTTCGGGCTTACCATGCGACGGCCTTTGCCTTGCATCGGCCTTGTTATGAAACGACCTGGATTTTGTGATATCGACCTCGTAGAAGTAGATATCGGCCTTTGTTCCCCCTCAATATGAGGAACTTTATACAAGGTTGATTCAAATGCTGATCATCAAGGTTGATTATCAACCTTTTGACTGCATATCGACCTTGGGGTCAATACAAGGGCAGCTAAGCAACACACTTTTACCAATCGCCCTTCGAGTGCGCACTCCTTGGTTCAGGTTCCCAACAATGAGCTCCTACAGATGATTATCGTCCCATCATCTCCGTCGAGATATTTCTTCTTGAGAGAATTGGCTCGGGTTCATTGATTGGTTCATCGAACTCGGGGTGAGCAAAAGGTTAAGCGACATGCTGATTTGTTGATGGCCTTGGAATTCAAATGGCTTAACCTCTTGTGCCATAGCCAGCTCGTCTCGGAGTCAGTTTTCATGCCCAGGCAGGTCTCCCTTTTATCAGTCAATTTGACTGTAAAGTTTGTCCTTCACTATTCCGGTAAGGAGTATTTCTCCTTCCTCATTTTTCACGAGACATTTGTTAGCGGTGAATTCTACTCGTTTACCACTCGAGCAGAATTGCGACACAGAGAATAAGTTATGATTAAGACCTTCAACATAAGAGACATTATGAATAGAGGTTTTACCGACATTTAAGTTGCCCAAACCTCGAGTACGGACTTTAGAGTTGCTTTCGAATGTTACTTGAGGTCCGACTCATTCTACATAATTTGATAGTAGCATCTTGTTACACATCATGTGCTTGGAGCATCCACTATCAATGATCCACACAGCTCCACGAGCTGTTTGGCTCATTTTCTGAGCCTTCCCGACCTGCAATTAATTAAACCTAGCAACCCATTTGAGATTGGGTGCTACATCGGTTGCGGGAACGGCCTTTGGGACCCAAACTTGTTTCGCCGGTCTGCTTCTATTCGAGGCTGAGGACGAGGCAGTGGCGGTCTTGGGCTTGGGAGCCTTCTTATGAGAGCGAGGATGTTGAGGTTGATAGAACGGCTCTTCATAATATCCAGGTTGATAAGGTTGATACTGCCTTCTTTGAAAATAAGGTTGCTGAGGTTGATAGCAGTAACAGCCTTGATAAGCAGGCTGATAGAAGATCTGAGGTTGGTAAGGCCGTGGATCATATCGACCTTGATACTTCCTTTGTTGAGCAGCCTGATCTTGAGGTTTTAAGGCAGGTCGACGCTGCTGCCTCTTTTGGACAGGTCGTGCCTCCTTCTTAGGAACAGGCTGTTCCTTTTCAAAAAGGTTCTTCCTATGCTGCTTTATGAGAATGGCCTGAGGCTGACGAGCTAGGTTCTTCAGCTTGACAACCTTGTCAGGCAGAGCTTGTTCCCGTGAGGCAGATGCCTGAGCTTGTTCTTCAAGCTCCTTCTCCCTTAAAGTCAACTTTTCAACCTTTGACTTTAGGGTTTCTATCTCCCTTTCCTTTTCTTCATTGTAGGGAGATACTCTTTCTTCTAATGCCAGCTTGAGTTTTTCATTTTGATCCATTAGCTCGGCATTATCTTCAACGACCTCTTTGAGTGTTTCCACGAGGTCGGCATAGTCATCGAGCTGTTTCTTGATTTCTTCCCAAGACACAGCCTCGGATAGGTCTTCATCACCTTCTTCTGCACAATCATCGTCAGAAAAGGAAAGTGAAATGGGTTGAGGATCTACCTTTGAAGATTCCTCGTTTTGTTGGTGCTCTCCAACGAAACATTCTTCATCATCACTTTCGTCGAAAGCGATGTATCCTTCGTCATCACTTGACGAACAGTCAGAGAGGTGAGCTTCCTTTGTTTCTTCAGCGATCATGGCAGCTCGTTGATCCTTAAGCTTCTTATCGCGCTTTGCACGGAGCTCGTCTCTCTCGATCTTGGTAAGATCCGGGCAGTCGGTCTTGTAGTGACCTGGCCTGCCACAATTAAAGCAACCACCCTCGGGTGTGTTAGAAGAATTGAAGGTTGAGGGTTTACCTTCTCCCTTTTTGTCAGGGCGGTCGTGATTGCGGTTTGAGAAGTTTCGCTTGTTGTCACGATAGAACTTTTTGTATTTGACAACCTTCCCTAGGAGCTTCTCATTTCTCCTAGCAGCTAGAGCATAGTCGAGAGTCATCTTCTCGAACTTTTTGACGATGGATTCGTCAATCGGACTTGGGGTAGCAGCAGAGGCTGAGTCGGCCTTGAAAGCTACCTCCTTGTTCTTTTCATCAGCCTTCTTGCTGGTGGAAGGCTGTGTTGATCCATGGATGCGGATCATCTCATATTCATTTCCGACAAGAATGTCGAAAAGATCTTCAGTGGTGAGGGAGTTGAAATCCGATCGGGCTGGATGCATGGCGGCGTATACGTGCCAATTTGCAGGAAGGGCACGTATCACTTTAAGATTCTTCTCGCGCTGCGTATATTTGTACGGGTTGATTGCAGCGACTTCGAGAATAATCTCGGTGAAGCGAATTTTCATTGCTTCTATGGTTTCACCCGAAACCATCTTGAAGTCATCGAACTTGCTGCACGCCATGGACAGCTTGTTCTCTTTCATCTCCTCTGAACCAAGGCTGATGGATCGGAGGGTGTCCCACATTTCTTTGGCGATTTCAAGATTTCGGATCTTGGCCAGGTAGACGCCCTTCACGGTGCTGGAGATGATTCCCTTTGCGTAATCATCGAGGCTGGCCTCCTTCCTTTCTCGGTTGTGTAGTCGCGAGGATTTTTGAGGACTTTCTCGTATGTAGCCTCCCCGGGGGCTGTTCCATCCACAATAATCTTCGCTGCATAAATGGGGGAGGGGCCATTTTCGATAATATCCCACATAAGGATGTGTGTGCCTTGAGACACATCTTGATTCGTAAGCTCCAGTCTTCATAGCCTTGAATGGAGAAGTCTTCACATACCCTGAGAAGAGAAGCCTCCATAGCAAATAATGTGATATGAAATGAATGAAAAGATTTTTCTAAGGGATCGGTTCAAAATGACCAAAAGTTTTAAAAGAAAACTTTAGTATGCAAAGCAGCGGTCAAAAGAACCACTGCTCTGATACCACTTGTTGGTCCCGGAAAAGAGTAATTGGTGTATGGGGGGGGGGGGGGGGGGGAATACACCAATGCCAACCGTTTTTGACGTTTTATAAAATCAGGTCGATTCAAAGGTCGATTGTCAAGGTCGATCCTTATCAGAGACAGATTGATCTATCAAGCTCGTTTGATAACAAGCTTGATCTATCAAACTGTTTATGCGGAAGTTGGTGGAGGTTGATTACTCTTTGAAAAATCTCTTAAGGCAATGCAGGTTGTCTCATGAAATGCAGGTTGATGCTCGTCAGTTTGATAAGATATTGAAAGAGCGATAAATAAAGAGAGAGAGAGAGAGACAACCGAGTTTTATCGTGGTTCGGAGATAACCCTCCTACATCCACGTCAGGTCGACTCGACCTGAGAATCCCTTTTCTTTTGGATCCACCTTCTCTCTTATTTATACTGACTGAGTATCAGTTTCATACACCTCTCTTATTTATACTGACTGAGTATCAGTTTCATACACTTTGCAGCTAGCAAATACAACTAGCTTTACAACGGCCTCAACCTATCTAACTGATGGGGGAGGGGGTTGTTTGGAGTGCGAGCTTGATGTGGCAGTAAACGCTTCAAGCTTGCGGTGTTCTTCAATGGAGAAATTCTCTTTTCCAACACTTGGGAAATATCTAGGGATTTCGAGTGTTGAATGGATAGAACTTGAGAGAGAATTTCTACAGCACTTTAGTTTTTGAATAATGAATTTCCCGTGCAGTTCCATTGAAGTGGGAAGTCTTTATATAGGCATAGTTTGGAAACTAGCCGTTGGAGTCTGCACTGACGTGGCAACTAGCCGTTGGAGCTTGCTAACGTGTCAACTAGCTGTTGGTGCTGACTCATCACTTCCCGTTGGGATTTGTCCTAGCTGGCATCTGACGTGGCAGCATAGGTGGCATGTTGACCCATGGAGGTAGGTCATCGGCCTGAGGTATCTTCCAGCATCTTGATGTCTTGAACTTGAGAACAGGCTGGAGTATCTACAGAGCAGGTTGATGATGACAGGCTGTTCTTCTATAGGCAAGGCTGTTGGAATCACAGCCTCTGCCTTTACATGGCAGAACAGCCTTTCTAGAACAGCCTGACGAACGGCCTGACGAACGGCCTGACTAACGGAACGGCCTGAAGAACAGCCTTCCTAGAACGGCCTTAGCTTGTTAACTCTATCAACCTTAACTCTATAAAATGTAGAATAAGCCTAAGCGTGGTTTTGAGAAAACATCATCAAAATTAACTGCAAAGGGTTCCCAACATGTATATTTTATTTAGGAAAGAGGTATTAATGTAATCTTTATTTTTTTTGTTCCACAATTCATGGGATTAACTGCATCTCTGTTGGTCCCAGAAAGAGTTAATTGGTGTATGGGGGGGGGGGGGGGGGGAGGGGAATACACCAATAGCCAACCGTTTTCGAATTTTAATTGAACAGTCTGTCTTTTGAGGAACTAGCTAGTCAAGCTTTCCTTTACAGAGTGAGAAAGGTTGATCCATCAAGCTTGTGGAGATAAACAAGCTTGATCTATCAAACTGTCAAAGTGCGGAATGTGGTGGATAGGTTGAGCTAGATAACTCTTGATGTAAAATCATTTACAGCCTTTAAAGAGAGGCTGTTGTATGCTGTAAAGTATGAGCAGTTTATCAATGAGAGAGAATAAAATAAGGCAGTAAATAACACAAGGTATTTTACGTGGTTCGGATGTAACTATCCTACTTCCACGGTAGATCAAGCTAGATCTACGAATCCCTTTACTTTTGGATTCTACTTCTCTCTTGTTTATACTGACTGAGTATCAGTTTCATACAACATACAATCTTTTCGATTTACAATCGAATAACAGCGTACAATTTCAACTATACTAGCTTAGCACTAAATATATGAGATAGAGTACAGGGAGCTTGATGCAGCAGTAAACGCAACAAGCTTGAAGTATAACAATGGTGAAATTCTCTATCTTCAACACTTGGGAAAGCTCTAGGATTTTCGAGTGTTGAATGGATGTGAACATTGAGAGAATTTCTTGCAGCGATTTGGCTTGTAAGATTAATGAGTTTCCCGTGCTTGAACCATTGTTGATGAAGGCTGTATATAGGCATAATTCAAAAACTAGCCGTTGTGAGTCCTGCAAAAACTAGCCGTTAGAAAACAGCTGACATGGCATAGAGCCGTTGCAGCAATGATTCAACACTTCGAGTGGGTCCAGACAGCTGACAACTGAGGTGGCAGCTATGTGGAGGCAGGTTGATCTAACTGAACTGATCAACAGCCTGTCTTCGGCAACTAGGTGAATGAGCTTGAAGAGCCTGGCCGAAGAACCTGCAGGGCATAAATAATGAGAGCTAACTGACCTTTAATAGGTGAGGCTGTTATGGACAACGGCCTCATTCTTTAAGGAGAGTAGACTCAATTAGAATAGATAAACATAATATCATGCCGTTCTATGCCTAAGTGTGGTTTTGAAAAACATCATCAAAACAACTGCAGAGGGTTCCCAACAATTTCCCCCGTTTTGATGATGTCAAAACCCAACACTTTACAAAAGATCCTAAAGAGATGAATTATTTGTTTTAACAAGTTTGTTAAACCAGTTTGATTGGATCATGTTAGGCAGTTTAAAGAAAAACTGTAAAGCAGTTTATAAAGCCTAGACAAAGAGAGTTTGTCATTTTGGGCAAGAAAATATAACTTTTATTTATGACTAGCTGGAAGATGGAGATGTACAATTACAAGCTTGGTCCATAAATAAAAATTAAAAATCAGCTACTTAGATGATCCAGCAGCTGATTGAGCTTCTTCTCTTCTGGGCAGCAGTCCCATACTTGCGTAGATTCCATCTTCTATATTCTTGTAGCGAGGGTCAGAGGGAGGGATATCGAAGTTCGGAGCAGATGTTCGAACTCCCTCATTGATGGCAGTGTAATCCACTGTTTTTCCATCAGATAGAAGTGGGCAGCAGAAGGTTTCTTTTGCAGGGACGGGAAGACCAATGCCTGCTTCATTAGCCAGCTTCACAACTCTCTTGATGAAAATACGATCCCAGAAATGCCTTATAAAAAGATTAAAGGCCTCGCCATGATTCTCTTGATCGTATGGAGGGAGTTGAATCCAGTAGTGTTGCAGAATGAATGAACTGGTAAGCTCTTCCCATTGAGGCTGAAGGTCTGGGCCAAGCCAGTCTCTTCCTTCAATAGCAGCTTGTGCATTCCTCTTAAGATACTTTTTGTTGAGCTGGGAGAGGTTGGCCTGCTTCTGCCTCATGACACGGTCCACTTCCGCCTGGGCTAGAGAAGCCCGCTTCTCATCTTCCTTCATCTTCCTCAGGGCATCGGCCTTGGCAGCATCAAGCTTCAAACGTTCAACCTTCTTCTCAGCTTGAATTCTCTTCTGAACATTTGGAACAACGGCCTGATCTGCATTTGCACCCATTAGCACAACCTCTGTAATGCGACGAGCTTCTTCTGTTGTGCCTGACGAGGAACCGCTTTGCTGATCAGAAACACCTCTATCAGTCTGATCGGCGAATGAGGGAGATTGAGACGGTCTTTCGGTAGTAAAACCTTCCCTGGATTTCTTATTTTCTTTCTTCTTCTACTTCTTTTCAGCTTTCTTCTCCTTCTCACCTTCCCCCCTTTTGACATCATCAGAAAGGGCTGTGATGACGCTAGTTAGATTCTTCACTTCAGCCTGAAGGGCTTCGACCTGGGAAGTGAGAGTCTCTCGAGAAGAATAAAGAGCTGATATGTCTCCACTAACAACTGTTTCCCTCTGATTGGCTGCAGATGCCGAGGTGGTTATGAGAGTATTAAGGCTTGACAGCTTTTCTTCCACCTCTTTTACCAGCCTGTTAGTTGCATGGAGATCGGAGCTGGTGGCACATCTTCATCCTTTAGCAACGAGCCAAGAAATGGCTTGACATGATCTTTGAGATGGACCTGGGGAAAATTCTCAATCTCCTTGGAGACGGCAGCTTCTGCTAATTCCTTAGCTGCCTCAACAACTTTTGAAGTGACCTCGCTCACTTCCTTTGACAACCTTTCATCCGTGGATTTGAGATTTGACAGAACATCATCCATGGATTTCGTCAGTTTGTCCTCCAGTTGACCTATCCTTGAATCCAGCCGTTTTTTGAGATCGGATAAGTGGGTGTTGACACCATTAAGCTCCGTGCTTATCCTTTTTGAGATAAGATACCTCAGCTGGTGAGTGGTCAAGAAGGTCTCCAGATTTTCTTCCTTGTCCTCCTCTTTCTCTTCATCATCATGGAACAGATCGTCCACGTTGATGCCTGAACGGGCTGGAGTCACGGCCTCTTGCCTGATCGGACTCAGTCTATTCTCGTTTTCCGGGACAGCTGAATTGTAAAACTCAGCTTCTTCTAGGTAGAGCGGCTTCAAGTCCACGCCTAGGCACTTGGCTTCTAGCTTCATGGAGGTAAGGACTAGCTGGCGGAAGCTTGCACGAGCTTCCGAGATAGATGAGTAATGAAACTCATCTTTGAGAAAGACCTCCTCCGCCTTGAGCTTGTCAAGATCCTTCAGCACGAACAAGGACTGCATCACATGATAATCAGCATCCTTGATATCCAAGAACAGGGGAAGGCGAGTGGCCATACGAAATGCCATGAGTCGATCTAACCCCGGGCAACAGTTTATCAACGGCTTTCTTTGCCGCGAACTCCAGGTCGTCGTAGAGCAGAAGAGCTTGCTCTTTTGCCAGTCTACGAGCATCTTCCTCAGCCTTCTTCAGATAAAGGCTGGCGGAATCATCATCATCGTCATCATCATCACTGAGAACGACCTAGATGGAAGTGTTGTCAAACACTTGATGAGTGATGAGAGGATTGAAATGGAATAATCCACCCTGAGGCGCATCAAGATCTGCCTCGGTGGAAACAGCCTCGGTGGGAATGGACTCATCTCTCTGGTAGACAAGCTGATGCTCCGGGGAGACAAGCTGATGCTCCGAGGAGAGAGGTTGTTGTTCTTTGGAGAGAGGTTGTTGCTCTTCCCCAGCAGCAGAAGATGAGCACACTGCTTTGGCTGAGGGGGTCGAGCTAACTACCGCAGCAACAGAATGCTGCTTCTTCGAGGGCCTTTCCTCGGCAGCCGTCCTACTCCGCTTCTTTGGTTTCTCCACCAGCTTATCCTTGCCCTTGGTGGAAGAAGATCTTGAAGATTTCTTGGCCTGGGGAGGGACAACAGGTTCCCCATTGGCTACGGAACGAGAGTTCTCCCATTCATGATTTGATCTCGCCATAGCCTCGAGGAACGGTCTGATCGCAGGATCAGAGGTTATGAGGGATGCTTCATTAATACCCAGCGACATGTTGAACTGTCGCTGATTCGACGGGAGTTTGATGGATACGTTGAGCGGGACAGAATCTTCCCACTCAGCTCATTCTACAACGGACTGGAAGATCAGCGAGATCTTCAGGCAGAAGTTGAACTTCCTCTTGATGGTCAGCAGGGTGTCACCATCATCATCCACGGAGGTTTTGACCTTCATTGCTTCTCCTTTCATTCCAAGGACCAACAACCTCCCCCAATTCACTGGGAGGTTGTGGTAAACAACAATCATGATCATGAATTTGTCATGGGTCAGCCTGTCATTCGTCCCCTTTTGAGAGACCAGAACCTTGTGGATGACGTCAAATAGCAAACGAAACTCCGGTCTAAGTCGAGTTCGTTGCATCCCCTTCATATCATAAGACACGGACTGCTTTCCAATCGCCGAAAGAGTCATAGCTTGGAATGACTCTTCGATAAGCTGGGAGGGCATGTCGGGAAAGATGTCCTTGCCAGAATCCTCCAAATCATACGTCTTTAACACAACCTCGAGAAGGTTGAAGGAGTCGTCGGCAATGACGTTGTTGGAGGCACGAACGGAGATGGAGTCGAGGGTATCATCCTCGCCCCCGTCCCAGAAAGCGTAGAACGCTAGGGTTTGCAGCGGCAAAAACCTCGCCAGAACTTTGGTAATGATACGGTCGAAGGGACCGCATCTCTTCATCCTTGCAAAGACATCGTCAAGGCCGGAGTGGCCTTTGTTGTTGTAGACGAAGAACGGCTCCTGTACGACAAGAGAGTCGTAGTACCTGTTGGCATCTTGCCATTTGAAAGAAACCTCTTGGCCGGAAGTAGAGGTTTGCTCGTCGGTGGCCATTGATTCTTGTAAGAAAGTAGAGAAAAATAGAGTTAGGATGTTTGGAATAGTGTTTTTACATAGAGAATAAGATAGGAAAATGGCGAATGTAGGGATTATGTCAATGAAAGGGATGGAGGGGTCCCTATTTATAGAGAGTGAAGAACGGCCTCGATCATTTTGATCTAACGGCCGAGATGAAATAGATGTGCCGTCATCCACTTTAAAAAAGTAGCGATTTGACTGCGCGCATCTTTTCGAGGCGCGTGGGAGGCGAAGAGTCGCGCGTGTGCAGTTGGACACGACAGTCAATGCCCAATCGTGACTTTTCGCTTCTCACGTCCAGTCCTCACATTAATGCATCTCGATTGTCGAAGTATAAAACCCCAAAAGGAAGTTTTGTTACACAAAAAGAGTAATCATTGCTTCTGACAATATTTTCTCCAATTGCAGTGTTTAGCTATATTAGGAATCTATAGTAATAAAATGAAGCATGCAAAACATATTAAATACCAATAATTGAAATAAATGCTCTAAGGGAAATTTAAATAATTAAAGAGACAGTGAGTGATACAACTCACTGCTTTTACTTCCCCCTTGAGTGAGCAAGGTAGTTGTAATTTCTTACAACGGCCTTCTACACGTATCTTGTGGATCAGCTCGTGGTGATGACAGATCATTGTTCTGGTCAGGTAGTTGTGGTAGCAATGTCACCAGACTGATTGCAATTCAACATACCGAGCTTGACACACAACATTTTGAAGCGCTCTTCTTGTAAGGGCTTTGTCAAAATGTCAGCTCGTTGAATATCTGTGTGGATCTTCTCCACAACAACGTTCTTCTTTTCAACGTGGTCACGTATGAAGTGATGTCTCACATCAACATGCTTGCAACGAGAGTGAAGAATTGGATTCTGGGTGATAGCAATAGCACTTGAGCTGTCACAGAAGATAGGTACTTCTTTGACAATGACCTCATAGTCCTTGAGCTGTTGCTTTAGCCAGAGAATTTGTGCACAACAGCTACCAGCTGCCATATATTCGGCCTCGGTTGTTGATGTTGCCACAGATGTCTGTTTCTTTGAGAACCAAGATATCAGCTTGTTCCCTAGAAACTGACAAGTACCCGAGGTTGACTTCCGATCTAGCTTGCATCCAGCGTAATCAGAATCTGAGTAGCCAGTTAGTTCTAAGTTGTCATCTCTAGGATACCATAACCCAAGATTAACAGTTCCTTTGACATATCTTAGAATCTTTTTGGCTGCTTCCAAGTGAGATTCCTTTGGATTGGCTTGATAGCGAGCACACACACCAACTGCAAAAGTAATATCAGGTCTACTAGTAGTTAGATATAATAAAGAGCCTATAATACCCCTGTATTGTGTTATGTTGGCGGGTTTTCCTTCAAGATCTTGATCAATCTTCCCATTTGCCGGCATTGGAATCTTGACAGGCTTGCTATCTTGAATTCCAAATTTTTTGATCAGATCGTGAGTGTATTTGGTTTGACTGATGAAGATTCCTTCATCCGACTGCTTCACCTGCAATCCTAGAAAGAAATTCATTTCACCCATCATAGACATTTTATATTTGTCCTTCATGAGGTTGCCAAATTTCTCACAAAGCTTGGGAGATTTTGATCCAAAAATAATGTCATCAACATAAATTTGAACTAAAAGGATATTATCATTCACTTCGATAGTGAAGAGAGTCTTGTCAACAGAGTCGCGTTTGAATCCAGATTCTATGAGAAAGGTGGACAGTGTCTCATACCAAGCTCGAGGAGCTTGTTTGAGTCCATACACGGCCTTGTGTAGGCGATAGACCTTGCTGGAATCACCTTCTTCAAATTCAGGTGGTTGCTCGACATAGACTTCTTCTTCTAGAATTCCATTTAAGTATGCGCTCTTAACATCCATCTGATAAACCTTGAATTGTTGGTGAGCTGCATAAGCTAGAAACAGTCTGATTGCCACCAATCTTGCAACTGGGGCAAACGTTTCATCGAAATCAATTCCTTCTTGTTGACAGTAGCCTTTAGTAACTAAACGAGCTTTGTTTCTGACAACTTCTCCATATTCATCTCTCTTATTTTTGAATACCCATTTGACTCCAATAACGCCTTGGTGATGAGGTCGATCTACGAGAGACCAAACATCATTTCTTTTGAATTCATTCAGCTCCTCTTGCATGGCCTGAATCCAGTCAGCATCTTGAAGTGCTTCAAATGCATCTTTTGGCTCAATGAGAGAGAGATAGCAGCTTAGGAGGGCACTTTCTCCATGCATCCTTCTTGTTCTCACTCCTTGGTTTGGGTTCCCAACAATGAGCTCCTGTGGGTGATCATCCACCCAGCGTCTTCTTCGAGTTTGTTCTTCTTCTGATATGAAGGGCTCTTAATCTGTAGTGGGTTCCTCAAACTCGGGATGGGAGATGGTTTCCAATCTTTGAGTGAAAGGATTAAGCTGCTCCATTTGATTTTCCAGATCAACAACAACCTCAGTTGGAGATACTGAGTTAGAGGGATCAGCTTGGTTATTTCCAGCTGATGTATTATAGCTTGATGTAGGAACATCACTTGCATCACTTCCCCCTTGATGTGTGATCTTTGGATCAGATTAATCCTCTTCGTTTTTATCGGTTGGGCTCCAGATTAACAGGTCTTCGATGATCTTTAATCTGTTGAGCTCAGCTTCTTTTCCTGTTTGTGTGTCTCTGTACAGACAAGCAGACTCATCAAACACAACATGAGGTGTTACCTCCACAGTGAGAGTTCTCTTATTATAGACTCGAAAGGCCTTGCTGATCTCTGAGTATCCTAAGAATACTCCTGGATCTGCCTTGCTTTCGAAGGTCTTTAACTGAGATTTCCCATTATTGTGAATGTAACACAAACACCCAAAAGCCTTGAAATATTTTAACCTGGGGAGCTTGTTGTTCCACAGCTCGTATGGAGTTTTCCCATGCCTTGTAGTGATGACTAACCGGTTCTAAGTATAGCAAGCTGTATTAACAGCTTCTGCCCAGAACTTTATTGGAAGCTTAGTCTCTTCAAGCATAGAGCGAGCTGCTTCTTTCAACGAGCGATTTCTTCTTTCAACAACTCCATTTTGTTGAGGGGTTCTTGCTGCTGGTTTTGATGATGGATTCCATTCTTCGTGCAATATTCCTCGATCATTGAATTGAGAAATTCTGTTTCCCTATCTGATCGAATAGATATGATAGATTTTTCTTTTTTATTGCACAACTTGTTGAGCAACGCCGGCAGCTTCTCCAAAGTCTCCCTTTTTCTTGAATAAGAAAATAACCCACGTAAATCTAGAATAATCATTTATAACTATGAGAGCATATTTTCTTCCGTTTATACTCAGGGGAGTGACTGGTCCAATGAGATCCATGTGAAGAAGCTCCAATATTCGACTTGAAGCTTGAGAGCTTATGCTGGGAAAGGAGGCTCTTGTTTGCTTCCCGGCTTGACATGCATTGCATAATGGTCTTTGTCGAATATCTGATCAGGGAGATCGTTGACCAGTTTGTTGCGTGCCAGCTTGTTGATAGCTTTGAAATTAGATGGCTCAGTCTCTTGTGCCACAACCAACTAGCTTCTGAGTTGGCCTTTGATACCAGTCAGATTTCCTTTTCCTTTTCCCATTGAACTATGTAGAGCTTATCCTGCATGACTTCGGTAAGAAGGGCTTCTCCTTCCTCATTTTTCACGTAACACTTGTTAGTAGTAAATTCTACTTGTTTACCACTCGAGCAGAATTGAGAGACGGAAAATAGATTATGATTAAGACCTTCAACAAAAGAAATATTATGAATAGTAGTTTTACCAACATTCAAATCTCCATATCCTTTTGTTTTTCCTTTGGAGCTTCCTCCATAAGTAACTTGAGGTCCATCTCGCTCATGGTAGTTTGATAGCAACATTTTGTCACACGTCATGTGCTTGGAGCATCCACTGTCAATGATCCATACAGCTCCTCGAGCTGCTTGGCTCCTTCGTAGAGCCTTTCCCACCTGCAATTAATTGAACTTAGCAACCCACTTGAGATTGGGTGCTACATCTGTTGCGGTTGTTGTTGTTTGAACAGCCTTGGGTACCCAGACTTTGATCACGGGCTTGCTTCTATCCGAGGGAGTGGAAGCGGCAGTCTGTTTCTTTGTCCTGGGTCTGGTGGCTCTTTTGCTCTTCTTGGCCTGATGAGCGCTGCTATACTGAGGTTGGTAGTACGACTCACCATAGTAGAAAGATTGACGATGCCACTGTTAATGATATGCAGGATGTGGATAGCACATGCATCCTTGAGATCGAGCGGGATAGTAGAATTGTGGATAGAAAGGCCTTTGATATTCTGCCTTTCTTGCTTTCTTTTGTTGATCAGCCTTAGGAACGGACTTGATCTCCTTTTTCTTGGGGGGTGGCAGTCCTTCCTTCTTTTCTGTAGGTTGATCATTTCTCAACAGGTTTGTCTTTTGATGATTCTTTAAGAGAACGGTCTGTGGCTGATGAGCAGGATTTTTTAACTGAACGACTTTATCTAGAATGGCCTTGCATTTTTGATCGGTTGTCTTCTCTGAAGGTTGGCATTTGGTGAAGATCACCTCGCTGCTTACTGGCCTTTTTCCAGTAGCTCTATCATAGCCTAGTCCAGTTTTATTCCTTGAACTTCGTTGAATTGCCTGAACTTCTTCCAGTTTCTTCCCACTCTTCTTTAGTTGGCTCAAAGTGGTTTGCAGCTTTTGTTCCTTGATAGCCAGTGATTCATGTCTAACCACTAGATCTGCAAGCTTGGAGGTAAGATCATGTATCTCAGCATCCTTTGATTTTAGAGCTTCATTCTTCTCAAGCTCTTTGTCCTCCAGCTCCTTTTCTTTTAGATTTAGAATATCTATTTTCGACTTTAGATATTCTATCTCTCTTTCCTTTTCAGCATCATAGGGAGCAAATCTTTCTTCTAGAGCAGTCTTGAATTTTCCATTTTGAGCTATGAGCTCTGCATTATCCTTAACAACCTCCTCAAATAGCTCAGCTAATTCTGCATATCCCTTCATCTGTTCTTTGATTCTTTCCCAAGACTCTGCCTCGGATAGATCTTCTTTCTCATATGCACTTTCGTCGTCAGAGAAAGATAATTGAACAGTTTGAGCCTTTGAGGAATTACCTTTGATGATTCAACTTTTGAGGTTGTTCCAGATGAGTCTCCTACGAAGCTTTCTTCTTCGTCCTCATCTTTTGAAGCAACATATCCCTCATCGTCGCTTGTAGAACTGTCAGAGAGATGAGCTTCTTGAGTGGCTTCTTCGGCTAGCAGGGCAGCTCGTTGTTCTTTGAGCTTCTTGTCTCGCTTAGCACGAAGTTCTTCTTTTTCTGCCTTGGTTAGGTCAGGGCAATCTGTTTTATAATGACCTGGCCTACCACAACCAAAGCAAGCACCCTCTGGTGTATTAGAGGGATTGAATTTTAAGGGCTTTGCATCTCTCTTCTTTCCAGAGCGATCATCATTTCGGTTTGAGTAACCTCGTTTGTTATCTCGATAGAGTCTCTTGTATTTTGAGACTTTACCAAGAAGCTTTTCATTGCTTTTTGATACATCAATAGCCAGTTGGTCGATTTTCTTGACCAGAGCCTCATCAATTGGAGAGGCAGTTGTTTCTTTATTCTCATCTGCCTTGAAGGCAGCATCTTTCTCTTTCTTTTCATCAACCTTTTTAGATGATTGAGGCTGTGATGATCCATGAATTCGAATCATCTCATATTCATTTCCGATTAGAATATCGAATAGTTCTTCTGTGGAGAGAGTGTTAAAATCAGATCAAGATGGAAGTAGGGCTGAGTATACATGCCAGTTGGCAGGTAAGGCTCTTGTAACTTTCAAATTCTTCTCACGTTGAGAGTATTTGTTTGATTTTAATGCCTCTACTTCGAGAACAATTTCAGTGAATCAATTTTTCATCGATTCTATATTTTCGTTGTGCAACATTTTGAAGTCATCAAACTTGCTGCATGCAATTGAGAGCTTGTTCTCTTTGATCTCTTCGGATCCCAAGCTTATAGCCTTGAGGGTATCCCACATCTCTTTTGATGTTTCGAGATTTCTGATCTTAGAGAGATAAATACCTTTCACAGTACTTGAAATGAGACCTTTGGCAAAATTATCAAGCCCAGCCTCTTTTCTCTCTTCAGTAGTATAATCACGGGGATTTTTGAGTTTCTTTGTGTAACCAGCTTCACCAGGTGAAGTCCCAGTGATTTCAACTTTATCATCATAGATAGGAGAAGGTCCTTCCTCAATGACCTTCCACATGAGAATGTGGTGTGCTTGAAGGCACATTCTGATACGAAAGCTCCAGTCCTCATAGCCTTGGACTGAGAAGTCCTCACAAACTCGTATCAATGAGGATTCCATGATAATGATATGATATGAATGAAAAAGATTTTACTAAGGATCAGTTCTAATTGACCAAAAACTTTGAAAGAGTTTTAAGTATGCAAAGCAGCGGTCAAAAGAACCACTGCTCTGATACCACTTGTTGGTCCCAGAAAGAGTTAATTGGTGTATTGGGGGGGGGGGGGGGGGGGAATACACCAATATAGCCAACCGTTTTCGAATTTTAATTGAACAGTATGTCTTTTGAGGAACTAGCTGGCCAAGCTTTCCTTTACAGAGTGAGAAAGGTTGATCTATCAAGCTTGTGGTGATAAACAAGCTTGATCCATCAAACTGTCAAAGTGCGGAATGTGGTGGATAGGTTGAGCTAGATAACTCTTGATGTAAAATCTTTTACAGCCTTTAAAGAGAGGTTGTTGTATGCTGTAAATGTATGAGCAGTTTATCAATGAGAGAGAATAAAATAAGGCAGTAAATAACACAAGGTATTTTACGTGGTTCGGATGTAACTATCCTACTTCCACTGTAGATCAAGCTAGATCTACGAATCCCTTTACTTTTGGATTTTACTTCTCTCTTGTTTATACTGACTGAGTATCAGTTTCATACAACATACAATCTTTTCGATTTATAATCGAATAACAGCGTACAATCTCAACTATACTAGCTTAGCACTAAATATATGAGAGAGAGTACAGGGAGCTTGATGCAGCAGTAAACGCAACAAGCTTGAAGTATAATAATGGTGAAATTCTCTATCTTCAACACTTGGGAAAGGTCTAGGATTTTCGAGTGTTGAATGGATGTGAACTTTGCGAGAATTTCTTGCAGCGATTTGGCTTGTAAGATTAATGAGTTTCCCGTGCTTGAACCATTGTTGATGAAGACTTTATATAGGCATAGTTCAAAAACTAGCCGTTGTGAGTCCTGCAAAAACTAGCCGTTAGAAAACAGCTGACATGGCATAGAGCCGTTGCAGCAATGACTCAGCACTTCGAGTGGGTCCAGACAGCTGACAACTGAGGTGGCAGCTATGTGGAGGCAGGTTGATCTAACTGAACTGATCAACAGCCTGTCTTCGGCAGCTAGGTGAATGAGCTTGAAGAGCCTGGCCGAAGAACCTGCAGGGCATAAATAATGAGAGCTAACTGACCTTTAATAGATGAGGCTGTTATGGACAACGACCTCATTCTTTAAGGAGAGTAGACTCAATTAGAATAGATAAACATAATATCATGTCGTGCTATGCCTAAGTGTGGTTTTGAAAAACATCATCAAAACAACTGCAGAGGGTTCCCAACAATCTCATTTATTTTTCTCGCACATACGTTTAATCTCTCTCTCTCTGGCGTCGGCGTAAACTTCTCGTTCTCCTTCTCATTCTCATTCTCCTTCTTCTTCTTCTTCAAGACGAAATAGATCTTAAGCATAAATAGAAAGTAAGATAGCATATAAACATGATTATTAAAGCATAGGAATAGATATTAGTTGCATTCGAATATCCATCGATGTTTAGTTATTCTTTTTTTGAATTTTTTATAAAAAGGTTATAAAGCATGAATAAATAGGAAGATAGCATATAAACATGATTATTTAAGCATAAAAATAGATCTTAGTTGCATTCGAATATTCATGGTCATTCACTATTAATTAAATATGAATAGTAATAATAATAATAATAATAATAATAATAATAATAATAATAATAATAATAATAATAATAATAATAATAATAATAATAATAATAATAATAATAATAATGATGATGATGATGATGATGATGATGATGATGATGATGATAATAAAAGCATATAAATTTTAATTTGTATATGATTAATAATGTCGTTGTCTTGTTGTTCTCTCTGGGTTTTTTTTTTTAGTTTAATTTTATATGCAGGTTATTAAGCATAAATAGAAAGGGAAATAGCATATAAACATAATTATTAAAGCATAGGAATAGATTTTAGTTGCATACGAATTTTTATCAATGCTTTTTTTAAAAAAAAATTATTTGTATGTTTCACATATAGGTTATTAAACATTAATAAATAGGAATATAGCATATAAACCAATGTTTTAAAAACCGAACCGGAGGTCGAACCGGCGAGGCCTTCGGTTCATGGTTTGACCGGAAATAACCGGAAAAAACCGCGAACCGGAATTATGGCGGTTCATGGTTCAACCGGGTTCAACCGGCGGTTCGGTTCGGTTTTTAAAACACTGATATAAACATGATTATTTAAGCATAAAAATATATCTTAGTTGCATTCGAATATTCATGGTCATTCACAATTTATTAAACATGAATTGATATGAAAAAGCATATAAATTTTAATTCATGCTTAGATTGATATGTAAGTATGCTTTTAAATGCATATAATTATGCTTTTTCCAATTCATGCTTATAGATATCTAAAATAAAAAATAATTAATAATTATGAAATAATTATGTTTTTTAATTCATGCTTATATAGATGTCTAGGTATGCTTTTTAATGCATATAATTATGTTTTTTTAATTCATAATTATATAGACATTTAAGTATGTCTTTTAATGCACATAATTATGCTTTTTAGATTTATAAGTATGCTCGAGATTGAGTTCGAGCTTTAATATCCTGATCGAACTTGACTCGAATAATATTTTATGAGCTCGAGCTTGGCTCGACCAATGTTAGATTATAATGTATTCGAGCTTGAGCTAGACTTAAAATTGAATTATTCGCAATCACAAAGCTCGAGCTTGAGCTCAATTTTGAGCTCGTTTAAAGAGTGGACTTCTGACATTCAAGCTCGACTACCTATATAAATGCTAAAAGCTTGATTTGAGGCTCAACCATGGGCTCACAAATATGCTCGATTATTAGCTTGCGAACATGCTCGATTATATACGAGTCGAACATATTGTGAGCAAATCGAGTCGAGTACCTTAGCGCTAGAGCTTGGCTTGATAATTTTATCAAGCTTGAATTCGGGCTCAAGCTTGGCTCGATTGTTAACAAATTCGAGTCAATCGTCAAATAATCACTGAGTAGTTTGACTCGTTTACAACCCTCAAAAGGCAAAAATATACATGTCTCTAATTAAAGATTACCAAACATGTCTCTTTATCCTAATGTTGACCTTGAATGGGATGCATGCGATATCTATCGATGTCGGCTCAATTCTTGTTCTTGTATTAAAAGTTGTCAAGTTTGAATTCAAAGTTAGGTTTTAAATTATTGGAAGATTGTGCTTAAAATTGCCACCTTAATTGACTATCAATGATTTTTAATAAATCGAACTCACATTTATAATTTACGATATTAGAGTTGCTAATATCACGATCTTTAAATTTTCTATTAGATGATTTTTTTTTTTTAAAATATCAAAAACACATTATTATTATTATTATTATTATTATTATTATTATTATTATTATTATTATTATTATTATTATTATTATTATTATTATTACAATAATGCTATTTGGCCATAATGTGGCCGGCCACACAACGATATTTTTCATAATATACGTAATTTTAAAAATTGTAAATGATAACTATAATTTATTAGTTTAATATTTTAATTTAAAAATATTTTTTCCCCAAAAATTACATATTTTTCTCTTTTTTTCTAGATAAAAAGGTAATAAATCCTTTAAAATAGTAAAAATTATCAAATAATTAAAGGATTAATTTTAAAAAATACGTAAAAAATATGGAGTATCGCTTTTTGCGTTTTTTATAATCTATAAAAGTTTGGCAAAAATATATAAATTATTTGATACTAAAAAAAAATAAAAAAAACTAAATTATGGCCGGCCACATTATGGCCAAATAGCATCACTATTATTATTATTATTATTATTATTATTATTATTATTATTATTATTATTATTATTATTATTATTATTATTATTATTATTATTATTATTATTAAATAAATTTTAGAGGGGATGTTGCATTTTAATTGATATGTTAGTATTGTTAATTTTAATACTCAGAACCTAAGATATTAGATGTTATATTTCTTAAATACTACCTACATTTAAGCTAATTACTCTCAGTATTCCATTTCCGGATTTCTCAGTTATTAGTCCCGTTTCCATAAAAAGAAATAATTTAACATCACCTCGTCATCTACATCACATTTAATTAGTCTAAATTAACTCAAATTAAAGTGGATGTGAGTATTACTACTAATTTAAATTAGATTAAACTCTAATTTAACATCACATCTCTATCACATCATTCTTTTATCCCAATATTCTTAGCTCTTGTGTCATTTAGAAATTGGACTATTTAGAATGAATGAAGGTAGTATTGAACTATGAATTGTAATAAAATCTCAAAAATCGCATAGTGTCAATAGGTAAAATGAAATGAGACGAGAGTAAATAGGTAAAACGGGACTCGTGAAAATGGTCCCAACTAACCAAACCAAGGTTGGACTAATGGTTGTAAATGCTCCAATGGGGTCACGTGTCAAGCCCCAAATCACCACACGCAAGAATGAAGAATCTTTCCCCCAAAATCAAATCCCCTCCCTCAACTTCAGCCTCAGCCATATGAATTGGATATAATCCCTCCCCTTAATTCTCAGATAAACGTATAAATTCTCACCACAAACCCCAAATCTTCTCCCTCACTTTCCTATTAATCGCCATACAAATTTCTTCAATCTCTTTCCCACCAACCATAAAGCAGTAATGGCCGCCTCTACGGCCTTCTTCTCCTCGATTCTCAACGTCCCCAATTCCAAGATCTCAAATTCCGACGTGGGTTTCAACCGGGCCCGCTTCTCCGGCCAAAGGAGGCAATCCCTTTCTCCGGCGAACCCCATTTCGATCGGCGACAGCTGCCCGCCGTCGTCGTCGGGTTCTTGCAGCTCAGCTGCGGCGATCCACAGTTCCATGACCCTCGATCACGACAGCATCAACGATGAGGAGGTGAAGAAGGCGGAGTCGATACTCGGGTCGAAGGTTCGGGTGAAGGTGCCCTTGAAGGTGTACCATGTGCCCAAGGTGCCCGAGGTGGACCTGACGGGGAAGGTTGGCGAGTTGAAGCAGTACGTCGGAGTTCATAAGGGGAAGAGGATCTCGGCGAATCTGCCGTACAAGGTGGAGTTCGTGGCGGAGGACGTCGTGGGCCGTAACGGTAAGCCGGTGAAGTTTCTTGCGCATTTGAGGGAAGATGAGTTTGAGTTTGTTGACTGATTGATTGGCGTTTTTTTCTTTTTGGATTGGTTATCCTTTTGCTGTATGAATTTTATAATAATTCTGTGTTATCAAGTTTCTTACTTGTCTACCACACAATGTAGATAATGTACTCGGTTATGTTTACGTTTGCTTACAGGAATCGAATTTTCGAGATGTTTAGTGGAATTTTGTTTTTCGTCTTGTTATCGTTTGACTGTGTTTGATGATATGTGCCATAGCTAATATTTGGTAGGTTGTAGGGGATAATCTGTGATTGATAATGGCTAAGTTCGATTGTTTTCCGTATGGATCTCTACTAGTATTGTTGTTTTGTGCCCAGCATTTCCTCAACACTTCTTTGGCACCTGAAATTTTCTGTAGCCAAGTTAATTTGAATGTTTGAGGAATTGAATTGAGATAGTAGTATCGTAAGGCGAGACCTATTCTTAACGAGGAGAGTAGTTGAATGAGTGTGGTCTGCTTCTCCTGCCAATGAGACATAGGCTTCATACCATGCTTTTCATTTTTTGTCATCTTTATTAGCAACTTTTTGTGTGCATGCTGCATTTCAGAAGGAAGAGTTTGATGTATGCTAATTGTTCGTTGGGAGATGTGGATGTTATGTTATCTCAAATGATCTAAGAATAGATGGTGGTTGTCATTTCACAAGAAGAAAGATTCCTTAGCAGTATTAATATTTCTTGGGTCATTTATCTGTTATCTTGTCTCATGAACAGAAGTCGACATTTCGTTTTACACTTTGTCAAATGAATTGAATATGCATTGATTTCTTGGATTGCTATTATTTATCTGGGAGGTCCAAGAATCTTTGTCCTCTTACTGTCATTTCTGCCATTGCACCAGATACTCCAACTCTAACCTCTTTATCAGTAAGTCGTGTATGCTACAGTCAGGTATGTAACGATAGACCTTGCTAGAGCAGTAATATTCAGAATTGTGAAAACGATGGAAGCTTCATTCCATGATAAAAGTATATTTGGGGATTTAATCTGCCAGTTCATTGGTGATTGTTGACTCCGATTGGTTGGATATTAAATTCAGATTTTGTGTCACGGATTTGAGGAACTGGAGCTTCAAATAACCTTTTAATGTTGTTCTTTAAGGCTTATAATGGTAGTTGTAGATAATTGATATATGTTAGGAGAGAACTTAGGAAGGGTTGTGGAGTGTGCATGCCTTGCCTATTATTCGAATTTCTATTGGGCAAAAGCATGAACAAAGATTCTTTTCTTCAAGTATTATGCACGTCCTCCCTAAGGCTTTCATTCCATTTTTGACAATAAGGCTCGGTTCTTGAAAAAAGTGGTTTAAATCTAAAGATTGCAGCAACATGTCCCGTGTTCTCTATTTGACATGTTGAATTGATTACCAGTGCATTTAAGTTACACTATGAAAAGCACAAAGTGTTGCTCCTGTTGATAGAAACCGTTGGATGAGCTTAAACACCGGTAAGAGTCCGAAAAAGCTACAATTCTTAAAGGCCTCTCTCTTGTTATACTTTGTTTCTGAATTGACTTTTCATGATTCAAACATGTTCCTGTTGGTGGTGCTAAAAACTGAATTGAGGAGTAGTAACATTTTACTATCAGGAATTTGCTGGCAAATTATGATTATTTACACACAGGCACACACACGTAGGCGAGGGATGAAGGTCTGTAGAGTTGAGCTCTTCTTAATATCATGACCGTGATTTTTCACCGTTCACACCTTGTAAGAACTGTATAGTTGTTGCTTTCATATCTTCTTGTCAGTTCTTTGATAGTAAGATAGGATTCTAAATTGTCTCCTGATTCTCGCATTTCACTTGATCACACGATATATAACCCTTTCGAACCAGCAAATAGTGAAGTAACTTTTAGATCCAGCTTACAGGTGCCTTCTGGTAAACCTTAGATGCTGCATTTCTCGTTTGTTTTTCTGAAAGCATACCTCGACCTTTTTTTTCGCGTAATATTTAATTTTCTCACTGTTGTGATGTGTGGTGTTGGTTCGAGACACTAAGCATAGCTGCATAGGGATATGCTTTCTTTACGTTTCTGTTTCTACGTTTTAGAGTTTGTTCGGTAGTTATATATCATACCCTTGAAAGAAGGGTTTTCCAACAGCATGTTTGTGTAGAAACTTGTGAGAACAGCTTTCTGTTTCTAACCAAGAAGAGCTGAATCTTTTTCATGCGACTTTCAATACATGAGTTTTGGTATATATTTTCTTTTTCTATAAATAAATTCACAATTACGACAGATTAATCATCCGTGCTCATTGGCATCCACTGTTGACGTTGTTGGCAAAACCATTCGAATTTTCTATTGCATTTTTGTGTTATGTTTTTTTTTTTTAATTGTATTAATGGATGATCGTTGCATTAAATTTAATGCAGTAAGTATATAATAGATGATTTAAAAAATCATGCTCTAGAGTTAAAAGCTATTACTACTACAATGTTATTTTATTTGTATGAAAATAGTCAAATCCTCGATGAAGCAATGTCTTCTAATTTATTTTCCTGAAAAACTCAGAAACAATATTAGTTATCCGCTTATCTGTTTGAGCCGTAACCATCACAAATTGTAATATGTTGAACAAGTCTAAGTGTGTTATGCCAGGTGTTAAGCTTCGAGATGAATTGTTTTGAGATTGAATCTTTTATGGCGTTGTCTTTAAATTTCTTATTAATAGTTCTTCCATCCACTAATCTTGAACAATTTGACTTTGACTTTTTACCTGATTTTGAAGCTTTATAATGGTGGGTTTTGAAATGAATTTTCGGAGTATAATTTTTTTTAATAAGACACTACAACACTTACAGTATCCTACAAAAAAGACTACATACAAAAATCTCTTTTAAAATCTATCATTACAAAGCTTCAAAATGTATTGAAAAGTCAACATATTAAATAAATAGTGTATAGATGGAGTAATAATTACAGAAAAAAATGCTTAACAAGTCTAATGTTTTTAAATAATTAGACAGAGAGGGAATGGTCACATTTGATTTAAATATTTTGGTGAATTAAATTTTCTTCAAACATTATTCCCAGCTGTGTTTTGCATCAATTTTATAATGACTTATGGATGAATAATAATAAACACAAAATTGTGAATTATGAAGTTGCCACCGACTTGAAATATTAGGTTCCATATAAAACTAGTTAGTAAATCCTAGTTGAAAGTAAGGCCAATTCCACCCGTTGACTTTATGTGAAAAACTATCATCTTCGTAGAGTAGGCAGGGAAGCTTAGGAACACTTGGATAGCTTCGACACTTCATATGATATAGCGATAGCGTGATTTAATAATACAATAATGTTATTTGGTCATAATGTGGCCGGCCACACAACGACATTTTTCATAATATACATAATTTTGAAAATAGTAAATGATAACTATAATTTATTAGTTTAATATTTTAATTTAAAATAATTTTTTCCCCCAATATTACATATTTTTCTCTTTTTTTCTAGATAAAAATGTAATAAATCCTTTAAAATAGTAAAAAATATCAAATAATTAAAGGATTAATTTTAAAAAATACGTAAAAAATACGGAGTGTCGTTTATTGTGTTTTTTATAATTTAAAAAAGTTTGGCATAAATATATAAATTATTTGATACTAAAAAAATAAAAAAAGATAAATTATGGCCGGCCACATTATGGCCGAATAGCATCACTCTTAATAATATACTCACTCCGTCCCATTGAAAGTGAAACGATTTTTGAAGACACATGATGTATAAAATAGTAAAACGCCTCACTTTTGTTGGGCTATATGGAGTGATAATTAGTAAGAATTTAATAAAATTGTGATTTACTAACAAGTTTGACAAATTGGTCTGAGACGGTTTGAGTAGCTTATAAGCTCCTTAAAACACTTATCAAACTCTTAGAAATTATCAATGTTTTAAAAATAGAACCGGACGTCGAATCAGTAAAGTTTTCGGGTCATGGTTCAATTGGTTGAACCGGTTAAACTATGGTTGAACCGTTACATGATTAAATTAATTATTTAATACTAATAATGAATAAATATATGATATATATAAAAATATGAATAAATTTATAACTTATAAGGTAAAAGCAATATAAATAATTTTATTCTTAATATAATTTAAATATCATGTTTAAAATATATTTTTTTAAATGGAATTTTGTTGGTTATATTTAATTTTTATTCTTAATAGCTATATAAAGATTAAAAAAAAGAGGCAAAAAATTATCTACCTAATATGCTTAAGAGAAACAAGAAAATATAACCAACTACTACCTCCATCTCACAAAAGTAGTTCATCTTTCCGTTTTTGTCTATCTCATACATTAGTCCACTTTCTATAAATGACAAATAATAATTGGTTACAATTTACTCTCTCTCCTCAAAATTAATTACAACTACACATTCTCATTTTCCTTAATTCTTGTGTCAAGTCAAACTATAACTACTTTTTATGAGAACTTTTCAATATTCTCCCCATTTTACCCGTACTTTTTTCATTGTTCTTTATTCTCTCTCCTTCACATGTGATATGTCACTTTCACCTTTCACACTTTTGGACTTTTTTTTTTTTCTTTCGTTTTTTTTAGTTTCCATGAAAGATTCTTTTTCTCTTTTTTCTTTTTCCTATTTTCTTTTTTCCTAATTTTCGTACTCAGTTTAATTTTTTTATATTTTTAAAGAACAGCAAACAGAAGACCTCAAATACCTAATTCGAGAATTCCTCGAATCAATCATAATTTAAATCGGAAAAAAGAGAGAATCAGAGATGAAGAAGGACTACCTTTCCAATCTTTGAAGCAGACGACTCCTTCAGGCTCTTCTCCTTCTCGAGAATTCCTCGAATCAGTCGTGTGAGTCGCCATCGCACGAAACCCTAGATCCAATTTCTCTCTTCTTAACTTGTCTCTCTTTGTTAAGCTTGTGAAGCCGTCCGTCGTCAATCCGCACGAAGCCCATGTGCTGTCCGCCGTCCGCCGGCGTCTGCGCTCTGCTCGTCTCTCTCTTCAGCAGTCGCCTCTCTTCTGAGAGAAAGGGAGAAGGAGAGTGTCACATCCCAGTTCCCGAAGGAAGGCACGTGTGCGGGGACGTGGCAATGGGTTGGAAATAAGAAGCGGGGATAGAAAGGGGCCTAGTTTCTGAGGATAATTAACCATATTATTAATGAGTTTATTAAATTAATTATGGGATCGGGACGCACAACACGAACCACGGGGTAGACAAACCATACTGCCCGTGTCGGTCGGCCTTGTCTGATACCCATAGACTTTAAATAAAACACGGGATCGGGACGCTCAGCTCAAATTATGGGGTCGCCTGAGCTAAACAATCCATAATGGCTGGCTTGTGTCTGAATACCCGTAAATGCAATAAAAATATATATTTATATTCTTATAACAAGACTCAGGCGTAGTATAGATTTATTCCAAACCTGAAATTAGACTTAGGAAATTGAGTACATTGCAGGATCGTTATTAATGACTACTTTAATAATAAGCGTAGCGGAAACTTTATTCTTATTTGACACAACAACGATCCTCTTTAGCCACGTCTGCTCCACCAGCTCCTTAATCTGCAAAACATTTGGAAAGGAATTGCAGGGCTGAGTACAGTGTTCTAAAAAACGCTAGGCGTTAGTCGGGCGGCGAAGGGCCGACTAACGCCTAGCCGCCTAGGCGGATTCGTATTTTATACTTATTTATTATTATTTTCCTAATATTCCCAAATAAAAATATTAAAATTTTCACTATCCAAAGTACATATTATCTAATTTCATCTCAACAATGCAAATATATAATTGCAAATTAATATGGTTTAAAATTCATAAATCAATAGTCATTCAATTAAAATGTATAGTCGAAACTTTACCACAAATTTAAACATAAAATCGATAAATTAGTCTATTACATGTAATCTAATCTTCAATTTCGTCATTCTTATAATTTGTAATACACAAGATGGATGAATGAGAGTTGATTTTTTAATTTTTAAATGTAATTATAAATTTGTAATACACCCTAACTTTTTCCCCAGCCCGCCTAGACAACCCAACCCGCCTAGCCCGACTTGGGCGCCTAGGCGGCCGCCTAGGCGCCGCCTAGTTTGCAGCCGCCTAGACCGGGCCGACTAGCCCAAAGTCGGGACGGCCCGGCGCCGACTAGCGCCTAGGCGGCCGCCTAGGCCGTTTTTTAGAACACTGGCTGAGTACAAATGTACTCAGTGGGTTTTTGCCAAAAACATTTACTGTAAAAAGAATATTCATGATAATAAAGCATACATAGAAGGGTTTTAGAAATCATATAACTTCCATGCACACCAAAACTCATTTTCATTAATTGCGATGAGGATTACCACGTTACTCTTATACCGATCCCGGGACGTACCACTGCCGGATCCCTTTTTATGATGGAGCCATAGATTAACTAATACCGATCCCGGGACGTACCACTGCCTGATCCCTTTCTGATGGAGCCTATAGTTTAACTTTCACCGATCCCGGGACGTACCACTGTCGGATCCCTTTTCATGATGGAGCCATAGTTTGGAGACAATGGAGTATTTCATCCACTAATTCTCCCCTCGTAGTTAGAATCAATTGGTGATCAACCCAATGATATCTAACCGTGCGCACAGCCCCTCGATTAGTGTGTTAGACCAACCGAAAGACCCGATCGTAAACATAAGAGCCTTAAACATGTAATCACGCATCAAAATATTTTTCATGGATAATCCCACAATTTAGAGCTTACTAACTCAAAATAATATTTTGGAAAGAGAAACCCCACCTTATAACTTGAGACGTGAAAGAACAGTAACTTAAATCTTTATCTTCAACCACTATGGATCACCTTCGGTAATATCACGGCCTTCTAAAACACCTAACACTAGTAGTTGGACTTCTATAATTTATTTGTGGGTAGTAGTAACTAAAAAGAAACGAGAGGGATGGTATTTTGGAAGCTAGGATGTTGAAGAAGTAATCGTGTTCTTCTATTTATAGAGGAAATTTTAAGTGATAATTGTGTAAAATGTCATTCCACAATAGCAAAAATTAATATATGTCAGAATTATAAAACCACACAAATTTTGTCAAAAGTAATATTTTTGGTCCAAAATACCCTTACCAAGGAGTGTGTTGGCCCACTCTTTTTCACTCCCTCAAACCCATTTCCCCCCCCCCCCCCCCCCCCTCCTTTCGACCTTCTTTGAACGGCAATTTTTCCCTCCTCTCCCATTTTCAGCTCGCCCCCCCCCCCCCTCCACCCCCCCCCCCCACGAACCACCCCCCCCCCCCCCACCCCGACGAACCACCCCCAAATTTTTCACTCCTCTCCCATTTTCAGCTCGGCCACACCTCTCTCTTCATTATTTCGGCTTCCCCAACCTCTGTCCAAGCTCAATTCGACCACTCTTCAACCTCTCTCCAAGCTCAATTCGACCTCTCTTCAACCTTTCTTCAGTCCGTGCGTCGTCGCCGGTAGGTCAGACCGGCGCCGGAAGTCCAAATCGTCACCGAAGTACAAGTTCTGTCCTTGCGCCGCTGCCGGAAGCTCATACAGTCGCCGGGAAATAGATTTCATCTCAGTTTGTGTCGCCCTTGATTATCTAATCGAGATTTGCATTGATTCAAGGTAACTAATATGCCTGGAGCATTTTACTTCCATGAATAATTCCTCAATAGCTGCTGAATTGATGAATTACTTGTTTCAAACCCTGATTTACTTGAAGTTTCAAACCTGTATGTCCAGTATAGTAACTCGTTGGTACTGACGTAACTATTAGTACCATTAGATATATGTATGCTAAATGTGTTCCATTATGCAGATGAGCCAGCGTTCGATGACCATTGTCCACGGAGGTGACTGGGCTGACACCGACGAGTATAACGGCGGCCGAACAGAGCTCATTCCTATGTGCGAGTTTGATATGAATTATAAAAATTTGTTAAGCAAGATTGAAATGCATTTGAAGAAGCCGAAGGCTCGCTACTTGTATGAGATAGATGCACTGGTTATCTCCCCAAAAACTAACCAAAAGGTTAGAATGAAGATCACTGATGATTATGAGTTGGCCTTTGTAATGGCATCAGACTCGGCTCCCGTGTTGTACATAACTACAACATCGGTTCCTGCTGATTCGGAATTAATAAGTCTAGTGTTGCGGCAAAACCGGGTGGCTACAACTCCAGTTCCAACTCCATCAAGAAAAAGGAACTTGTCGATGAGAAATTCAGACAGGTTACATGACGATCTTAACGATGAGGAGGACACCGGGTTACTCCATCGAGAGATTGAGCAAGATGTTGAGGTTGAGGATGAGGATGAGCATGAAGTATTTGAAGATGTGGATGATGAGCACGAGAATGAGCATGAGACTGATTCTCATGATGAAACTGATGAGGTTGGGAGTAATCAAAGTCAAGAACGCTCTGTTTCATCCCTCCCGGACCTGAATCAGACTTTAAGAGAAAACAGTTCTATTGTTCGACAATGGACTATTCCGGGCACCTCTTTCCATGCCTCAGTTCCCGTGGAAGATTTTGGAGGAGGTCGATCCTCATTGATTGATGATTGCAGAATGAGCACACTTGAAAAGGATTCCATTTTCACCAATAAAGCCAGTTTGATAGCATCATGTGGTTTGTATCATCTTGTAAACCAGTTTGGGTTTGTTACTAGGCGCTCCTCCAAAGAGTACTATCATGTTGTGTGCAAGCATCATGCGCATACGTGTTCATTCGTACTAAAAGCGACAGCTATGGAAAAAGCTTGGATTATTGATGAATGGGTGACGCACACATGCGAGAAAGACCTCAGATATCATAATGAGCCGACGGTATATTCTAAAGTTTTAGCTGAATACTTTGTCCCTAATTTGATGGTAGACGGCATTGTGCTTAGGCCGAGGGACATGATGGCGCAGGTACAACGGTTATTCGGTGTGCAAATAAAATACCCTCTCGCTTTGGCAGCAAGGAATCAAGCCCTGACTTTGACTTATGGTGAGTCAAGCAAGTCATTTCAGATGCTTCCGAAATATTTATATATGTTAGAGCAGGCAAACCCTGGTTCCGTTGTTGATTTGTTGACCGATGCTACTGATGGTACTTTTATGTACTGCTACATGGCTGTTGCTGCATGCATTAGAGCCTTCAAGGCTTGTCGTCCGGTTATTGTTGTCTACGGAACGCATTTAAAGGGGAAATACAAGGGTGTTATGTTCGTCGCTGCTACGAAGGATGCCAACGAACAGGTTGTACCCTTAGCATTTGGGTTGGGAGACAAGGAATCTGATGCATCATGGACCTGGTTTTTTCAACGGTTGCGGCGCACTTTTGGGCGCCCTGAAGACATGTTGATTGTTTCTGACCAACATATCAATATCAAGAATGCTCTGGATATTGTATACCCAGGCATACCCCACGCCCTATGCACATACCATTTACGAGGCAATCTCAGAAGATGGGGGAGTCATGCGATTGAAATGTTCAAACAAGCTGCCGATGCATATAGGCCAAGTGACTTTGTGGCGCGCATGCAAAACCTAAAAGATTTTTCACCCGGTGCACACGATAAGTTAATGGATGTTGATCCTGTTAAGTGGGCTCGTTCCAAATGCCCTGTTCGACGATATCGATTCTCAACTTCTAATGCTGCCGAATGCTTGAACCGTCGGCTTGTGTGGGCGAGGATGCTCCCCGTATGTACTCTATTCGAGTGTGTCCGCACTATGATCGGACATTGGTTTACCGAGCGTCGTGCTGAGGCCATGGCTAGAACTGAAGAGTTAACTGCATACGCAGAAGCTAGATTGATACGAGCGAATGAACTGGCTCGCAAAATGGTTGTTGAGGACATTTCTCCAACCAAGTTCAAGGTATCAAATGGAATCACGCATCACGTCGTCGACATTCAGAGCAAGGAGTGCACTTGTCTGATATTTAACATGGACCTTATTCCATGCTCTCACGCCGCGGCAGCCATACGGTATTTTATTTTCAAACAATTATGATTATTTCGGTACAGTTGGAAATATTATACATAGTACAGTGTCATTACTTCTCTATTTATGGTGGATTATCACTTTCTACTATGTGTAGCCGAACGAAGCAGAATGCCGATGCATACGTTAGTCGTGTCTACAGCACTGACTCATTACGTGAAATATATGCTGGAGAAGTGATGCCGATTCCTATGCCCGATGATTGGATTGTGCCCGAGGAGGTTAGTTCGAGGATTGTCAATGCGCCGGCGAATCCAAGCCAGGCCGGCCGGCGACGTGTTAGTCATATGACTGCTGGCTCTCAGTCCTCACGCACAGTAACCTGTTCTCGATGTTTTGCAAGGGGACATTATAGAAGCACTTGCACTGCCACAGTACATCTTACGATCGAGGAAGCTTCAGCCTCAGCTTCAGCCAATCAGGGGTTACCTAAGCGTCGGAAACCGAAGCGATGCAGTGTTTGCGGAGAGGCTGGTCATACACGTTCGAAATGTATGCAAGGGATTAATCCATAAGGCCATAGTAGTATCAGTAGTAGAAGCATTTCTAAGCATTTCTATCTGATGTCAGATTTTTCAAACTGTTTGTGTTTGTTGTAACATTTAGCACTATTAGTATCATCATGTGTACTATTAGCTGGAACTATATGTACTGTTAGTGTCATCGTTGGTACTGATTGCTCTTTGGTAGTACCAATAGTAATGTAAATTATGTACCAACTTTACCTAGGTTCCATCTGTTACAATAAATACACCGTTCCTTCAGCTATAGTTTGTTTATACAATTTACAATTTAATGGGCCAACCACTAAAACAAACGACGTCGTTTTCTGGTCCATGTTATATTTAAAGAACACAAGGCCCATTTCTACAATTTAGGGTTCTTCTTCAAATTTGAAAGAATGTCGTCCTCGAGCTCCTCTTCCTCTGGCGGGCAACCTAGATGGACCTCCCCTCCAACCCCTCCAAGTTGCGTGCACGGAGTGGCTGCTGATACTCTAACCTCTCACACGGAAGAAAACCCTGGGCGTAGATTTTTCTGCTGTCCATTGAGGAAGGTATGCAACGCTCGCACTCTGTATTTGGGGTTTAATGAAGTTTGAATTTTTTTTTTTTTTTTTAAATTCCTCTTTTATGCAGTGGGATGATTGCGACTTCTTCCAATGGGTGGATTTGCCTGAACCTACCAGCTTCTGCCGAAACAATTGCCAAAGCCGCATGAACTTGCAGACTCTCGAGTACGGTGAAGAAATTTATCAAGCACGACAAGTTAAGAAATCGTTAATCGAGAAACTGAGGTTGACAGAGCAGGAGTTTGAAGCTCTTAAGGCTGAATTTGAGGTTACAGTTCAGGTCGAAGTACAAAAGAAGTGGAATGCGATGAAGAAACTAGGGCTTTTACTTTTGATTTTAACTGTTTTGATTAAGGTTACTTTTGGTTAATCAGTAGCTTAGTGGACTATTAATGGTTACCTTTCGTATGTATTATTCCCTTCTAACAATCTGCCACGTGTAAGGTATCAAAATTCGTAGTTATATCTACTACTGTTGGTACCCCAAAATGTGCCTTCTTTTGGCACTCTTGGTACCCCTCTAAGTACTATTAGTATAAGCGTTGGTACTAGTGATTCTTTGGTAGTACCAGAAGTTGCATGAAAGAGCTTGATGTAGCTGAGGAATGAGAGAAATTGTTCGTGAATGTGAGTTGGTTGGCTTTAATACCATCATATATCACCCTATCCAAGACCCAACAAACAAAAACATAGGGGATATAACTGTGTTTTAGGACATACACATGCAGGGAATAGATAGAAAATATACATAAAGTTAGTTTTAAACCACAACATCAACTTAATCAATAACTATTGCGTGATCTTCACTGGTGCCCTCCATTTTCTAAGCAAGCCTTTCTGCCGGAGTGTCGAAAATGCCCTTCAACAACAACACCTTCAGCCCCACGCCACAGCTGTCACCGAGCTTCTCAAGCTCGAATGTGCAAATATCCCCGGCCTTGAGGTGGTTGTCGTCGACGAACGGCTGCCACGCGCTCTTGCTGATGACAGGACGTTTGTAGCTTCCATGGTAAATGCCCTTCCATTCTTTTATCCCGTGACGCAATGTAACAACAACATCAACGGCCGGCAGCAACCTTATAGCCGTGCGGGGCATCAGCTGCATCATCACAGCACATTCCAGCATAAAAAACCATGAAAATATTTCATAAAATCAAGATCGGGTTAGAGAGCATTACCAATCTGTATCTCTTTGCAACATGTGTTTTCACAAGTTCAACCTCAAAGTACGGAAGGACACCGGAAAGGCATTCCGTAGAAAACTCAAAGGGATTTCCTTCATCAGAATCAGGATACTTGGTGTCACCAGAATCAGTATCGGATTCAGAGCTCGTCATGGGAGTTCTCCTTTTCGTTGAGATGGCGATAGGGAGAGGGAGAGGAGAGGGAGATGGTGGATGGAGAAATGAAATGAGGCTTGATTCAATTCACTGTAACTATAAAAATTGTAAGGGCATTTGGGTATTTTCCATTCACAATCGGAGTCCCTGGTGAAGATAGAGAAGAACGCCTATTTAAGGTAAAAGAAACAAGGAAATGCCGAAAATTAGGTGTTATGTCCTATACAACTTACTCATTTCCCACCTTTTTTATGACAGCTTTAGTTGGCACGATAGACTACAACTGTGAAAATAGTATAATATCTTTATGGAAAGTAATAAGATCTAGTGTTTTGTCCTATTCAACTTACTCATCCCAGCTTTTTGCATGCATGAGTTCCATCCATCTCTCAAGGAATATTGACCCATAATCTTGCGTGTTTATATGGGGGAATCGTACTAATTTTGCAGTTGCTATTTACATTTTGCAACATGCATTTAATTTAATTTATTTAAGGGGCAACATGCATCCCATATTAAATGAACACTTCTCCCTTCTCAACATTCACACTTAATCCCATTTTGTTGGTTACCAAAATGTGCTTCGAAAATGTATCCTCACAAAAAGAGTGGTTCTACCGTAAACCATGGAACAAGGAGCTCGATCAAGCCTTCATTGATACTCTCATAGGCGCTTTGGGAGGGTCTCCCCAGTTGGGGAATGACCTACCGGGTGAAGCTCTAGTACTCGTGAAAGACAAATTAAACGCTACGTACGGCCTAAAGCTCTTGTGGGATGATGCATACTCAAAGTTCACTCTCTTGAGACGTCGGTACGATACGTTTAGATGGTTGCTTTCCGTCGATGGTGTGTCTTGGGATCGTTCTCAAAACTATATCTTCACTACCGACGTTGTGTGGAAGTTTGCTTTTAAGGTATGTTATATGCATTTCATTGACAATGGTGTGGGGGTTTATGTTTATGCTCTATTAAATGTCCATACATCCAGGCCAAGCCCATGACTGAAGCTTACTACCGTGAAGGAGAGCCCTTGTATGATAAGATGGTCGTCTTATTTGGTTTCGAATACGTGAAAACGGAGACGAAATCGATCAGCATCGTTGAAATATCGGAGTCCGAAAATGTCAACAAAGATGATGGAGAAGCGTCTGATGAGGTGACATCACCACCGATCATGCCCCGTCGCCGACTCTTCCACGACAGCGGAGCAACAGCAAGCCGGATGTCCACTGAGTGTACGAACACACGCCCGCCAAAGTTGCCCGGCAGAGGAGGCAAGTTTATACCCAAGGAGCCTGCTCAGCCCTCGAGCCCTGGATCCTCTCCGCTGATGTGGTGGAAACCATGACGTGTGAACCTATCTTAACTAGTGTGTGTGTATTTCAGTGCAGTCGTTCATGTTAATCTTCATGCATTTTGACTCAATCGTCTGTTGGTAATTGTTGGGAACCCCTTGCAGTTTTGATTTTGATGATGTTTATCGAAACCACACTTAGGCATATTTTACTTGCTTAGGGTCAAGGCCGATAGATCGACCTGCTACCTGTTAGTGCAGGTCGATGCTCTTTAATGTCTAGAATCAAGTTCGATCCACCCTGTAAGAGAAAGGTCGTTTATACGGCCTGCCTCATTTGGATCGAGCTGGATCATCAAGCTGTCTATTGACCTTCCTTGTCAAGCTTCCAGCCTGCAATGCCTTAGAAGATTTCAAGTGCTGGATTGTCATATCAAGGTCGATGCTCCGCCTTCATGGAGCGTCACGACCTGATCCTTGCCACGTCGTGTGCCAGCAAGGACGAATCTTCCCAACGGCTAGAAGTGAGTCAGCTTCCAACGGCTAGTGCCACGTCAGCTTGACTCCAACGGCTAGTTTTTCAAAACTGCCTATAAATACTTCAGCCATTATCGGATTCAAGTACGGGAAACTCAAGCTATCAACGCCATATCTCTGCCCAAAATCTCTCTCAAGTTCATATCCATTCAAGTGTTCGAAATCAGATTAGTTTCCCAAACACTTGACGAAGAGAGGTTTCCGATTCCGATAAACACCACAACGACGAAGCGTTCACTGCTGCTTGTCGTTGGTTCAACAACTTCTTCTCCGACTAGTTCGAAGTTAGAAAGCTTGTTTGTGTTTTCGCCATTATAGAGTTAGTCAAGCTCTGTAAAAGTGAAAGGTTGTTTGTACGTCTCAGTACGACAGGTTGTAAGGGTCACGACCCAAAACTCGTGTCTAGATATTTTGAGGTTAGATTGTATCTAGAACTGATACTCAGTCAGTATAAATAAGAGAGAGGTTGAATCCAAAGGTAAAGGGATTCTCAGGTCGAGTCGACCTGACGTGGACGTAGGAGGGTTTCTCCGAACCACGCTATATCGCGGTGTCTCTCTCTCTCTCTCTCTTTATTTATCGCCCTTATATTTTATTATCAAACTGACGAGCATCAACCTGCATATCACGCATCAACCTGCTATCCACTTTCAGCCTTAAGATTTTTCAAAGAGTAAATCAACCTCCACCAACTTCCGCATTAACAACAGTTTGATAAATCAAGCTTGATACCATACGAGCTTGATAGATCAAACTGCCTCTGATAAAGATCGACCTTGACAATCGACCTTTAGATCGACCTGATTTTCGAACTCCGAATTGACCTCCGTTTTCACCTATATGCTCCTATCGAACTCCTCTTCAATGCTATGCTTCCATAATTCCAGAATAACTCTTCCAAAATATCATGAGAAGTCAGAACTTTGGGGTCAATACATCATCGTCTTCCTTGCTTTCATCGCCTCTCGTCTCGCCTTGGGTTTTCTCGACTCAAAAGCCCTAAAAACACTTAAAACAACCCAAAAGCGTAATCTAGCTCGACATAACATAAACAATACAAAATACAAGCTAAACTATCAAAATACGACAAGAAAACGATTATATAACACTTAGATAATATGCTAAAAATACACCCTATCAAAATCCCCCAAACTTAAACATTGTTCGTCCCGAACAATAACACAAACGAAATAAACAATACACTCTAGCATTGTAAAATATATAGGCCTCAAAACTTTTCAAAAATAATCTCTCATGATCATGATCAAAACTATGCACACAACATTAGCACCAACAACACAATCTACTCAACAAACTCAAAATATGCTAATCCATCTAAGAACACTCTCCAACATGTGAAATTATGTGTATGAAAGTGAACACTCAACTCTCTCAAAGAAAAGATGTATATAATAATGCACATCGTAAAGGGCTCACTCATCATCAATGCAATGCAACATGTTTACCATAGGCTTGCCCTTAATCTCAACATCTCCACCTAATGTAATACTTACAAACTAGGATAAAAAAGGTCTTTATATAAGCTTGTAATGTAGGGACATTGGTTAAGGTAGGGATTGTATAGGCTAAGTGACTCAAAATACTCCAAATCATCAACCTCTTTTCAACTCCAACCAAAGTATGGATTTTCAACTCCATCTTCTACCATCCAACACACCAAATACAAACTCAAAGATGCTAAAATATCAACTATACAAATCAAAGCTAACTATCCCCTTATGCTTACATATATCTCTCTCTTTTTCTTTTTCTTTTTTTTTCTTTTCTTTTTTTGTTTTTTGTTTTTCCTCTAGAGCTCAACTAAGAATGTTCTTTCTAATGACGAACAAAAGCTCTATTTTTTTTTTCTCATCTTCTTTTTTTTTTTTTTTCTTTTTTCTAAGCTCATAGGGATAGCTAACTACATAAATCAAGCATCTAAAACTCCTTTCTTCTCCCTCTTCACCACAACAAAACTTTTCTATTCAACTCCTTCCATATCACCAACTATCAAAAGATACCCATAACCATCCAAACCTCCTATCATCCGGTTTTACAAAGAACGGCTAACAAAGGCTCAAAAGGGGTAAACAAAGGTTTATGAACAAGGTTAGTGTATAGGAATCATGTGGCTAAGAAAGAATGGCCTAAGATCATCTTCAGAAATATACTAAGGTCTTGATGGAGAAACAAGGCAAGTTCTAGAAACAATGAAGCATGCATGATCACTCAATCAAAGAATAGGCATAAATATGCACAAATAGCTCAAATCTCACGGGTTCAAACTAACTAGTTCCCGATATCATAGCACAATTCAAATTCATCAAATAAATTGCGTCACTTCGCCAAGGTTCCATGCATAATAAAGATCATGAATTTTTCTCCAAAAATCAACAAAAATTTTCTATCATCGGCCAAATCCACAATACTATCATCACATGCTTACTTGACTCAATTAACTCCTAAGACTCAACAAAAATAAAAACTACTAATGCAATATCCAAAAATTAAGCTACAATCCAAGAACCCATGTAAACGAGTTAACAAAGCCACACTTCCCCCTCCCCCAAACTTATTTCAAATCATGATGAAGGAATAAGTTTAAGAAGAAGGAGTGGTTAAGTTAACGAGCGTACCTTTCACCGAAGCTAGCTTACTATCGATCTTCTCTTCTAGCCGAAACCTTGTCGAGAAAACCTACAACTCACAAGCTTCGAAAATTCTTGGATAAAAAGCTTAATAAAAGATAAGACTCAAAGGAAAAATAAAAATCAAAACAAATGAAACAAAACTGAAAATTAAAGATAGAGTTGGGTTACCTCCCAACAAGTGCTACGTTTTACGTCTTTAGCCCGACGATACCTCACATCAAGGTGGATCAAAATGAAAGTTCTTTTCTCCCCCATCTTTGAGTTTCCTCATGGCTCCATCAATTGATCTCTTGAATTCGGCTAACTTCAATGGTGGAATGGCTTCCAACTGATTTAAGCACCCGAGGATCTCTTTGAAAACTCCGGACATCTCCAAGTAATGGTGCAAGAAGTTGGTGATGATCTTGTCGAGAACTTCATCCGGCGCCGGAGGTATAGGAGGTTCCAAGACTTGGACGGCAAACACATCTTCTCGATTATCATCGGGCCTCTTCATTGCTTCATAGATGGAAATCTTTAATTCTTCTCCGTTGACTCTAAATGTCAAATCTCCATCTTGAATATCAATCAAAGCTCTCCCCGTAGCTAGGAATGGCCGTCCTAAGATCAATGGTTGATTATCATCCTCGGGCATATCCAAGACTACGAAATCCGCCGGAAAGACGAGGTTGTGAACTTGAACGAGAACGTCCTCGACTATTCCACGTGGATAAGAAACCGAACGATCCGCCATAAGTAGAGAGATGGTAGTTGGCTTCATCTTCCCGATCTTGAGTCGGTTGAAAATCGAGAGAGGCATCAAATTGATGCTAGCTCCAAGATCACAAAGGACATTTTGGAATACTTGATCACCGATCTTGCATGATAGTGTAAACCTCCCGGGATCCTTTTGTTTCAACGGAAGCTTCTTTTGTAAGACCGCGCTACACTCCTCCGTGAGGTTGATCGTCTCGAACTTAGCCCACTTCTTCTTCCCCGCCACCGCATCCTTGATAAACTTCATGTGGTTTGGCATGTCTCGGAGAGCATCTAGAAGCGGGATGTTGATGTTAACCTTTTGAAGCATCTCCAAGAACCTCTGGTACTTCTCGTCTTGCTTCGTCTTGGCCAATCGTTGCGGAAACGGAGCCTTGGGGGTCGATTCTCGCGTCGGGGTAGGAACGGGTTCGGAGCTGGGTTCCTCTCGGCCGGGTACTCGGCCGAGTGAGTAGCCGAGTGTGGTGACTCGGCCGAGTGGTGATCCGAGTGAGCCTACTGGTGGAGTGACTCGGACGGGTACTCGGCCGAGTGCTTGGCCGAGTGAGTCTCCCAGGTTTTTATCTCCTTCGACTCGGCCGGTGACTCGGCCGAGTGAGTCTCCTTCCGTATTTTCGTCTTTCGCCTCGTCCGTTTCCGCCTCCGAATTGCTTCCATCACCCAAATCTTCGACTCTTCCTTCAACTTCGTCCTCCAAAGATGGATTTGTGTAACGAGTGCCACTCCTAAGCTCAATAGCGTGAACTTGATGGTTGTTCTTCGGGTTTTGCTCGGTGTTGCTTGGGAAGTGGCCAGGCTTGTGGACTCCTCCTTGAGCATTGGCTATTTGACTCATTTGCGTCTCCAACATTTGCATTTGCTTGGTCAACGCATTGATGCTACTCGCCAAGTTGTTAGTCGAGGTATTTTGGGTAAGCTCCAATGTCCTCAACTTTGCATCTTGTTGTGTCATCCTCATCTCCGACTGTGTCATCCTCATCTCCGACTGAGCCATATATGGACGAATCAAGTCGTCGGTAGACATCTCCTTCTTTGGCGCTTGGATGACTCCGTTCTCAACATGGAATCCGGGAGGTGGTTGCAAGGCGTTGTTCGGGTTGGCATAAGAGAAGTTCGGATGGTTTTGGTTGTTGGGAACATAAGGCTTCTTGTAACCTCCTTGGTAGTTCGAACCTCCTTGTCCTCCTTGCCAATTGTTTCCTTGATTTTGTTGCCACTTGCCACCTTGTTGCATGAAATTGGCATCTTCTCCTTCGGGTTGGGGTGCTTGTTCATCAACTATAGCATCGCACCGAAGCACTCCTTTCTTGATGTTATCCAACTCCTTTGCTGTTTTTGTGTGCTTCTCCATCAAGTCTTCATAAGCATAGATTCCAATGTTGGCAACTCTCCTTCTTCCAATGCGACGGTCAGTAGCCTCCTCATAACTTGAATTCACGGTCAGCTCAATAATCTCCATGGCCACGTCGTACTCGTTGTTCAAAAATCCTCCTTTCGAAGCGTAGTCGAGCTCCTTCCTACACATCTTGTTCAAACCACGATAGAAGTTCGTGATTTGATCCTCCTTGCTAATTCCATGATTCGGGCATGCTCGTAGTAGCTTCTTGAATCTCCCCCATGCCTCGTAGAAGTGCTCATCCTCGTATTGTTGAAACTGGATAATCTCGTTGATGAGTTTCTGAGCCCTCGAAGGTGGGAAGAATTTGTTGAGAAACTTCGTGCACATATCGCTCCAAGTAGTGACCTCCTTCTTGTCCAATCCATCTAACCATTCTCTTGCATCGTCCTTGAGAGACCACACGAAGAGGCTGAGCTTGAGGTAATCCGAAGACACTCCATTGGCCTTGTATGTAGCACAAATATCCAGAAATTGCTTCAAGTGTGCGTTCGGATCCTCCGCCGGTGAACCTCCATATTGGTTGTTTTGCACCATGTTGATGAGGGACGTCTTGAACTCATAGTTGTTGGCTTCAGTAGTCCCCCATCCTCCTTGCTGAAATTGATCAACGACCGGCTTGTAACGGTCGTTCAAAGTCCTCCTCGCCGCTTGATCCCCCATCGAATCGAAACTCCTTGGTGAATCGGGTAGTGAAGAGGGTGGTGTATCGATCTTGCTCGCCTTCTTCTCTCGCCTCAATGCCCTTAGTGAGCGCTCCAACTCCAAGTCTATCGGAATAAGATTTATCCCTTTAGACCTTGTGATCATGCACTACCTAAAACCAAAGAGAAGAAAAGAAATCGTTAGATCAATAAACCGAAAAACAGAAAATTAAAGTGCCTAAATCACCTATTAATTCTATTTCAAAATATGTATGTGAAATCTAATCAGTCCCCGGCAACGGCGCCAAAATTTGATCGCACTATTTTCTACCACACAAAAATAGGTATAGTATAAAGAAAAGAAGTACGAGTATCGTATCCACAGGGACTGGCAAATCGAAAACACACACAATACCTCTACTTTAGAACTAAACTGATGTCTAGACTTTTGAGAGTTTAGGAATGTGGTATTTATACTAGACAAATAAAAGGACTCAATTAATCAAATAAGGAAATAAACAAATAAGGAAACAATTAAACAAATAAAGTAACTAACAAGTAAGCAAATAATCAAACAAGAAGCAAATAATCAAACAAGAAAAAAAAAAACTCAATTAAGGAAAAGTGTTGATTCTAGGGAAGCCTACCTAATCAAATATATGCAAGCAATTAATGAATACAATTAACCAATTTAATCCAATCTAGATGTGATACACGAAAATAACCTAACACTCCGGCTAAGGCAGTATAGATCGTCACCTAAAAAGATCCTAATCTCCTTCCGGACTCATAGATATCAAATCAAGTGCAAAATAGAACAAGTATCAATGATATAATCAATTAAGTTCAATCATGACACTCAAATCGATTATATATAGACATATGATAATTCAACTTCGATCAAGACAATCAAACTATCATACCATGTATTCATGAGATCTATTATGCAATTATCCTATCACGGCATAAACACATAATTATGCATACATAATCAATGGCCAGTTAATCATGCATGAGAATAAGCACCATGAAACATGCACCTAGATTGGGAGGCTAATTGTAAACAAAAGACACTTATATAAATTCAATTAGGCATTCAATCCCTAAAATCAACTAAACGAAATTAGCTAGACATAATTAAAAGAAAGGTAGAAGGAAGAATAAACATAATTAAAAGCATAAATAAAAGAGAAAGAGATAGAAAAACTCTTGAATCTTGATGAATCTTCAATCTTCAATTGTCTCCATACATAAAATAAATCTAGATCTAAAGTATATAAGTGTAGAGAAAAACTAATCTAAAGTATATGAAAGATTCGAAGCCTTCAAACTATGAAAACTTATGTAAAACTTCGATACAATGATGAGTTTTGGGGTATTTATAAGGTAGGGGTTCATAATTGTTACCTAAGTGGGCAAGGATTAGGTTAAGGAAATAAAAATATGAAATTTAAGAATTTCCGTGTGCTTCACTCGGCCGGCGACTCGGATGGTGACTCGGCCGAGTAGGTTCAGCAGTAGCTTCACTCGGCCACTGACTCGGCCGAGTGGTCGTCCGAGTGGATCCATGCAGTTTGCGCACCTTTCTTGTTTCGATCGTATCTTCCTCATCCGACTCCGAATTGACCTCCGTTTTCGCCTATATGCTCCTATCGAACTCCTCTTCAATGCTATGCTTCCATAATTCCATAATAACTCTTCCAAAATATCGTGAGAAGTCAGAACTTTGGGGTCAATACATCATCGTCTTCCTTGCTTTCATCGCCTCTCGTCTCGCCTTGGGTTTTCTCGACTCAAAAGCCCTAAAAACACTTAAAACAACCCAAAAGCGTAATCTAGCTCGACATAACATAAACAATAGAAAATACAAGCTAAACTATCAAAATACGACAAGAAAACGATTATATAACACTTAGATAATATGCTAAAAATACACCCTATCAGTGGGGTGAGGTTCCGTTATCAAAAATCATGGAGCGATGTCGCCATGAACCACATCAACCAGGTATATATTTGTACATCTTACCATTGTTAATTCAGTTTTTGATACAACTCATTTAATTTGTTATTTGCAGGTCCACGGAGTTTTGGAGCCAACGCTCCTCGAGATGACTCAAAGGTTCTGGAAGAGCATTGAGCCCGCTGATGCATTTTACGAGCTTATCTACTATCCCAGCTTCGAAAGAAAGAGAGAGAAGGAGGAAACAGAGAGAAGGACAGAAGATGAGCCAGCAGGAACCAGCAGAGAAACTGGTGAACCATCCCGGAAGCGCATGATTGAGGAGACGGCTGATGAAGTTGTTAAAAAAATGAAAACTGAGCTGTTTGGAGGAGTAGATCCGTTTCAGGCATTTGCAGCATTCCTCAAGGAAAGGTACAACAAAGATCCGGCTGCATCGGGAGACGGGGGAGAGGCTGGAACATCGGTAAGGATATTGTATTTTGTTTTGTGGAATTTATTAGAACTGTCAGTGCTAATAGTTTTGATAGTACTATATATACAAGATGGTCCTACTAGTACTATCTGGGTGTAACGGTACTAACGTATTTTGATTTCCACTGGCAGAGGCCTGAAGATGCACATCCACACTCCCCCTTCCGAGTCCCTCACGAGGATAGGCCTGCACAGTCTCCTCCCCAGCCCCAGCAAGAGGACAGCCCCCTACACTCCCCCCTCCGAGATGACCATGTGGAAAGCCCTGCAACACAATCTCCTCCTCAGCCCCATCAAGAGGACAGTCCCATTCGATCCCCCCTCCTTGATGTTCATGAGGAAGTCCCTCCACAATCTCCTCTCCAGCCCCACCGTGAAAGCAGCCCAACCCCCTCCGAGTCCAGGGCCATTGTCCACTCCCATGGCCCTCAAAACAGCCCGCCTCCGGGTCGCCCGGTTAGGAGAAAATTTCCCTCGGCGGTTTGTAGAAGTCCATTCCGGACTCAAGAGGTGCGGGGCAAGAATTTTGCCCACTTCATGAGCATGGACGATCCACCAGCGTAATACATTTCTCGTATTTTTCATCTAAATTTTAAATATGATTATAGTTTTCAATTATCAATCTAATTAGCTTTACTTTGATGTATATTAGGAGAAATGTTGGTCTGCCATACACAGTCGACAGGTCGTACTTTGTGGAGATCAAGACCATGACGACAATGCTTGGGTTTGAGCATATCGATCCATTCGTGGAAATTATGGCCAAGTCTCCCCGTTCAGCTTACTTAAAGAAGGCCAACCCAAAGAACGTGGTCATGGGCCCGACCTTCATGGTAAACATTGTGGCATATTCCACTATACGTATGTTTTGTCATCTTTTCCTACTTAAAATGTTTAAAATTGTGTCATTTAATGCAGACTGCTGTGGATGAGGTGTGGGCTAAACTACATGGGAACGGGAAAGAGCCTGAGGGTTGGGTTCCTGATGCTGACGAGGAGGAGATTGTGCCCGATGAGGAGCTTGATCGACTGGCTATGTTCGCGGAAGGGCTGATGCCTGAATGGGGAGGGCTGAAGAAGTGGGTCGACGCGCATAAGGTACTGTTGTGCATATTATGTCTTTGTACCAACTTTTATTGGTACAACCTGGTACTAATTTGTTCCTTTAGTACTATCTGTTAATTGATTATTCATGTACTTGTTCAGCTGATATTGATGTGTCACTTCTCCGCGCATTGGGCTGTGTGTGTGCTTCATATGAGGGAGGGCAGGATGGTATTGTGGGATACAAATCAAGGGAAGTTTACTAACCATATTGAAGCGCTCAGACGGCAGGTATTCAGACCATTAGGCCGCATATTTCCCCAGGTGCTCAAGAACATCAACTACAACCAGGGTAAGTCCATTCGGTTCACCGAGTGGACGCTGGAGTTCGAACCAATGGGCCCTGACCGGATTCTTCAGGATGACAGCTGTAGTTGTGGCCCATTGGCACTCAAGGTCATGGAGAACCGGCTTTGCGACAAGCGTGATGTTCCCATGAACAATGATGCCATTGAAAGCTGGAGGACGCACATAGCCCAAACGATCTACGAATACAGCACGGATGGAAGTACTCTGCAGTTCTAAGGGTGGGGAGGAATTTGTTTAAACAAAATTATCATTTGAAGTGGGATGTACCAAACACACTATTTTATCTTTTTTTTTTGCGTTGCTTTTATAAGTTTTTATCGGTGGTTGGCTTGGTGCCAGTAACATTTTCAGTACTAATTCAGGTATGTAAGTAGGTGAATGGCAGTAGGTAGGGACCAAGATAATTTTGGCCCCTGCTATGTATTTATTTATGCTATGTAATTATGCCGTGTATTTATGATGTGCCATGAGTACAAGTGTTTAGTAACACTCACAGTAACATTAGAACAGACATGAACAATTTTGTTATGAAAGACAAAACAACCATTACAGCATAAAATAACAGAGTGTACTACTGAAACAAACATTAACACTAGTACCATAAGAGAAAGAGTACTACTAGAACTAACAGAGACGATAGTACCAAACTATAGTACGTACTATTGACACCTTAGTAACATGATTACTGTTGGTCCCGGGAAAGAGTAATTGGTGTATGGGGGGAAGGGGAATACACCAATAACCAACCGTTTTTGACTTTTGATGAGGAAGATACGATCGAAACAAGAAAGGTGCGCAAACTGCATGGATCCACTCGGACGACCACTCGGCCGAGTCAGTGGCCGAGTGAAGCTACTGCTGAACCTACTCGGCCGAGTCACCATCCGAGTCGCCGGCCGAGTGAAGCCCACGGAAATTCTTAAATTTCATATTTTTATTTCCTTAACCTAATCCTTGCCCACTTAGGTAACAATTATGAACTCCTACCTTATAAATACCCCAAAACTCATCATTGTATCGAAGTTTTACATAAGTTTTCATAGTTTGAAGGCTTCGAATCTTTCATATACTTTAGATAGTTTTTCTCTACACTTATATACTTTAGATCTAGATTTATTTTATGTATGAAGACAATTGAAGATTGAAGATTCATCAAGATTCAAGAGTTTTTCTATCTCTTTCTCTTTTATTTATGCTTTTAATTATGTTTATTCTTCCTTCTACCTTTCTTTTAATTATGTCTAGCTAATTTCGTTTAGTTGATTTTAGGGATTGAATGCCTAATTGAATTTATATAAGTGTCTTTTGTTTACAATTAGCCTTCCAATCTAGGTGCATGTTTCATGGTGCTTATTCTCATGCATGATTAACTGGCCATTGATTATGTATGCATAATTATGTGTTTATGCCGTGATAGGATAATTGCATAATAGATCTCATGAATACATGGTATGATAGTTTGATTGTCTTGATCGAAGTTGAATTATCATATGTCTATATATAATCGATTTGAGTGTCATGATTGAACTTAATTGATTATATCATTGATACTTGTTCTATTTTGCACTTGATTTGATATCTATGAGTCCGGAAGGAGATTAGGATCTTTTTAGGTGACGATCTATACTGCCTTAGCCGGAGTGTTAGGTTATTTTCGTGTATCACATCTAGATTGGATTAAATTGGTTAATTGTATTCATTAATTGCTTGCATATATTTGATTAGGTAGGCTTCCCTAGAATCAACACTTTTCCTTAATTGAGTTTTTTTTTTTTTTTTTTCTTGTTTGATTATTTGCTTACTTGTTAGTTACTTTATTTGTTTAATTGTTTCCTTATTTGTTTATTTCCTTATTTGATTAATTGAGTTCTTTTATTTGTCTAGTATAAATACCACATTCCTAAACTCTCAAAAGTCTAGACATCAGTTTAGTTCTAAAGTAGAGGTATTGTGTGTGTTTTCGATTTGTCAGTCCCTGTGGATACGATACTCGTACTTCTTTATACTATACCTATTTTTGTGTGGTAGAAAATAGTGCGATCACCCACGTGGTAGAGCATCCGTTCTCCGTATCACTCCGATGTGCTGCCCAAGAGCGGGAAAGGCAGAGTATATCCAAGACAGGAATGCAAGGGAGTTCCCCTGTAAATGGTACGACTCCCCTCGCCGCCCTTCGTCAAATGCGGCCTAACATGGGTCAGCTGCCTATGCAGGATCTGGTACGACATGCTTCCCCAGGGGAACTCCTCCCATTGCTTCATATTCTCAACCAACAACCAGACCCAATCGGTTATCTTTGAATTACTGGGATCCAATCCCAAAACAATAAAAACGGCCAACAAAACCTTGCATAATTTCAAAACATCACCATCATCGGGAACAAACTCCACGTCCTTGAATTTCCTCCACACTTGGTTCGGCGTCTGAGGCACCTTTCCGAAGATACGGGTGTAGAGGGACGAGGGAGGTATTTTGGCGGACTTGTATGGGTCGAAGGAGCTGCCTCCAAACCTCAGCCCGGTCATGAGGGCGAATTCCACCCTGGAAAACCTCACTATGTCGTCCTCGTCCCCGACCTGGTAAAATACAGCAGTGGGGTCTGGATCGGGCGTCCCTCTAACCTCTCTGGAGATCATGTAATGAAAACATTTCCCAGATTTAACGATCGTGTCGGGGTACCTCATGTACACGCCGAGCGCAGAGTTTTCCAAGGCCGTCGAAATGGCAAAACTGTAGCTGAGTAGCTTCTTCCGGATGGCTCCGATCAGATTCTCTTTGCCACTCATCATGACCTTATGAGGTACATCAATGAGATCGGGCCTGAAGTAGTTCCACTGCACCTGGTATAACATGAAGAAGCAGCTGTGTTTAGCAAACAAAATACCTCAAGCTCACTGCACATGGTACTAATAGAAGTAATGGTACTAGTAGTACCAGATGACGTCTTTCAATAATGTGGGCCCCACATAACCAACAACAAACAAACAAACAAACAAACAACGCGCGAAAGTGAAGATCCATAACAACCAATGGTACTATAAGTTACATTAGAACCCAAATCTGAGAATAAACCCAGTACAATCTAAGCCCGAAAATTTTGATACAAATCGGACCAAAACCCAGTACGAATAAACCCAATGACAAATCTGAGAAAAAAATTTGGTACAAATCGCCGCAAAATCCACTACAAATCAACCCAAGAACAAATATTGGGACAAATCGGAGCAAAATCCATCTTAAACCTAAAAAAAAACAAAAAAAAATACCTCGAGCTCATTGTTAGGGTTTTCTGCTCTGTCGTTGCCGGAAACGGAACGACCGCTGCTTTCCTCCGCCGAGCCGCTAGCCTCGTTTGAGGCGTAGTCGTCAATCGCGGCGTCGGAGTAACTTGGTGGGGTATCCTCACGCACGTACTCAGAATCTGTGGACGCCATTATATGTTTTCTCGCTGCGGCTTAGAACGGACGGCGGCGCTGGCGTGGGGGAGTGAAAAATAGACCGGAAAGCGGCAGCGGCGTGGGGGAGTGGAGAACAAGCGGCGGCGGCGGTGTGGGGGAGTGGAGAGAAAAGACGGGAAGGCGGCGACGGCAGCGTGAGGGGAGTAGAGAACAGACTCGACGGCGGCGGCGGCGTGAGGGAGTGGAGAGAGACGGGACAGCGGCGGCGGCGTGGGAGAGTGAAGAAGATGCAGAAAGAGAGAGGATATGAGAGGGAATGGTCCGAATGGAAATGGGAGAGGGGAGAGGAGAGGTTACTTGTGCCAGTTGTGGGGGTTATTCGAGGCATGGCAGGAGGGGGGGGGGGGGGGAGGGGAGGAGTCGGGGGGGGGGGGGGGGGGGGAGGTGGGTGAACCGTCGATTAAACTGACTGCAACAGTTGTATTCAAACCCTCCCTCAAATTTTCAGGTTTGTGATGGAGGGAAAGTAAGAGGGCATTTTGGTCCAAAAAAAAAAATTAAGAGGATAGTTGACAAAATTTGTGTGTTTTTATATTTCTGACATATATTAATTTCAACTATTCTAGAATGACATCTCATTTTTTCCCCCAAATTTTAATAGGGTAGCTTTGCTTAGTCATATCTAGACTATAATAATCATCAACCTAGACTTATTAGAGAAAGCCACCTGTAACTATTGTTGCATGAAAATTGGCCACCTCAATGTATATGCTTAATTATTAACCATGCATGCACTTTTACGTACTAAGCATACATATACATTACTAATTTTGCATGTTAGCATTTCATGCATATTGCATAATTAAAACTACGAAGAAATATATGACTTAATTATAGGAGTATTTATTTTATAAAATGTGAATAGCATAGTTTAAAATAATTAGACTTTATATAAAACTTATTTTGATTAATTAAATATATAATTATTTTTAATTTTGGGATATTACAAAGAGAGAGAAGCAGAGGACGGTGAGAAAGAAAGAGAAACGTGTGAGGAAGGATATTGAGGGCATTTTAACCCAACTAGGTAAAAAGTGAGTATATTTTACCCTTTGTTATATTTTGTACAAAAATTGATTTTGTCTATCTAGTATAGAATAGGTATAACACTATAATTCCACTTTTTTTTTAAAAAAAATGTAAAATTATTTTTATTATTATAAAATGAGAATACTTCACATTAAGTTAATAGGCCATTTTAGAGAAAAATAGTTGAGAATCAGATAGAAAAAGAGATAGAATAGACATCTATATACTAATAGCAGCACCGGGCTGCCGTTTTTAGTAACTCATTTATTCTATAAATAGTAAGTTTTGGATTAACTTTCAAATTAACAAAAAAATAGTTTTAAAAAAATATTGTAATAGATAATATATCATAAATGTAAATAATTATTAAATTATAAGATTAATGCACAACGTTACAAACCGAGACTTTATCAAAACATTAATTCTTTTCCTTTATCTCACAAATTGATACCTTTAATTATCTCACAAATTGATTGTGTTAAGAGAACGAACCTATAAAATGCAAATGGTAAGAAATAATTGTGTAGGAGTGATTACATGAGCGGCTGAGCCGCTCTTCTACGCGTAATTAATTTTAGTAATTAAAATTTTTCCTTTTATTTTTTCACTCTGTTATTTAGGAAATAAGATGCAAATGGTAAGTAATAATTGTGTAGGAGTGATAGTTTTAAACATTACCAAAGCAAAAATTAAGGCAAAATATTAATATCTTTCCTAATTTCAAAATATTTCTTGCATATATATATTTCAAATTTCACAGTAAAAAATATCAATATTCTCATTATTTATTTTTTTCATAATGGTAGAGAAGAAGGTAAGAGTAAGGTGAAACTCACTGAATCTCCAATAAAAGGTTGGAATTCGATGGAACAAATGACGGCTAATGAAGAGAGAAAGAAAGAAAAATAGTAAGTGATGAACTTGACTTGAGATTGTTGTCACTTTCTTATAATGTGTTTATCATCGATATTGTTATTTTATTTACTTTGAAGTGTGTGATGAACAAAATATTTTGATTTGTATATATCATGTTAAAGCAGTGTTGATTGTTTATTGAATTTTCAGTGTATTTAGTGACATCAGTTACATATATATATTTACATATATTTTCCAATCCATCGTTTCCATGATTTCGAAAGTTTGATTACCAGAATAGGAATAACCTTATTATTAAGAAGTGAAATCGTATATATACTTTCACCGATTAATGATAGGGAGTATAAGCCAATCACTAAGAAATAAATCTTTGTATGATATTACAATGACAAACTTGCAAATGAGTTCTATATTAGCCCACTAATTGTGTTTCACACCATTCTTTTGTTTATTAAATTTAAAATTTGTATATGTTCTGATATAAATAGATAACTACCTTATCTTTTCTTCTAGACTCCGTGAACTTTGATATAAGAGTACATAAAAGGAGTATAAAGGATTACAAATATTTAATTAGTATTTTATACTCCCTCGATTCACTATCTTTATAGTCTCTTCCCTTTTCTTTCGTCCACATCCTTAGGACATTTCATTTTAGGCAGTAAAACCCCACACAAAATTACAATCATACTTTAAAACATTATTTTAACACATTATCATCACACATCTTAACATATCAGCACAGTATATTAACTTCGTGTCAACTCCTTGAGGCCCTAAAGATCATGGACAGAGGTAGTACTACTTACAAAAGTCCAATTTTATTTTGAATCTTATTCTCAAGTTTATTTAGCACAATCTCAAATTATTTTATTTCCAAAGTTCTTGAGTATTGAAAAAGCATTCATAATTTATTGGTTTCATATATGTTAAATTTTTTACAAAATGAGAGGTAGACCATTGCATTGAAATATTTTTTAAGATTGGGTTACATAGAGTCTGAACTTTTAAAACTTTTAAGTAACTTGAAAATAACCTTTTTTTTAACTAACATCATTAAACATAATAATTGTATATTTTATTCCTATTTAATTGTATATTTAATTTATATTATAAGTTTTGATATTATTATTTAATTTACATAATATAACTCATACATCATACTATATTAATTATTAAATTATTTTAGTATAATTATTATTAATTAATTGGTGTTTATTTTAGCGCAATTATTATTAATTAATTGACTAGCAGCAATTGAATATAAAAAGTAAATGTCTCATATTAAGTATTAACGCCTAAATTATACGCATTCACAATAAAAATTTAAATTCTTCCATACTATAGAGAACTTTACCCTTAACGATTGGCGCTCAAAAATGCTTCGAAATTTTTTGGGGAATCTCACTAAATTGTATTATGCATTGTTATTAATATCTATATTAAAATGTGTGACCGTGTGAGCATTGACTTATAGTTCACATTAAAGGGAAACAAATACAATTTTATTAAGGGGCAAGTAGGATAATACCCACTTTCATTTAGTGAAATAAAAAACTAGCCACTTGGATAAAAAAAGATAAAATATATCCACTTTTTAAGTAAAAATACATTACTACCCTTAATGAATCCTTAACACAAACAAATCTCCTATATTCTCCCTCAAACCTAATCCCCACGCCCCAAACACACACGCACCCCTCACACACCCCCACACACAATAACACGCACGCACCCCCCCACCCTCAGCCCCACACCCCACCCCCACCCCCACCCCACATATAAATATTAAACATTTTAAAATAAAAATAAATTTTTTAATAATTATATATCTTAATTTTAGATTTATCGAACATAATCTAATCAATAAAAATTAAATTATATTTGAAAATTAATTATAAACCCTAAGCGGAATTAGTGAACCCGAAATTAATTATGAAATTAAATTAAAATCATTACAATTGTAAACAAATATAATAAAAATGCAATTTATTTTTTAGTTAGAATTCATGAATTTACGAGTTCAATTCGTGAATTCGTGATTTAACTTTAATGTGAGTGAATTCACGAATTGAATTTGAGATTTCGTGATTTCAGACATTTTTTTGAGCAAATTCACAACCACAATTTCATGAATTCGTGAATTCAGGCATATTTTTTAGTGAATTCACGACTTCAAATTTATGAATTCGTGAATTCAGGCATATTTTTGAGTGAATTCACGACCTCATTTTATGTGAGTGAATTCACGACCTCAACTTGTGAATTCGTGAATTCAGGCTTTTTTTGAGTGAATTCACGATCTCAAATTCGTAAATTAGGAAAGGGCGGGGGTATTATGGTAAGAGTGGGTATTTTTTTTATCTTTTTTATCTAAGTGGCTATTATTTATCTTTGTTATTTTCATGTGGGTATTTTAACCCATTTCCCCATTTTATTAAATTAATTATTGATTTGTGTTGATTTGGTAATGTATAGAAATTTGGCCGGTAAACTTAAATTCCATTAAAAGTCATTTAATATTTCACTTTAAGATTAATATTCTACATTTTTAACTCATATATATATATATATATATATATATATATATATATATATATGAAACATAATTGAAATTCTAAATCAATTTATGAAAGGTGTGAAAGTCCTTCAAACATTCCCTTTGATGTGAAATAAAAGGTTGTCTTAACATTGCAGTCGTTCTTTCTATTGTGCTGAACATGAGTTTATTGAGGTGGACTTTTATGATCTCTCTCTCTCTCTCTCTCTCATTGTTCAATTACTCTATTACTCCTTAGCTAGAATGCTCTATCATTTTATCACTATAATTGTCCTCATTCATTAATTGTTGTTTATTTTTCTCTGTAATTTCATTTTCTCCATTAGAAGATATCTTTGCTACAACAATGACCTTTGTAGTTGTTTGTTACTTGATTGTTTTTGGTTTACGAAAGTTGATCACCGTCTTGTATTGCCTCAATGAAGGCAACCTATAATTATAATTTCACAACATATTTTATCACAAATTGATTGTCATGCTTTATTCAAAATCTTAAAATGTATATTATTGTACTCACATGCGTATATTATAATGAATTTTTTAAAACAAACTTCAACAAAATAGATCAAGTTAAATTATTTTATTAAAAACTTCAACAAAAATCATATTAATATACATTAAAAAAAAATCAAATTCGACATATATAGCTTACCCCATGCATCGCATGGGTGTGATACTAGTATATATATATATATGAAACATAATTGAAATTCTAAATCAATTTATGAAAGGTGTGAAAGTCCTTCAAACATTCCCTTTGATGTGAAATAAAAGGTTGTCTTAACATTGCAGTCGTTCTTTCTATTGTGCTGAACATGAGTTTATTGAGGTGGACTTTTATGATCTCTCTCTCTCTCTCTCTCTCATTGTTCAATTACTCTATTACTCCTTAGCTAGAATGCTCTATCATTTTATCACTATAATTGTCCTCATTCATTAATTGTTGTTTATTTTTCTCTGTAATTTCATTTTCTCCATTAGAAGATATCTTTGCTACAACAATGACCTTTGTAGTTGTTTGTTACTTGATTGTTTTTGGTTTACGAAAGTTGATCACCGTCTTGTATTGCCTCAATGAAGGCAACCTATAATTATAATTTCACAACATATTTTATCACAAATTGATTGTCATGCTTTATTCAAAATCTTAAAATGTATATTATTGTACTCACATGCGTATATTATAATGAATTTTTTAAAACAAACTTCAACAAAATAGATCAAGTTAAATTATTTTATTAAAAACTTCAACAAAAATCATATTAATATACATTAAAAAAAAATCAAATTCGACATATATAGCTTACCCCATGCATCGCATGGGTGTGATACTAGTTTATATAATAAATAATACGTTTACAGTTTACTAAGACAATTATTATATAAATTTAAAATTTATAGTATGTACAAATGATTATTGCATTTTAGATGGTAAAATTATAGTCTTACAATCAATAGGTTATGGGTTCAATTCTCATTCAATACAAAATATTTTTTTGGGTAAAAGAGTTGAACCGCTCGATTTTTTAAAAGCCGCACTAATTCGCCGATTCATCCGATTTTGACCGGTTCAAACCGGTTATGGCGGTTCAAAAATCCGATCGAAACTAACCTCCAGTTTAATGGTCCAAGCCGAATTAGTACCATGGCTGGTTACCGGTTGAACCAGCCGGTTCGGTTTTTAAAACATTGGAAATTTCTAATAGACAAAAAGGTTAGCTGATTAAAGTTTATTTTAACTCAAAACTCACTCGGTTAGTGTTTAACTAAACATGATTTTTAAATGTTTTAATATTTATCGCTTGTAGTTTGCCTGTAGTAAGTAATAGCTGAATAAATTACATAAAATCCTTACAATTATTGTTGTAACGCAAAATCACTTATGTACATTTTAGAAACCTCATAACGACAAAATGACGAATAAAATTAATTTCTCTTATTATACGAGGCTCAAATTAAATTGTATTTAAATCATAATAATAGACTAAATAGTATATTACAAATATATTTTGCATATATACTTCCCGATTTACATTCTTGATTAACTATTCTAGGCAAACAGAACTATTCGTCGAATATTCTTCTCATGTATTAATTATTAAGCAATCTACCATCTATATTGCACGCAAACATGCTATAATGGGTAGGGATGAAAATGGATCGGATACGGATGGATTGTGCTCGTTAGGGGTGAGCAAAATATTATTCGACCCGAAAACCCGAATACAACCAAACCGAAAAAAACGGTTTGGTCTGGGTTCTATATCCTTTTGGTTTGGTTCAGGTTACAATTTGGGACCCGAAAATATTTCGGTTCGGGTATGAGTTTGCATAGAAAATTCGAGCTAACCCGAAATCCGAATTTATATAATTCTTTAAAATAATATTATATAATTTATGCGTATTTAACTATTTATTAACTATATATCATAATTCATACACATTCAATTCTTTATGCCCTTATTTATTCATTATATATCATAATTTCTACACATTCTTTAAGCCATAATTGTTGATTCGTTGAATTCTGAATTAGCTTTGTGTATTATGCTTAGATTATGAATTTATTAGGTTGATTTGTGGATTGATTTTGTTGTATTATGGTTGGATTTTGTGTTGGTTTGATATTATTATGTTATTCATCTATTTGCTCAAAAAAAAGAAAGAATTAAATTTCATGTATATATTCGGGTTAGAACCGAACCGAACCCAAACCGTAAAATATGGTTTGGGTTTGGTTCGGTTTAGATGTTAGTTTGGTTCAGTTCGAGTTATAAAAAATATAAAATTCGGGTCTTGGGTTTTTCGGGTTAGACCCGACCACCCGAATGCTCACCCCTAGTGCTCATACCGTATCGTGTACTATATTTTTCTCTCGAATTTGGAGTCGGATACGGAAAAGCCGGATTCGAATACGAATTCAGAATATTCAGTATACGGTCACGGGACGAATCAGGGTCGGATTCGAACAATTATAATCGAATAGTAGATTCAGAGTTCACGACGTAGATGAATAATTCATAGTTCACGGCGGGAGGGTCTTCTTACTATCTCAAAAATCAATATTTATATTCAAATTAAGTTTAACCCAATCATCTAAAATACACCTTTGCACCACTCATTATAAAAGTAAAACCGGTGCCCGCAAATTCTAAGGGGTGTTTGATAGGCTATATAAACTTCAAATTAATTTATAGTACTCCCTCCGTCCTTCATTTAGTGACATTATTACTATATTGGGACGTCCTCCATTTACTGACAATTTCCGTTTTTGGACGTAGACCCCACAATCACTTTAACACTTTATCACTTTATACATCTATTTTTTATTATTTTAACATTTTAATACTCCCTCTGTTCCTTTGGAGTTGTTACATTTCTTTTCAGCATTTGTCTCAAGTATTTTCGAGCGTCTTGATAATAAGTTTCAAAATATCTTTTTTTGTGAAAATTTTAAATTTACGAGATACTACAAGTGTTTTAGTATTTCATAAAAGAAAACAATATTTAAAAAGCTATTTTAAAACTCATCAATAAAATTCTCGAAAACGATTGGGACAAATGTTTAAAAGAAGTGTAACAACTCCAAAGGGACGGAGGGAGTACTATTAAAAAATTTAAATGGACCCACAATTATTCCACTTTAACACTTTAACACATTAATTTATTATTATACCATAAAAATGCAAAAAAACTTGTGCCCAAAAAACAATGTCACTAAATGGACGACTGAGGGAGTATGAGATTATATTCATGTTTGAGGAAATAAAGTCAAATACCCATATAGAGATAGGAACACAATAGTAGGCCACCAACTTAATTTGCACAAAATATACCCAACATTTTAAATTTTAGACAAGAATGCCCTTAATGTTAACACCACTCTCACCTAATTTTTACTTTATGTCAACATAACCTCCCTCCTCCCTCCTCTCTTCTCTCTACTACATGACAAAAAACATCATTTCTTCTCTCATTCATTCATTTATGAGAGACGCACTCTCTCTCTTCTCTCTCTCTTACACATATTCATCTTCTCTCTCCTTTTTTCATTTATCTTTCTCTTCAATTTTCATTTCTCATCCAAACCTATCTCTTTTCCTCTCAATTTTATCTTTCTTTCATTTTCATCTTTTCACTCTTCATTTGTATTTTTCTCATCTTCATCTTTCTTGAATCTTGACCTTTGTATTTTATTTTTATTTTTGAGAATTTGCTTTGTAATTTTTAGACTCTAATAATGTAAACCTTATAGTAAAATTTTCCAAAAATAACCAGGTGACTTAGCGCATTTGGCCACCGGGCTACTCTCTTTAGTGAGTGACCTGGGTTCGATCCCCTTCGGATGCGAATTTTTGTGTGTGTGTGTTGGCCAAGCAATTGGGGGGATTAAGATTAACGTATCGGACCTAAAAGGACATGTCTCGAATTCAAGTCCTCCGTGGTGCGGCCTTTAAAAATTCTGTTGTAAAGTTTTTTTAAAAAAAAAAAATCCAAAATTCTTCCTTTCGATTTCTTTCGTTCTCCAATTTTCAGTTTGTACATCTGAACCTGGTACGAAATTAACATTTCTTATTAGTTTCATAGGATTAAATAATACACAAGTCATGGTACGACGAGTAAGGAATATGAATTTGTACCATATGGTCGTATGACATTTTACATATCTGGTTATGGTACGAAAGAAGAAGTGTGTATAAAAAAAACCATTCATTATCACATTCATCATATTCCAATAGTTATAGTAATGGAGCACTTGCTGGTTAATGTAGGTTCGAAGTACGATTTAACTTTATACTTACCTAACATTGTTTAGATTTTTTCAAAAGTTTTTGGTTTTTCACACTAAGATTTAGTTTTTCCCAATAAGATCTAAATCATCTAATAAGGTCTGGTTTTCATTGGTAAAATGGTAAGGTACAAACTTATACATATTCGTACCAATAAGTTCATGTTTTCTTATGTATTTCATACTAAACACTAGTAATTGATACGAATTGACTACTTTCTCAACAAATAACTGTATAATTACTCATCTATTATGGTAAAAATAATGTTAATTTGTACCAATATCACAATTATTCTACTATAACATGACTTTGATGTTAGTAACATGGTACTAATTTCATAATTTCGTACTCAGTGCGCAACAATTCATAAACTAAAAATGTGGTAAGAATTGGAATAAAAATCAATTCATAGCAAACTCTAAAATGTGGTACAAACGGTACAAATAGAGGTACTCGTACTTAGACCATCTCTAACCCTATACCCTATTTTGCAGTATGCTACACTTCAAAATGCAGTATAGCCTACTTTATTTTATAAATTTATTCCAATCACGTACTTTATATACATACTCTATTCGTAGTTTTTTCATTTATTTTACATAATTAACATTTCCTAATGTATCATAAATATTGAATAATTAATAAAATTGTATCTTAAATAATATAATTTAAGAATATTGTGGATTGCTAATTTTTTATTTATAAAATTAAATATATTAAATTAAATAAAAATTATAAAATTTAGTTATAAATAAAATATAAAATACAATAAATTATAAATCAAATTATATTAATGAAATTTAGTTAAATTATTTTTTTCATATTTTAATATTGTTCAAATAGTGAAATAGAGTATGAAGTATTGAACAGTAAAACTCCATATATAGAGTTTTATTGTTCAATACTTTATACTCTTGCTGCAAAATAGAGTACGGTTGGAATGCCCCCCGTACTTCAAAATGAAGTAATACTCCATTTTAAAGCATGAGTTGGAGATGCTCTTAGACCATCTCCAACCCAGTACTCTATTTTACAGTATGCTATACTTCAAAATGAAGTATCCCGTACTCTATTTAAAAAATCTATTTCAACCACGTACTCTATTTTTTTTGTTATTTCCATTTCACTAAATTTCAACTTTAGAATGCATGTTGATTTTGTTCGTTTCCGACGAATTGCCATCATGTATCTTTGTTTAAATGAAATGAAACAAAATATATTTTATGTAATGTTATTTTTTTCTAGAAATATTATAAATGTGATTTTTATAAATAGGAGTAAATGAAATAAAATGAAATAATATGATATATGAATTAGTATAATTATTTACAATGAAACATATAATTAAATAATTCAATATCTACATTTATTTATTTTTTGAATAGTGAAAATAGAGTATGAAGTATTGAACAGTAAAACTCTATATATATAGAGTTTTACTGTTCAATACTTCATACTCTAACTGCAAAATAGAGTACGGTTGGAATGGCCTCCGTACTCCAAAATGAAGTAATACTTCAAAATAGAGTGTGGGTTGGAGATGCTCTTGTGGTTATAGTGCAGTACGAATTATATAAATACGTAATATGTACCAATACATAATCTAAAACTTGTGTGCCCTGCTACCCAACCCGAAGCGTGTATATTGCAAATTGACCTGCAACACAACTAGATAGCATTACATCATGAACCACACGCGGTACAAAAAAATCTTCTTTTACCAAGACATTAGGAAAATGAGATAATCACGAACTTTCGTACTAAAGACAATTAATTAGGTACGAAATGATAAAATTTCGTACAAGTAAAAAAAAAAAAAAAAATTTATTTTCTTAGTTTTAAAGCCACAATTTTGTACATACAAGCATCAAAATTACCCAAGAAAACAAAATGAAAATTTCTTAGCTCAACCCAAACCAATTACTTTTTACCACCAGTTTCGTATTTGGAAAAAAAAAAAAAAAAAGCAATCAAATTCGTACCTTCTTACAATACATACAAAGATCATAATTGCGAAAAATAAAATAATTTAAGAGATCGGAACGAATGTCAAATTCGTATTTCCTTACGATATGTACAAAAGATCCCAACTTGAATAAAAAAAAATGAAAAATTTGGGGATGAAAACGAAAAATGGGGGAGAGAGAAACATGAGGACCACTCAAAAGTAAAAGGTGTGATAGGGATATGGAGGAGAGAGAAGAACGGAGACCACTATAAAGTAAAATGTGTCATAGGGGTATTTTAGTCTCAAATTCAAATTATTGGGTATTTTTTGTGTAAATTATGTTGGTGGCCAACATTTGTGATTATTATCTCTATATATGTGTATATATATATTTTTCACTCTTCATGTTTAGTATGCATACTAAATAATATAGAGGGTCATGTATTAGACAAAACTCATTACTAAAATCACTATTTCGTCAACACTAATAATACCTCATATACCCTAATATTAAACTCATAATATTAAAAAGAATATTGCCATCCAATCTGACCCATTTTGTTGTTGCTGCAAGAAAGATCCGAAGTCTGTGCTAAATTTTTTTCAAATGTCAGGAGACATTTCAACTCTGGTATAATATGGTGAAGTGGATTGGATCGAGCTGGGCAACTCCGGACGAGGTAACAAATCATCATATCTCTTTCTCTTTTCTTCTTGGAAAAGACAAAATTCAACATAGACTATATGGTCTCTTGATTTGCGTTATTTGGGTCTTGTGGAAAAGAAGAAACTTTGTTTTGTTTCAAGGGGTTGTCTGGGATATGAAGAGAATCGAGGTCGAAATTAAATGTCGCTTTTGGAGTTGGTGTGTGGTCCGCAATGAAGTTGAACCACTCGTTAGTTTTTCTAGATGGACGACGAATTCGCTAGCTAGTTTTTGGCTTGTAACTTAATATTTAACTGCAGGTTGGTACGTCTTGTACCACCTCAGTGACTCGTATTTTAATATACTAGTAACACACCCACACGACGTGTGGGGACGTTATATGATTAGTTGATTCTAAGTATGCAGAAGTATTTCAAGTCTCACCTTGAGCATATTCCAATTAAAATATTTTAATTACCATTAAAATAAGTGTCTTCAAACGAACCATGCGACCTAGTTGACATGAGTAAGCCACTTAAAATAATATCACATATGATTGACCATTGCTAAAAAATAAAAGTGCAAATAAGTTTTATGGGAGAGATGAAATATTATTTTATCGTTAGAAAGGATTTGTAGCTAAGTTTTTTCCAAATAAAATAATTAAAATAAATATTTAACACATATTTACCATCATTTTCATAAGACTTTAATTTACATAAGCAACTGTTTATTTTTCTTATCACCTATTTTTTTCCTTTCGTCACTTTTTTTGGTGCTTTCCTATTTTACACTTTAAACTTTTATCTAGTTAAATATTTCATTATCAGCTAATAACAACTCATTGATGTTGCGGATGTGAGTCTTTGATCTCAAGTATGATGGAAGTGTGTTGCTCCCTCCATTTATAATCATAAATATTAAGTAATCATCCAAAATGTAAATAAATACAATATCGCTAGCTAGTCCAAGCTAGCCTAATTATGCAATTGATTTATGTTAAAAGACATATAGATCGGTATTGTAGTACGTTGTTTTGTTTTATAATACTTTGTTTTGTTTTTTAATTAATAGCATTTTAACATTATTTTAACTTTGTTGATATATTGTGTAAAAATTTTGTGTTGCAAACTGTCCGTAGTATATAGGTAATATATCAAAGATAGAAAGTAATTTAAATTTTCACCATAATTTATGCATTTGTAATGTATAATATGAACCATTTCCCCTAAGCATTATGGCCAAATAGCATTATTGTTCCCCTACGTGCTAACTGAAAATATACTATTTATAGGATGAGAAAATTGCTATAAAAAGGGAGCTCGTAGCCGTTCTTATAATTTAGAGGAAATGATTAATTACCAACATAGTTGTAATTCTGATTCATGATAGATGTGGATACTTTGACCATGTAGTATCATTTTTTAATTCAATTGAAAGTTAGCAATTGACAAAATGCCGATTTATGAAATGATAAAAATGTCCTTCGTATTTTGTTTTTATATAATACATATAGATTGAAGAATCAACCAACAAAAGAAGATATACTTTTTCATCAACTATCCTATTTTGTCAAGAAAAATTGTATTTACGTGTCAATTAGCATATCAATTAGTTTAACATACATTGCTCAATACGGGTACAATATATACATGTGATAAAGGAATCGATCGATATTGAGATCAACTTCGAGAGCTCAAACGCTCATGTAGACATTCTCGCATCTTAATGTGGAGATGCTATCACCTTGTTAAATAGTAGGGCAATACAATGTTTAAACATGTAATTATGTGTAATAATCAATAAATAACCTCAAATATTTATTTAAAATAAATCAAAAAAAATCAAAACGGCATCATAAGCAAATATTCAAGAAATTTATAAAACCTCCGAACTATGCGGTCAAAGTTTGGAGTCTATCAAATCACACTTTGATTTTTTATTTTATAATTGTGGGAAAATTTTATATTCGATGTCTACATCTTTTATTGTGACACACTACGTCGGAAGGGATATTATACATATATTCATCTGAAATACATGATGGTGGAGACAAACAGAGTGTGTGTATACAGGATGCACCCATCCAAAGTTGTATTAGTCGGGAGGGTACTTCACGTATAGAGGTAGATCGTTGTTATAGATTTTACCCGATCAAACAAAGAATTTATACCATAAGATCGGAAAGAGTGATTGTGGAGAATTTAGTATTTAATTAGTTGTCCTTGATTACGTAATGACCTTAATCGGGTGCATGAAAGTGTATTGTAGTATTAAATATTAGCAATATTACTCATATTTTATACTTAAATAGTATCGGTTTCAACTATACGAATTTGAATTAGAAAATTGTATAGATGTATGCATAAATTACTTACTAAATAATTAATGTGTATTTTAATGGCTCCGATGCACATTGTTTGAATCGGTATTATATTGTTTGTTTTTATGTTTACATCAAATGAGTAAGAAATTATCAATTTATTTTTATACTGAAAAATATACAAACTTACTATTTATAGAATAGAAGACTTACAATAAGCAGTAGGCAGGTGCTGCTATTAGTATATAGATTCCCCTTTTCCGATAAAAAAAAAAATACCAAACACAATATTAATATTAGTAAGTTTTTAGTGGTAATATAGCAATTTACCCATTTTTGATAACACATTTGCAAAAATACCCACTTTCATAACAAAGTGCAAAAATACCCAAATTACAAGTGAGTTTCCTATTTTGCCTTGTATTTTCGCATGCAAACAAAAAAACTGCTGAGATGTGACATTTTCTAACTTTTCAGTTTTTTTTTTTCAGTTACTTTTCAGTTTTTTTTTTTTTTTTTTTTTTTTTTTTCAGTTTTTTCAGAACTTTTTGAATTGAATGCTTGACTAGAGAGTTGAAAACATTATTTTCCCATCCGCCTCTTTCCCACACCTCCTCTTCTTATTTTCCCTTTGCACACAAACACATTTGGCCGGCCAAATTGACGAAATCTCGCCGGAATTTCGCAAAAGTGTTGGTCGAACTTACTGAAGAAAGATACTAGGATCAGAAATCAGTTGAAATTTCAAGGTACCATACCCCTTTTCGTATTTTTCGTCCGTGTAAATTCCAGTTGATGTTGTTCATATTTCATATTTCTCTACGACTGGAATTTGCTAAAAATACTCGTAAAATCAATAATTATTTGTAGGTTACCGGAAAAAAACTGAGATTTCTAATCCACAATGGCTCTTCCACAAGGAAATCAACATGTAATTCGTGTTTTTTTTTCTATAATTTCCTGCCACTGATGTCAAATTACCATCGCTGTGTTTTTATTTTCCCTTCACTTGTTACAGATAATTTTGCCTGCTGCAAATTATGCTAGAATAATAACTTAGAAATAATTGTTTTTTGTTGTTAATATATCATTCATATAGATAATTTTAGGTTTTTGAAGTATAGCCAAAAAATATATATAGTTTGTCTAAATTGTTAACTATTATTGAATATGCAAAATTTTAAAACAATGTAATCACGATTAAATTGAATATTAGCATGATTTAAATTAATTTTTAGAAGGGTATTTTTTATAATAATTTTTACTCGTGCTTGCGTAATTGTCGTAGTTGTTAGAAGAGATTTTCTTTTTGAAGGAAATATTGATTTATTGTCGTAATTGTCGTAATATTTAAATAAATTATAGATGATATTATTATTGTATTCGAGAATGATATTACAATCGTTATAATGAATTTTACAGTCGTATTTTCGTTTTAGTTAGGCCCCTAGCGAACGTAAAATTGTTTGATTCGGCCTTAATTATGTTTTTTTCTTTGATTGTAGTATTTATACACTAATTATGTTAAGATTTATTTTTAATTAGGTTGAATTCAAAAGACCGGAGACAATCGACGTGCCTTCAATAATCGGAACATACTACAAGCTATCAGTCTTAGGAGACGTGAGAAAAACATTGATGGACGTCGGAGGGAGGCAACTTTTTTATCGTTTTGAGGAGGGATGCTTCGGAAAATTTCTTCGTTGGAAACCCGGTCAAAAATGTGGCATGGCCGTGCACCATGTTTTGTCTTGAGAGATTGTTATGCCCGGGGCGCAGGAACACGAGATGTGGTTCGAATTAAACGGGGCACACGTTCGATTTGGGCATATCGAATTTGCATTAGTAACGGGGTTAAAATTCGGATCGTCGGAAGTGGAGACCACGGGCGAGTATGAGCTCTCGCACGTGAAAGCTTATCACTTGTTTAGTGGAGTGGGTGATATCACAGTCGCCAAATTGTTAGAAAAATTTCGTGCTAGGAGAATCGATGATCCGACCGGGGAGTCTTACTTTAGGGTAGCACATGTCCTCGTGCTTTACCTATTCTTGTTGGCATATGACCCTAACCATTATGTTGATGAGTGGGTTTGGGCTTTGTTGGGCGATATGAACTATTTTAATGATTTTCCGCGGGGGGCTTATACTTTCTTGACATTGGAGCATTATGTCAAGAATATATCACGTAATAAGAGGTATCCTTTTAATGGAGCTGTATGGCCTTTCACGTTTGGTCCCTTGGGTAGCAAGGATTGTGGACCTTTGGCCCTCATGTGTGTTGAGCGTCTCCTCACCGGCTCCCCTTCTACTCATTGGGGTAATTCTCATGTGGGTGATTATCGAAAGATGATTGCCCAAAGTATATTCAATCTATGCGAGGACAGCGTGGGTAGTGAGTAAGATGTCATGAACAATTGTAATTCTTAGGATCTACATTCGTACTACTCCATTTGCTATCGAACTCTGTTAATTTCCTTTCGTACTATGTTATTTTCGTATCGTACAATTTTATTTCTATCGAATGAATTCAGTATTCAGCTTTATTTTCCATTCGAATATATATTTTGCTTAGTTTTAGTCACACTTATTATATACAATTTTTTTTTAGGAGAATTTCCATTCAATGTTAACAAAATGTTGAAGAATGAAGATTTAATGCAGTTTATAAACCCGGAGCAAAAGAAGAAAAATGTAATTTGAAACCCTCCTCAATATTGCGTCATTTTGAATTGAGTTCTAACAATATTTAATATTTAAGAGAATTTCCCATCGATGTTGGTGTAATTTTCCTTCCAGTCTTCATTAATTTTCAACCGATAACAGATTATTTTCCCATCAAGAAAGATGTAAACTTAAAAGAGGCTTACAATACAATGATGTCAATCCGAATTTTCATCTGGGACTCTTCCAGGACACCTTCTACGCGTATGTCCGGGTTCACGACAATAGCTACATCTTTTTGGTGCTCGACGCCGAGTAGATGATGACCCGCCTTCTTCAGTGGTAGTAGCTCTTCTTCTATTCATTGTTTCCTCATCAGCAGCCCGAAACCGATTCTTTCTAGGCCGCCCTGCTTTTTTGTCAACTATTGGAGGTAAGCAAAGAATACTTGAAACATTATGTGGAAGCCTCCATTCATCTCGATGAGGTACTTGCATGATATGATGTCTATAGGCCCCAAAAAAAGCTTCTTTCGTGTAATAGGGCTCCACATACGTCAAAATAGATTGACCACTCATCCTGCAACAACTCATAATTATAAAGTTAATAAACATAATGAGGTAAAAAATTTTATTCATATATTTAGACTTACTGTACTGCAGCAATAGCATGTGAACACGGCAAACCATCCAGATCAAATTGACGACACGTGCATGACCGGCCTTGCAAATCAACCATATACGAAGTTCGGTCACTTTCTACTCTATAATTTCCTTCACCGAGATAGACAGCCTTATACGTATGAGCTCTCTTCTTATTCGAAGCGATCTTTCGCATTGACTCAACAGAGATCGGATCTTCTGATGCAATTGCCTCTTGCCGTCTTTCATCGAACCATTTTTCCATGACGTGTCGTATAGTCTCAATCAAAGAGCATACCGGCAAACGTCTAGCCCACAATAATCTAGAATTGAATACCTCTGCTGCGTTCGACGTGAGGAAACTGTAACGCCGAACGGGACACATCGATTTTGCCCATTTCTCCGGGCCAATCAACATCAGCTTTTCGAATGCAGCTGGCTTGTCTTCCCTGATGCTGGCCATACGTGCCTCGAAAACATCTTGCCTATGTGCGTACGCTGCTCTTTGATAGAGTCCTAGCATGAATTTTCCGAATGTCCTCAATTTTTGGAGGATGTGGTAGTAGCATAACGCGTGTGTCGCATCGGGAAATACTTGCATCACGGCATTTGCAATTGAAATGTGAGCATCGGAGACAATCAGCTGATCGCGTCTGCAACCATATGCTCTCCTCACACGTGTGAGAAACCAAGTCCATGATTCATCATTCTCGATTGGCCCTAACCCATATGCCAATGGATACACCCCCTCATTTGCATCCTTCGTCGCTGCAACAAACAATACCACGATTTTTCCCTTTCAGATGAGTACCATCTACCACAATCACAGGCCTAAGACAGTACGAGTAAGCCAATTGGGTAGCACTGAGTGCAACAAAGCAGTGTCGAAATCTTCCATCTGCACCTATTTCCAAATCTGTTATACTTCCGGGGATAGCCATCTGAAGCATGTGCAGATAACCGGGCAACATCTGATACGAATCGTCGTATCCACCATATATCATCTCTATTGTAGCATGTCGTGCTCTCAATGCTTGACTATACTTGACATGGACCCCGTAATCCCGAATCAGGTCCTCCATAATGGTCTTGGGCTTCAATATTTCACACTCGTGATGAATTTTCTTTGCTACGTGAGCTGCAATCACTTTATATTGGACTTTAGAAGGAGCCACGTGATCCAATTGAAGTACGCATGTGTGCACTGCATTCAATTTATAGACACGCCAAACAGATCCACGACTAATGGCTCTCATAAGGAAAGGACAATCATCTCGTTTTTTGCAACGCCACACGAGTCGACCTGGATCAGATCGTTCAACTTTGTATTCAGCGCCTTGCTCAATATGCCACGATCCGGCCACATTAATTAGCTGCCTTTTGCTATTGTAGTAGGCACCTTCCGCAAATTCTTCATTCTCATTTGCGTCTTCTTCATATGCAACCATCGAGGCAGGAGCATCGATCGGAATCACCGGAACTAGCCAATTATTTGGTACACCCACCTCCAATGGCTCTTCTTCATTGTTCACAGACTCTTCCCTTGTCGGATGCACTAAATCCAAAAGTTTTGCCATTCCGCCTTCCCTCTGAATCCATGCAGCAAACTCTGCGAATGTGAAATTTTGCAAGCTCTCCTCAGTTTTCATCTTCTGAAGCCTCTGTATCGGATTCAAGCACATAATCTTCATCGGCATCATCATCATCATTCTCAAGACCAATTTCCGGTTCATCGGCTGTGTAGGAGGGTTGCTCAAGATTTAAATCGCGTCTGTGAGACCCAGAAGCAGAACCTGCTTCACGAAACCAATCAGTAGAAGCCATTCGTCGAACTTGTTCTAAATTCTGGTCATAGCTTCCGAATTCAGTGTCGTATCCGAATGGCGTTGGCTCGTGAACATCAAAAGAAGGAACATAGAAATCATGCTGCGAAGATTCACCTCGTCCAACACTTGGATTGTTATGAACAACATATACGGTTGGATATGTCTCATGCATGAACAATTCATTCAATTGTCGGTCAGTAACAAGGACAACTTTTTCACGAAGACCGCTACGAGAATGTGATAGACAATAAAGCTCGTAATTCAGCCCCAGATTCGCACCTTGCAAAACATTGCCAATGTTGTACCGGAGGTTCGAAATAGAACAACCGGTTCAGTCGATATACTCGTAACTTGTTCAGTTCCACCAACATATTCACAGTCGACCCATTCTCCACCGGATTTAATGATTAAACATTTCCACGAATCCATATCTGCATAATTACATGAACAATCAGTGAATATACGATTACTAAATTGTAAAACACGACTGAAAAATACATATCTCACACAAAAATGAATTTTCCCATCGTAATATAAATATTTTGTACACCATATACGACCGTAAAATTATAAAATTCGATCGAAATTTAATCATATGGACATAAACATATATGAATATGCAGTGATTAATCTCCTTTAGTGTAGTATATTATCATTCAAAATCGTTATTCAACAATGCATATCCATATATATGCATACAAGAAATAATGAAATTTAGAAATCATAATCTAATGCAACAAAAATCCGTCCTCTAAACATTCAAAATAACACAAAAAAAAAAAAATAAGCTTCATTTAACTAGTGGTAACTAGTCGACAGGAAAATGAGTAAAACGAAGGGAATTTGAGAATCGGTTGTGTTATTCCAAATAAGTTGTTGCAATATTGCTTTAAAAAGTTGGAATAAATACAAATGCATACCTCTTAAGTTGAGAGTAATGAAATATTGCTCGGAATTTTCAAACTCTCACGCACGTTTCTATATTCCGATCGAAATTGTAGCCCAAATTGCAATCCTTATTTTCCCACAAGAATTTCACTTTCCCTTTCTCTGTAATGAAACCTCAAATGTAAAATGAACATGTGAGAGAAATATGATGTGTTGAGGTTTTGTTCACAAAAAAAATTCACTATGTTTAATTTTACGTTTGAAATCCGAGCACCTCACATGCTCACAGTCGGAAAATGTCATTTTCCCACTGTGTATTTCAGCTGCTTCATGCAAAAATCACTTCATCATTGTACAATCATGACAAAAGTACACTATTCCACCAAAAAAAAAAAAAAAGTACAAAAGTTTGTGTTGGCGTCAACATCTCCTCAAACACCACAATATTTTGTCTTATTCAAGGGTAAAATAGGCAACTCACTTGTAATTTGGGTATTTTTGCACTTTCTTATAAAAGTGGGTAGTTTTGTAAATGGCTTATGGGATATGGGTATTTTTGCATAAGCCTCAAGTTTTTATAATATCCTACCAAGCATAATATTAATGTTATTTATAAAGTTTATCTCATTGCTCACCCATTGCTATATAGTATAATTTTATATTAAAATTATTAATACGGATTTTGTATAAAATCGTACTCCGTACCAAACAAACTATCAACTGCACTACTTTATTACCACAAACTGGATATTCCCTGAACAAGAGGTTGTTAGTAATTGACTTGATCTATCTAGACAATAAAAATCCTAAGGAGGTGCTTGGTATGAGGTAATGGAGGTGGGAATGGAATAGCCATTCCTACCTCTATTCCATTACCCCGCTTGGTTTGATGTTTTTGTCGGGAATACATATTCCCAAGGGAATGACTATTCCCACATCCATGGGAATATGCATTACTTAGATATTCATGGTTATAGCTATTCCCATCACTTATATTTAAGTGATTTTTATTTTAACAAATATTATTTAATTTATTTATAGACAATTAAATTTATCTCAATATTTTTTTCAAATATATAAGTATATTTCGTTATCACTTTCTCTCTCTAAAATTTTCCTATAATCATTTTCTCTCTCTAAAATTTTTATATCTCACCACTTTTTCTTTCTTAAAAATTTCTCACCCCGTCGCTTTCTCACTCTAAAAATTTTCTCATCACTTTCTCTCTCTAAAAAATTTAATTTTTGTCACTTTCTCTCTCTAAAAAATTTAATTTTCGTCACTTTCTCTCTCTAAATTTTTTTTTCTCTCTAAAAATTTAATTTTCGTCACTCTCTCCCTAGATTTTTTTTTCTCTCTCTAAAAATTTTCACTTTCGTCACTTTCTCTCTCTAAAATTTTCTCTCTTTAAAAATTGCAATTTCGTCACTTTCTCTCTCTAAAATTTTTTCTATCATCGTTTTCTCTCTCTAAAAATTATCTTTTATTACTTTATCTTTCTTGTTTTTTCTATCTCATCACTATTAAATAGTATAGTTGTATGATTTAAATACAAAAATATAATTTAATTTATCACATAAAATGTTGAAGAAAAAAATTTGATTGCATTACTTTGGTTATTACTTGTGCATACCAAGCAAGGGAATGGATCCTTCATTCCATTCCTTTCCCATGCCTATTCCTTTCCCACCTCCATCCTTTCCCACCCCTATTGCATTACCTCATACCAAGCACCTCCTAAGAAACAGAATTTCCCCCACTATTTTTTTTCTTCTTCTTTTCTTCAATAAAGTCAACATTTTTTTTTATAACAAAATCTGTAAAAGGAAGAAGAAACAAAACCCCCCGAAATCTTGATTCAAGTGGGGAAAATCCCATTAATTAATTAGGTTAAAGCTTAAACGTTCAAACAATGGACGGTCCACGGTTTTGGGTTTCATAAACAAGAATTTGTTTGTGAATTTCCATATATGATGGTGGTGGTGAGATAGTGCTTGAATTTTGGATTTTAATTTCAAGCGCATTTGCTAATCCATTACCATCATCATCATCATCATCCGTTCATCGGCTGTTCGGATCGATATTTGAAAGGGGGGAAGAAGTTTTCCAAAGGTGAGTCAAGTTCCTATCTTTCTCCTCTCTCTCCCCCCCTTTATATCAACACCTCAAAATTGTTGCCGAATTTCTGTAAAAAATGTATAAACCTCAGAAATTCAAGATTTTTGTTCCTCCCCATTTGTTGCAGACATGTGATTTTTGTTGGGGTTTTAGCATTTCAAGATGATTATATCTTTTTGGGTTGTTTTCAGTTTACGTTTCATGATGATTGAATTGGGGATTCTTGTGTTTTGAAGCTGGGGAAGTTTTTATTGTTTTTCTGAATTTGTATAGGGATTTGGGGTTTCATGATTCTTGATCCCACTGAGACTGAAAGATGTGTGTCTAATTCTAGGCAAAGATTCTAGTGCTTGCTTTTCGATTGATTACTTGTTGATTTGGAACTTTTAGAATTGTTGAGAGATCAAGATTGGCTGATCTTATGCTTATGTTGTTATCCTAACCAATAATTCGGAGCCGGGCTCGTTGGATCTGAATGTCACCATCAATAGAGTTATATTTGATTAATACTGTTATGACCATGGACTTGACTGAGATGATAAGGGAGCTGTTATAAATGTTTCAAGTTACGCAAGGATTGACTCTCATCTCGTAGGCTTCCTCTCCTGATTCTACTCCAGACCGATTACTTTCCTGCAACGTTTACTTTTGCTGCATCTTTTGTTGAAAATTCAGTACAATAGATGTCTAAGCTTTCCATATTGTGTGTGTGTCATCACATTTTCTTGCTCCATCTTTGTATGTTCTCATGATCTTTATTTATGAGGGTATGTTGTTCAATCTTTTATTTTAGCAGCATCAGGGACAGCACTACCGAATTTAACATCCATTCTTGAGAGAGCACTAAGTTGCTATATGCTCTAACTGATAATTGCTATCAGCCTGGAATATTTTTCGAGTCCTGCTCATTTGGCTTGGTAGAGGACAGACAGATCCCAGCTGCAATATGTGCTTGTGATGATCGAGTGATTTGAAGTAACAAAAATGGGTTTAAGGGTGAACCAGCTGCTTTTGGCAGTTCTATTTGTTGTCATATTTAGTCATGGTATAATAGCTGATCAAGAAGAACAGACTTTACAAAGAGTAATAACTGCTCCACGGAGGAATGCAGAAGGTGGAGTGATAGATGGATCTGGTACTGAGCATATCGGTGATGAAATGGGTGAGTGGCAGGATGGAAATAATAGAGTCTCAGTATTGACAGTTGCAATTTTTACGCTGGCAATGGCTGCAGCCACTGGTTTGGGATCTCTCCCGTTCTTTTTTATGGAGCTTGATTCTCAATGGGCTGGAATATGCAATGGTATGGCAGCTGGAGTAATGCTTGCTGCAAGCTTTGACCTTATACAAGAAGGGCAGGGCCATGGAAGTGGAAGTTGGGTTGTGTTCGGTATTTTGGCTGGTGGTCTTTTCATCTTGCTTTGCAAAAAGGTGAATCTCGTTTACCATATATCTGTCATCTTAATGTTGATCTGTTGTTCTGTAATGCCTCTTGTTTCTGATTGTGATGTTTTAGCTCATTATTAGTTGTACTGTTTTGGTATCTCTTTAAGCTTTTCAATTGGCAATTGTTCGGCTTTTCTTTTGCTATCAGCCAAGGCATGCTAATGGAAGCATGCATAGATTTTATCTTATTCTATAATTGATTAACGCAAATATCATCTGTTACATATCCAACAACCTATCTTGGAAAGATATCATATCCAACAAGTAGGCATTTTTTCTAACTATGTAATGAAGCATGTAACCTTCCTACTATCTTTTCGATTATGTCAAGCACAATATTTCTTCCTTGTTGCTGTTACAAACGGAATCTTACGAGTTCCAAGCAGCTGCAATGCGAATTTTTTTGATTGATAGTTTCTAATTAGTTTTCTTGTTCATTCTAGGAGACTTAATTTGTGCTTTGGGGTTTTGCTCATCCTTTTCTTTCAATAGCGCTATTTTTTTAATATTTTGCATGTGCTTTTTTCTTTATTCAGTTTCTTGAGCAATATGGTGAAATGAGCATGCTGGACATAAAAGGAGCAGATGCTACTAAAGTCATTCTTGTTGTTGGAATCATGACTCTTCATTCGTTTGGAGAGGGATCTGGTGTTGGCGTTTCCTTTGCTGGCTCTAAGGGTTTAACTCAAGGGATACTAGTGACTTTGGCTATTGCTGTACACAATATACCTGAGGGCCTGGCCGTTAGTATGGTCCTTGCATCGAGAGGAGTTTCTCCACAGAATGCCATGCTATGGAGTGTGATTACGTCACTACCGCAGGTAAATTAGTTCTGATTCAGGAAAACTGGGCATAATTTTCAGTATTGCCTTGCTAGATCAAAACGAAATGGAGACTAGAAACTACGCCATACTGTTGAAATAAACAGGAAACAGTATAGGATTAATCAATGTATGATATTATAGGCCTGATTGAAGTATGCGCAGATCTTCAAAGCATTAGGTAACCAATGATTATTGATCCTTCGGTACCTGGATGTTATTGGGGCTATGTATGGGTGAATTTCTGGAAAATCAATGGATCATCACTTACGACTACTTGGCCTATAAAGTTTTTTGTCGATATTGGAAGCTAGTGATACTAATTACTTAGTTTTCACAATGTTTGTATTCAAATCTGGAAATTAGTATCTTATGCAGTCTGTTTGCAGCCTCTTGTAGCGGTTCCTTCATTTATATGTGCTGATGCATTCAACAAATTCTTGCCATTTGCTACTGGATTTGCTGCTGGTTGTATGATTTGGATGGTTATGGCTGAGGTCCTTCCAGATGGTTTCAAGGTAGAATGAGCATACTAATTTTGAATGACGTAGAGGCAAATCGAGTGATATTTTCTCCTTTGCCTTTACTGCTTTCCATATTACTTCTTTTTCCATTTACTATGAGTTATTGGCGGCATTGCTTAAGCTTGTGAATCTGAAGTCAGATTAATTTTTATATATTCTGATTAAGCCCTTACATGTGATTGGATTGTCTAGAAATAGAATGTTCTTTTGATTCATATATCTGTGGTACTTAGAACTGAATTCAATAAATAAAGAAAAGAAAAACATTCTTCTCTTGAATCTTTACTAGTTTCTGTTGATGCTCCAATTCTTTACGATCTGAAATCATTTCTCAAACATGATCTAATCGTATCTGATGTTACTTGTGTATGTCCGAGTCCCAACGTGACAAACTCTCCTACTAGTATTGCTTCTAAGCATTCCCATATCTGCAGGAGTCTTCCCCGTCTCAAGTTGCATCTGCAGCTACTCTTTCTGTGGCATTTATGGAAGCACTTGGTGCCTTATTCGAGCATTTCAGCCACAACTACAGGTCAGACCTCTCTCTACTAGCTAAACGTTTGCCGTCTGTAATTTGTGTTAGATTTCATGATAATTCGATGTTCTTTTCTTTCAATTCCCTTCATCTTTTTCTTTCGGGCTAAACATCATCCATCTGCATGCTACCAACATCATTCCCTTTCCTTTTCTTTTTTTTGCAGTCAAGAAGATGCTTCTGGCTTCTTCGTCTCTCTGTTATTCGGTCTAGGCCCTTTACTCGGTGGTGTGGCCCTTGTCGCATTCGCCCTGGCTTTCCGTCTCCAGCACGCGTTTCTCACAGGCACAGCCTCCGGCATTGCCTTCGTTCTAGGCGCCTGGCGACCCCTTCAACTACTTCTCTCTTCCAAAATGGGGGTTCTTCCTCTCCTCTTTCTTCTTGGACTTGGATTCGCATTCGTCCACATACCCATATCCCTTCTCACAAATACTCGATTCAACAAAAAGACTTCAGCCCACACATTATCTTCGGCCGCGGCTTTTCCCATAAGCGCACTTACACTTCAATCTGTCATATGCTGTGCTGCAGTGGCCCTTCATGCTCTTGCTGAAGGGCTCGCTTTAGGTGTAGCTGCACCTAAAGCATATGGTCTAGGTAGACACATGGTCCTCCCCGTGTCCCTCCACGGATTCCCCCGAGGTGCAGCCGTCGCTAGCTGCATCTTCGGAGCTACCGACAGCTGGCATGCCTCCCTCTTATCGGCTGCAGTTATCGGATTCGTGGGGCCGTTGTCCGCCATTGGAGCGATCCTCGCTGGGATAGACTACAGCGGGTTGGACCATGTTTTGGTGTTCGCCTGTGGAGGGCTTTTCCCGTGCTTCTGGAGCACGGTGAGAAGAGCGGTGAGGTTGGATAAACGGAAGAGCGTTTTTGGGGTCCTTGTCGGGGCTGTGTTTGCTAGCGTGTGTTTAACGTGCACGAAGCTCGTGTGTTTGCACACGCTGTACTGCAACTCGGCCCCTGAAGCTGTTAGGTGATGGGGTATGGTGTGATTGTTTATACTAATTGAGACAGAAAAAGGAAACATAATGTAGAAATGATTATGAGAAATGATTTGTATCTTTAGTTTTGTTATAGATTTTTGGGTGTGATTTTATATATATGTGTTGTTGGATCGAAAGTAACGAGTAGATAGTTGGAATAGAATATTTATTTTTTGACTAATCGTTGCATCCTCAATTCAAGTTTTCACATCGAAAAACCTATAATCTGGTCAAAACAACTTATAAGATTATGGGGTGTTTGGCTAAGGTCGTAAGCTGGTTAAAATAGTTTATACGTTGTTTGATTGTTTATAAGCTCTTAAAATGTGTTCGGCAAAATTAGATTCCTATCTTATAAGCTTCAAAAATAAGTTATAGAAACTTATAGCTCCTTAAAAATAAGTCCATCAATTCCAATATGTTTGACTGATCGATGGGCTCTTCTTGGAGGGAAAGATCTCTGAAGCAATAAAACTGTTGGTGAAGATGATTCGCAAGAATTTATGCGAGGTTGATGAGGTTCGTACCTTTTTCGTGATCAATGGGTTGTGCAAAGCTGGCCTTACTGTAGCAGCCCTCGATCAGCTGAAGTTATTAGAAAAACAGAGATGCAAGCCTGGCATTTATGTCTACAATGCATTAAATGATGGTCTATGCAAAGATCGGATGGTTGACGATGCCCTTCAGGTCTTCACAGCATTAGACGATAAGGGCATATTACCCGGTGTTGTTACGTGTAGCTCCATACTTCAGGGCTTGTGCAATTTCAGTAGATGGAAAGAGGTTGATGAGTTATCGAACGAGATGGTTGCTCGTGGGGTGTATTTGGATCTAGTAACTTCTAACATCTTAGTGGATGGTTATTGTAAGGAAAAACGGGCGGATGAGGCTGAGCAGTGAAGCAAGAGACATTCAACCTGATATTAACACTTACAATTCTTTGATTGATGGATATTGTATGCGAGGTGAAATGGGGAAGGCCTGTAAAGTTTTCGACCTTGTAGTGGATTCGGGGATGAAGCCTGATATCATAAGCTATAGCAGCATAATGACTGGCTACTGCAAAAGGATACAAATGGATGAGGTTTTGTGTAATACCCCGTCTTTTGCCATAAGATTTTCTATAATTTAAGATATTTACTTAATCGTTCTTAGTATAAGATGTTTTTATAAGTGTGCTTATTTATTTAAAATCCATTTTAATAATTATTTATAAGCATGAGATTACTTGAGTAGAATATTGAGTTGTTTGTTCATTTAGGGTGTAACTATAATAAATGAAAACACTTAGTTCTAAATACTTTAGTAGTATAAATTATATTATTGAAATACATATCGTTTTTGTTTGGCCTAAACGGTGACAGTTGGTACGGCTTGTACGTAGGTATAACTTAGTATAAGTATTACTTAATATATATTGAAATAATATATGTAGGTATATATTAGACAAAGTGTATGTATATATGTGTGCAGAGTCATGTGGTTTAATTGCATTGAAATTTAGTAGATGTACAAAGAAAAAGAAATATTTATTTATTGAATGATATATCTATTTAAAAGGACGCCATCAAATGATTAAATATTATATTATAAATAAATGAAGACACACACCATAGCTACTCTCTAAAAGAGGATCGGCCATTTCCCCTATTAAAAAAAAAAGAAAAAAAAAAGGGAAAAGGTAGAGAAAATCGGATATGTCTAGTAAAAGAAAGTGAGATATTTTTCTTCCATGACTAGAGTACTACACTATAAATAGGTGACATATAATTTTATAATAGTAAAAATTATGGTTTTGATTTTATCCACTTCACCCCAACCTTTTACCACACAAATAATTGGATAGAAATAAACCCAAACCACTCTCCCCCATTTCCATACGGCCAGTGTAAGTAAGTAAGAGAGAGAGAGTTTTAAGAAAATCATGAGGAAATAGTGAGAAAATCGGGGAAGAAGAAGAGGAACGAAGAAGGTGTAGAAGAAATCAAGCCAAACAACTCACCACTAGAAGAAGAAGGAGAATACCTAAGGTGTAGAAAATGTATCCTCTTTCCTTTCCTTGTGTTAAAATCGGTAATGGTAGATGTTAGAGGAGGGATCATTGTGATTTAAGGATTAAAGTATCTTGAGCCCTATTTGAAAGTTCTATTTGAGCAATTAGGCCTCTATTAGCATGCTTATATGAGAATAATTGTTGAAACTTCTAATGATAGTTGTTGATACATGTGAGATTTAATTACTAGAATACTCAAACATTAGGAAGATATATTAGTGAGTAAACTCGATTTCCTGCATCAGTGGCTTACTAAGCTCATTGTTTTATATGATTAAATATGCTTTAGGGATAGTTTACTCTTGAAGCTTTGCTACTGCCCTTGAAAGAAAAAGAGACTCATGTGGTGTGCAAATTTTACCTTTACTCATGATAAGAGTAAACTTCTTTTATTTAGTAAAATATATGTATATAAAATGTAGTGGTAAATTGTTTAGTAGATATGATGAATTGTGAGTAATGGTAAATTGTTTAGGTTCTAAAGAATTATGTTGTTGGATTCTCTATGGTTATAATCTAATTAATTGGATTACTTTAGGATTTAAAACAGCTTTTAGTCAAAGATTAAATACAAGTATAACTACAGATGCCTAAACAACATTCACACTCTTTGAATATAGTTATTGTGGAGTAGAGTGAGTAATATGAACAAATTTAAATCTGGCATTTAAATATGTATATGAGAAACTAGTAGTCTGAATTATATTAGAAGATTATAATTTATATTGTACAACTTGCGTATAGATTGATATTATAGAAATATGGTTTTTAAGTTTAGTTATAATGCTACTATGTTTATGAAATGAAATGATCTTTTAAAAAAATAAATTCTCCAGCATGTTTTACGTGAGCAATTTATAAATATGTGAAGATAGTCGAATGGAAAGATTTATAGATATAATAGGGAGTGATGGTAATGTTGGTGATAAATAGAGAAAATGGCATTTTACTTAATTAGTTACCAAAACCCGGGCATAGAGAATCTAGAACTTAGCCATTCCTTAAACCTTTGATTTGTCTTGTGTAGTAATCAAGCGTAGGCCTTATCTTGTAGGACCTTTTGAGGAAGAGAAGTAACTGGATCAAGTTCGTTAATATCCACGGAATAATTCCATCAAGGTGGGCTATTTACTTATCAAACATATTTTGAGTTATGTTATGCTCTGATATTTACAAAATGAGAAAACTGTTTATCCATAAAATGTTTTGTGCGCTCTACATGTTTAATGCTCTGAAGTTAATCGATCGAGGTTCTTAGTTCAGTCTAAAACACTAACTTTGAACTGTGTATACACCCCGATAGTATATCGATTGGTTGATCTCTCTCGTATACTATCTTCGACTGGGATTCTCTGGGTTTCGACCCGAAATCCAAAAATGAATGTTAATGGATCCGACAGTGGCTAGAGGTCCGGGATCACAGTAAGAGTAACTGTAGAGTGTGACAAGTGCGCGCAAAGGAAAATGATAATGTTTTGGCATACTTAGATGCATTTCTTTTACAAAACTTCTAAGTTATGTCTTATGATAATGGATAAACTGTATTTTGTTTTATGTATGTATATCGAATGTTAGCCCACTAAGTACATTAGTACTTAGCCCAAATGTTTTTCAAATGTTTTCAGGTTAAGTGACGGTGCTGACGGGGCAGAGCTGAGGCTAGGGTTCTCCTATTGTATTAGCTTCCGCTAGTTTCTTGTCATTTATGTTGAACTGTAGATTATATTTATTGAACTTATTATGTCTCTTGCTAGTAGACTCTTTAGCTTCTTTCTATGTATAGAGTCTATCCTTAATAACTATGTCGGAGCCATTTGAACTTGAAACGATCCTTATGATATAATGAATGTATACGTTGGACATCTCTTGTCAAATTTTATTTAGGTTAGCTCCTATATCAAAAGTGTTGCTGCCAAAATCTTTCGGATATTGTTGGTTTATTAATAACTTATTTATTTAAGATAAGACAAGTTAGTTTCCCCCGTTCTTTCCCCGTTTCTTTTCTCCAACCCCAGTCACGCCTCACTCGTGTCTCTTCCTTAGAAAAGTTGGGGCGTGACATTTTGTGACTCTTTAATGAAATTCCTGCCAAAGGATTAGAGCATACGGTGGTTTCCTACACCACAATGCTACAAGCCTTTTTTGAAGATGGCAGATACGATGATGGCTTGAAGGTATTCGTAGTGATGCAAGCTCGACAAGCGGCTCCTAAAATAAGGACTTACAATATCTTGTTGCACGGCTTGTATGGTGCTCATCGTCTCAATGAAGCATTTTCTTTTCTAAATGTGATAGAAAATGAAGGTCTAGCTCCCAACATAGTAACGTACAATACTCTCATTAAAGGATTGTGCAGTGATAAGAAACTCGAAAAAGCAAGGGATCTATTCAGTTCTGAACCGGGGTCAAAGGGTTTGTGAATAAGGGAATATTGAGGAGGCTTTAGATTTGATGATGCAAATGGAAAAGAACGGTTGCTCGCCGTGTAGTGGAACCTATAGTATTTTAGTTCGAGGTCACGCCAAAAGGAACAAGATCAAGGATGCAATTCCACTCCTGGATGAAATGGAGAGAAGGGGTTTGATATTGCATCCAAGTGCTTTAAAGGTGTTGATTGAACCTCTGCATGAGCAAGGAAAAGTAGCATTTTGCTAAGGTTAAGAAACTTATTCCGAAGAACTTGTGAGATAAGTGTTCATGGCTTTGATGTAGGTTGTATATTGAGTCATTGGATTTGAGTTGCGTATATTTAACATGAAACGAGGGATTGAAACTGAGGGAATTCACGAACCGAGGACGTGTTTTCTGCAGACTTCTATTTCGATTCCTGCAAGAGGGAACATGTGTTTACAAAGGTTGTTTTAGAGTTAATTTCATTTCAAATGCCTGGTGATGTTAAGTTCTAGTGCTGGGTTTCTGTTTATTATGAAAGCTATCGCTCCGATCTGTGTTTTTTGCCATGAGGAGACGAGAAGTTAGAATACGTTTTTTTTGTTCTCACATTTTGAGTTGTAGACGATGCCTACTTTATTGAGTGTTGTTTAGAGGCGCCTTCATTGAAAGATGTTAGATGTTTTTCAAAGAGATTGGATGTTAGAAGTTCATGGCCGAATCCTAATATTATACGCTATCGTTTCTTGATGAACATTATCACGAGAAGAGATAAGTTGATGAAGTTCTGCTTTATATTGATGATATACCTGTAAAAGATCGGATAAGCTTAGCCAAACACCCTTAAAATCTTGAGCCGGATCCATCAAATAACAATCGTTTCGACATCTTAATCTATGCTTGTATAAACCATAACCCATAGAGCCTAGTTTATGAATCATTTCGATATTTAGTAGTTCGACATTCTCATAGTTACCGAATCTTTAACATTGATGAGGGAAAACATAAAATACATTCATTTGAAAGAGAAATAATATGTCTATTGAAACAAAATTGCTGCTCTAGAGCAACAGCCGAGAGCACACTAATTATGACATACAAAAGGCTTTTCTCATGAGGCAGATTTCTGAGTTTTAAGGCCAAACAAGTTCTCGAATAACCTCGATGCCGTTGGAGGGATTTCTGCACGCCGAGGAGCCATAAAATTGACAATCTTTTCATGGACATTGTACCTGCACAATCATTTCGAGAGCAAAATCCAACAATCAGAATGATCTTAAACGACTAAACATATTTCCTACCAACAAAGCTAAACTTACCGGATCTTGCGACTCTTTGAAGCACGACGGTCAACAATTTTTCTTTTCTTCGTTTGCAGTCTCTTAAGAGCATAGAATGCCGTTTCTGTCAACATATTTGGGCATGGTCAAGATCTATGATCTATGCACTTTACATGCAGGGATATATGCTTTATCAATTGAGTGTATTACAAGAAAAACTTCAATAAACGATACGAGCATGATTATCAAGTGATGTAGCATGTGATGAGATGCCATAACAATGTATTTTAGCACAGAAATAAATAGGCTAAGCTCTAAAAGTTTTACCAGATGATGATGGGTCAACTGTCTCAAAGAACTCTTTCAGCAGTTGCTGGTAAAATTCCGAGTCATCCAGAAGTTCGGGGTCACCATTTATGAGAGACTCCTGGTAAATTATAATAAAAATTTCAGATTCAAACATTATGCAAACTTGCAAGCACGGCAACAAGATGCTCTCCTACCGGTACAACTCTTAAATCTATTACCACTAGTCACACACTTATCAATCTATTAAATCTCAAACTTATTAGCTATATAATCCTGCCCCTCAATATTGTCTTTTGAAGTTTCAAGAAATAGTTGGCCCTGTGGAGGACCCAACAAAGATTTCGTTGCGCCATTGAATGAACAAACTGCTCACTTAATTGAAATACTCCTCAGAGTTGCTAGAAATATGTTGGTTTTTACATTATCCGTATAGATTTAATTCATTAACATGTTACCAGCCACACATCATAAAGGCTATGCAGCATCTCGTTATATAGTCCTCCCCAAAGCAAACAAAATTGTCGGCAAGGCAATGATGCTTACAGATTGATGATTTTAATACGCAAAAGGAATATATTTACTTACGCCCTTACAACCACAAATATATATAATAAAAAATAAATGTAACCAGAAAAAATTAATACCTCTGGCTTTACATTCTCTGCATAGGATGGAACCTGCGGAAGGCCAGGATAAATTCAAGTAAACACAGGCAACTACAGAGTAACATCTACACAATGGTCGATAAACCAAAGAATTGATCCAAAGACCAAATTAATGTGAGAAATGACTTCAAACCTACATTTCCAAATACAGCAACAGCTGATCTATTCTGCTGCATCCCCTTGATCATTTTGCTTGGATCCCTCATATAAGCAGCCACTTGTTCACTTAAACTCTGAAGGAGAGAGTAGAAGGTCAGTGGCAGATAGTTGCAGGTTTCGTGCAGTGAGAAAATTTCAAGAGGTCTAATTAGAAACCTGATTAAAGGCATGCAATTTGTCTTTGATAGCAGCTGCACCGGTTGTAACCTGGGCCTTCCTATGCCACTTGTCAATCGACTTGTTTCTAAAGGAATTCATTCTGCAAAATAGAATAGTTGATATAGTTTACATCCATACAAAAAATTATTGTGATCCCAGAAAAGCCAAGAACGCAATACTAAATGTGCTAACACATGATAATGCTAAAGTAATACGCATGCAATGCATGGACAAGGATGGCCATAGCCCATAGGGTTCATGTGAATTGTCACAACAAGCCTCAACTATCAAGGTGATTTGTTTCACTCCGTTATAGACATAGTGAGCATGCTTTAGATGGGAAAAATAATGTCTTTACTATTTTTACCACTATTCCATCTTAATACACAGACATAACGTAGAGGCATAAGTTCTTTCATAAGAAAATTTATGAATTTTCAAACTAAGATATGTAATATCTACTAAACTTTTAGATCAGCTGCTAGACCTACAGAACCCATCTACTATGCACGATGACATTTAATAAGAAGAATTGTCATTGATAAAAGAAAAAAGAACATTGGACACTGATATGACAAGTGAAACAGCGGTTGCAAGTTCACTTGGATGAATTTGAGAAACATTGCCATTGCACTTACAATTTGAGGAACTAAAAGCTGCTACAAATAGAAATACTCCCTCCGTCCTCCATTTAGTGACATTGTTTTCTGGGCACAAGTTTTTTTGCATTTTTATGGTATAATAATAAATTAATGTGTTAAAGTGTTAAAGTGGAATAATTGTGGGTCCATTTGAATTTTTTAATAGTATTAAAATGTTAAAATAATAAAAAGTAGATGTATAAAGTGTTAAAGTGTTAAAGTGTTAAAGTGATTGTGGGGTCTACGTCCTAAAACGGAATATGTCAGTAAATGGAGGACGTCCCAATATAGTAATAATGTCACTAAATGGAGGACGGAGGGAGTACGGAGTACCTTGATTGTATTTGGGATATTTGCAACCATTCTTCATCAGAACTCCCATTTGAACTGGCCTGAGCATCTAATTGCTTGGAATCTCTTGCGGAATTAGCTAAATAGTAAAAAAAATACAACCATAGTTTTGATCAATGTTCCGAAAAGAAGATATGTACAGTGCACAACACAATATGTCACATATTTAGATAAATAAACAAGGAAACTACAAATTCAATATTTCCTTGGTTAGGGCTGCTATTTAATATGTTGGAAAAGGAAAGGCTTAGAGGTCCAAGGGCCAAAATCAGTAAATATGGAAAAAGGTTTGCATGCAGTTATATGTTATACCAAAACTAGTTTCAATACAAATTAAGCAAAAGCTAGATTTGGGGATTTCAACAGCCAGGATACGGAACTTTACCACTCTTAAAATAGATGAAAGATTTGTATTGTAACATGCATACCTTCTTCAAATCGGGTAATGGATGGATTGTTTGTTATCAGAGCCTAAAAAAGTAAGTTCAGTTAATCACTGGAAAACATGCAACACAAAGTAATTTACTAAATAATTAATAAAATATAGGGCATCAAAATGAAGCTAAAAGGAGATACATGCTCCCACTAAAAGTGCACCTGCTGCAACTCTAGTATAGAATCCAAAGTCTTCTTTGATGAAGCAATCACATCTGAATATGCTTCACTGACTTCATTATCAGCTTTACAATATAAGGACTTAACTTGCTCCTGCAGACGAGTCCGTCGTAAGAATAATGTTTCAGAGCACGCTACTTAGTTTCGGTTAGAAAATCTGCAAAAAATTGTTCAGAACCTCTGGAAGTCTATTGCAGCTCGAAAATGGTTTCTGCAGCAAGAATCTGAATTCGAGCGTCTTGTCCCAGAGAGCCTATCATGGGGAGTAGACAGCTTATGACCACAGAATAAAATAGAATCCCAGCCAGGGGAGCAGCCAAACTAATAGAAAGGCAGACATATATAAGCAAAGACATCTCTTGTCTTGCTAGTTTCTAAAACGCAGCGAAAGAAGATGAAAAACCTAGCAATATTTTAAACAGATGGAAAATCATTTTTTGAAACTAAACTTGTAAGAAGACCTTACACACGAAACAAGTGATTTGTTGGATTTCATTGTGAGCAATTAACTAATTCTGAACAAATTTTAAAAAAAAAAATGAAGATTGGATCAAACAGTGACTAGATGTAATTAAATACCAATAAGATCATACCCTTTGATTCTTTACGGCTTGACCCTTTTGAATGTCCTCATCCTTATGATTCTTTAGATTCCTCCAAATGTCTCTGGATTCATGATATCGAGTAAATTAGCAAATGATCGAAGTCCCTCTGAAGTGTCAACAAGAGGCTGAAAAGCTAGGACGTACAATACACAATAGAAAACCCCTTATTGGAATTTGTTAGCAACATACTATACCTTGCTGAAATCATTTTTACAGCCCTACTCACAGATGACATTGAGATTCATTAATAGTTTTAAATACTATAACCAGCTATCGAGAGGCGATAGAACAGAAGTCTGTGGGAAGATGAAAAGTTGCACACTCACAAATGTGAAGCCAAAATTTATTAATGCATAGCTGCTTCGATGGGCTAAGCAGATATATTTATATATTTATAACTATCAGTACATTACAACATGGAATTGAGAACTGGCTTTTAAGATCAGATTACCTTTTATCTCCCTAGCAAAAGAAATTCAAATTTGGATATAAAAATTATAAAGGCTGACTTAATCGTTTAGTTATAACCAAACTTTTCACCATCAAATTCAAGCAGTTTATCATTGAATTACACAAATAATAGAAGCCAACAAAGTAGAAAAGACATGAAACGCCATAGTTTAATCCTAAAAAGATAAACGAATACGAGGAACGTTAAATGATGCAGTCCAATTACTTACTGCTCCTGGTTTTGAAGTTCTTTATATTCTTTCTCCAGCTCTTCTAGCTCCTCGCCTTTCTCAACATCTTTATCGCTTTGCTCTCCTTCCTCGCTATCCTCTCCAGAGCCTTCCTCATCATCCTCTTCTCCATCCCCATCCTCATCTTCCTCCTCACTGTCATTTTCAATATCCTCATCTCGATCCTTACCAGGAAAGTCATATTCACCATCGTCTTCGCCACTGTCCATCTAGGAGTAAAACATGAAAGCATATTAAGAATAACGAGTAGAGGATTAAAAAAATCTCCATGAATATTCACACAAACTAAGGTTCTAACATGCATAATCCCAGCGCTCATTTCTTCATCCAATCCCATATCACTGTCACTCTCCACCGTCTTCTTCGCTTTCTTCCTCGCCATTACTGAAGACATTCCTAAGCACATTTAAAAAAAAAAAAAAGATAAAAATCAACCGAAAAATTATAGTTCAATAATAAACTGTATAGTCAACGCAACAAGATAATAAAAATCACGTGCTAAAATGGCAGTCCTTCGATTGTTAATGCTCTAAATTGGGGAATAAACCAGAAAGTTCGTATCTTCTTAGGGCTCGTTTGGTAGGGATGTTGGATATAGGCCCGTCAAGATAAGGATTAAGATAGTTATCTTGGTTGGTATGTTTAGGCTATCTTGGCATGTGTGTTTGATAGCATATATATTATGAGGTATGTTAAGAGTATTTTACTAAAATGTCCTTGAAACCAAAATTAGTGTTTAGTTGAATTCTTTTACCATGTTCTTCATATATACAGAATAATATTAGATTAATACTCCCTCTGTCTCTTCCTAAGTGACCCTTTGCTTTTTGACTTTTTCGGCACACATTTCCACCGAGACGTAGTACAGGTTTTACGATATAATTTTGAAATATTATTTCTTTTAAGGGATACTACGACACTTAGGAAGAAATAATATTTCAAAATTATATCAAAATTATATCGTAAAACCCGTACTACGTCTCGGTGGAAATGTGTGCCGAAAAAGTCAAAAAGCAAAGGGGTCACTTAGGAAGAGACGGAGGGAATAATATATAAGATTTATATAATTGAATGAAATGAAATATTCCAAAATATATTTCTAACTAAAAAGGATTTAATCAAATAATTCATGGAAATATTGCAAGACTTGACAAATGCTAGTATCACATAATGAGATGAGCTAAATAATTGTACAATGTGTTTATGACTAAACAACAGCATCAACACATAAAAGAGACAAAATGCACTCCCAATCAATTAATTATTGATAACCAAATAACATAACCAGACAACTACAGTGTAATAACATCACCATTCTTGTCCCTACACTTCATAACCAAAGTACTAGATAGCAATTCAAGGAACCAAATGCAGAATAATTCAGATCAATGACATACTCCAGTGGTTATGAATCATTCTACACGAATAAATAGTTTTCAAAGCTAGTCAATTTGGGATGATCTTGCAGGCCTTCTCCGACATTAGCTCCGGCATTAGCTGCAAAATTGGGATGGTAGAATGAAGGTTTCATGACATGGATAAGAATATATATGAAACTGACAGTTAAAGAAATAGGAAATATGAAGGCAAAAACAGATTCAGGTAATCGACCAGTTAGAATGAGAAGGATGCATGAGTCCTAGATAGGATAACGTCGAAGAATGGCTTCTCCATGCTAAGATACAAAGAGAAACTATCATACAAATGTTTGGCACCTAACAACAGTGTATCAAGGAAATAAGAAATGCAGTAAAAGATATAAGAAACAACAAACACCAACAATGGAGAAGAAATAACAAACACCATCATCCCATAGTAGACTCCTACAACTAATTTTACGAATAATCATACATCTCATGAAACCAATTTTAATAGCAGCAGCATGTATGAAGCATTATCAAGTAATAAGGAGTTAAGGTAAGCTCTTTCTTCCATAAATCATATAAAGCCACCAATAACACATCAAATTAAAGCCACTAATTCACATAGCATAAACAAGAAAATTATAAAAAAAAAATAAAAAATTACTCACTAAAACCTACAATCAAGAACAAATATCACAATTCAAGGTAACCATATAACCGGTTGTTCCCATTTAGCTACAAATTCTAGAAACCCATATAGCAAAATTAAGCCCACGTATCCATTTCTGAACAATGACCCACAAATCAATCCGTACAACGGTTTTGAAATTAATTAAAAAAAACGACGACAATCGGAAGCTAATCGTTAGCTGGCTTCGAATTAAAAAAAAAAAAGTTAATACAATGCCTGATAAACCCAGAAAGAAGAGTTGGGAGCGAACGCTGCGAACCATGAATTGACAAGATCAAACCTTCAATTGATGGAAAAGAAACGAGTTGATGGCCGAATTTTCTCCAGCCAATCGGCCGTCGGCCGTCGTCCCTTTTCTACGAACCCTAGATTTGTTTCTATAAAACGGAGGATTCGATAACATTTACCCTATCTAGATGAATTGATGAGGAATTTTCTCCGTGGAAGTCGTTCTCTTCGTTGCCGTCGCCAAGTTCGAACCCTAGTTGCTGGGATGGAAAAACATGAAGAAAATGAATTGAATGCCCATTGGTATTCGAAGGTTAAATTTGTCAATTCGCATTCTTAACTGGGTTACTATTCATTACCCGGATAACAATACCATCTCCAACCCCTGATATGAATTATAGAAGGCTAAAGTGAAAAGTGCTCTAGGCCGGATAACTAACACGGGGCCCCCATTTGGTATATCACACCTATCAAACATCTAAATAAGGTCAGATAATAAACCTTATTTGGCCTTAACAGGCCTACCAAACGCCCCCTTAATTTTGTGATGAACCCAGAATCACACCCAAACTATTTTTCTCGGAAAAAAAAATTATCGGTCGAAATTGTAGCTCACCTGAAGTTGATAGTGGTAGTAGCCCAACCCGCCGCCGCCGCTGGAGTTTGGAGTGAGAAAGCGTGGGGTCTGTCTGAGAAGAATAGGTTAAGGGGGGCGGGAGTGGCGTTCGGTTTGGGGGATAGAGAGAGCTCTACTTATTAATCGTATTATTATTATTATTTTTTTAATTCCTTTTCTTTTACTCCGTATGAATATATAAGTACTCCCTCCGGTCTTTTACAGTTGAGTCATTTTTCCGATTGGGCCGGTCTCTCCTAGTTGAGTCGTTTCCTTTTTGCGTAAAAATTAAGTATTAAACACACAACTAATTGTACCCCTTATTTTACTTAATTAACATACTAATTACGCCCCAATTTCTCAATTTCTCCATTATCGCCATTGTTGTCTCTCTCAAAATAATTTTAAATTAATTTAAAATAAATCCAGAAAAGTTTTAATTTTATAAAAAAAAAAAATCTAGAAAAGTTTTTTATTTTAATTTTAAACATCAACAATAATTTTATAAAAAAAAAGAGGCAAAAAAGAAAATACCCATTTTGACTTTGTAAAATCAATTTTAGGTATGAAATATAGTTTACAATAAAAATACTCATATTTTGGTATGGTGGACAATAATACCCTTACTTTTAATACATGACCACTTCCTCCTCCTCTTCTCCCCTACACGTGTTTTCTCATTCCTTTTTCTTTATCTTTTCTTTTTTCTTTTTCTGTTTTATTTATTTATTTATTTATTTATTTATTTATTTATTTATTTATTATTAAATTATTTATTTATAATATTTTTTTTCGTTTTTTTCCAGAAATTTTCAGTTTTTTTTTTTTTTCCTACCGTTTTTTTTAATATTTAAATAAGTACAAGTACACAGTAAATTTAGGTTTTTTTGGTACTGTGTACCGGTACATGGTAGTACACAGTAAATTTAGGTTTTTCAATTTTCTACCGTTTTTTTGTATATTTCGATAAGTACAAGTACACAGTAAATTTAGGTTTTTTTTATACTGTATACCGGTACATGGTAAACCAAATAATACTTCTTATAGTACACAGTAAATTTAGATTTTTTTTGGTACTGTGTACCGGTACATGGTAAACAAAATAATACTTCGTATAGTACTGTTTACTGGAAGTAGTAAACGAATAATATCAAATTGTACCTATATTACGAAGTACGTTCATGTTGTTTTAGTTTTGTTTACCAATAAGTGGTAAACGAATAATATCAAATTGTAACTATGTGCAAATTAGAAACAAAAGCATAAAACTCCAAAATCATACAGCCCCAATTGTTGTCCTCTTTGGCCACAAACTTTCTGGTTCAACAAGCTCTTCATGCAGCCCCAATTACCCACGGCTAGCCTCATTGACCCTTCGAACATGTTTATTTTCGCATTTCGGAGTACCACGGTGTTACTTGGCTTGTCAACTCATCTGCATGTCAAGTAATAGTATCAATCAATACAACAACAACTAGTGGAGAGACAAAAAAGAAGCTAAAAACAGCCTAGAATCTTTCAATCCAATCACCATGTGGATTTGCAGCTACTTGATTTACTTGTAATACCAACAACACACTAAAATCTTACTTAAGTACATAATTATCTCTAAATAATTTACTTTCAAACACCTCGCAACTTATAAACTTAAACAGAATAACAACCATGAAAGATTAGAGAGAGTGAGAAGGAGAGAAACCATTCCATTGAAATAACTTATGCTCTTCAAAGATCACTACAGTACATTTATGCTATTTTAGTATTGTTTACCGACTATCGGTACGAATATCGTTCAATCTGTACTTATTACCTAAATATTTTCATATATAACGAAACCTGAGATGGAGTCAAGTGCCAGCAAATCAATTGAACTCAAATGTACATAGGAAAAGGGTTGCAGCACGGTGAGAATTTATGAAAGAAACATTGATTAGCAAAAACTAAAGACTGGAAAGAAGTTCACATGAGACAAAGAAATTGATGCACATAATAAATAGCGGATGGCCATCACACTCCAGTTTTATGAAGTTCAAACATCGGAACATTAAGATCACAATATTGATACACAAAACTGAAGGATTCAGAATTGGTGAGTCATGTCAATCGACAAAGTGGATCACCATGCATTAGTCAATATATTAGTATTATTTTGTAGCTATCTCAACATCAAATAATTACTCCTACAATATAAATTAGTTCTAATCAAAGGAGTAGTGCAGCTTCAAACTCAGAGTTCGACATTCGAAGATCCGAACATTTGAGATCAAAACTATCTACTGCCACAGAGAAGATGATGGTACACAATGAACACACAAGGAGCTACATTCCTAATTTCCTTAGTTCCACAGATTAATTAGAAAAATCACCAGCTATAATTTTTGATTAATAATCAGTCAAATTTTGATAATAGCATTCTAATACCAGTACAGTGCAACTTAAACCTAGCAATCAAACGCATCAAAATTTAGAAGAATTTCTGCAAGTACTCAGCTCAACACCAATCGATTTCAAATTCACATATACAGAATAAGGCGACGAAACTGAACAGAATCACAAATTCAAATCGGAATCGGCAAAATTTGGAAATGACATACATGTCCTCTTGCGCGCTGCGGGGTAAGCACAGGCGGAGCAGCGGCTCTTCTGCAAGTGGAAGCTGCGGCGACCGCACCTCACACACAGCGTGTATGTCTTGTTCCTCCTCTTTCCGAAACTCCCGGTACCCTTATGTAATATCCCGAATTCTCGAATATAGTTAATTAAAATATTATATTCTTAAAACTTAATTTGAATCAATATTTTAGGTGTAGTATAGTATATATATACGTAAAACCCATGCATGGATTTTATTAAGTGTATGTATGTACGTAGGTAGTATGCATGCATGAATATTATTAGTAAATGCACATACATGTATACGTATGCATGCATGTCTACTCTATAGTGAATGAATAATATAAATAGCTATTAATTATTATACATGCATGTTAATATATGCATGCATGGCTTTAGAAAAATAATAAAATAATATACATAGTTAGCATGCATGCGAACTCTTATACACGTTGCATGCCTATTGAATGATTCACCTAAGCTATGTATTATTTAATAATTTTCCTCCTCCTATATAAAGGGGGCAATTGTCCCTCATTTTCAAAAGAAAGAACACCGAGAGCTATAACTTCCTTAGTTAATTAGTTAATTAGCAAAAAGATATTATATAGTCTACGAAGTCAAGAATTCAAGTTATTTCGGTATTTCAGTTATCAGGTGGGGTTTCTCTTTTCAAAACATTATTTTGAGTTAGTAAGCTCTAAACTATGGGATTATCCATGAAAAATGTTTTGATGCGTGATTACATGTTTAAGGCTCTTATGTTTACGATCGGGTCTTTCGATTGGTCTAACACACTAATCGAGGGGCTGTGCGCACGGTTAGATATCATTGGGTTGATCACCAATTGGTTCTAACTTCGAGGGGAGAACTAGTGGATGAAATACTCCATTGTCTCCAAACTATAGGCTCCATCTGAAAGGGGTCCGGCAGTGGTACGTCCCGGGATCAATATAAGGGTAACATGGTAATACGCATTTGCGCGCAATCAACGAAAATGGATTCTCGTGTGCATGGAAGTTATATGATTTCTAAACCCTTTTATGCATGCTTTATTATCATGGATATTCTTTTTATTATAAATGTTTTCGGCATAACTCCACTGAGTGCATTAGTACTCAGCCCTGCAATTCCTTTCCAAATGTTTTGCAGATTAAGGTAAAGGAATCTGGTGGAGCAGCAGGAGCTAGGGAGGACTGTTGTTGTTGCTGCGGTGTAAAAAGAATAAAGCGCTTCCGCTACGTTTTTAAATAAAGTCCACCCCTCATGTATATTATGATAAGTTAATTTCATATTTCTATAATAAAATCTCTACGTTTCTCCTACTTCTACATTTCTCTTACGGGTACTCAGACAGCGGCCAACATGGGAAGTTCGGATTAACCAACCCCATAGTTTGAGCTGTATATGTCCCGATCCCGTATTTTACTTTATTTTTACGGGTATTCAGACATGGCGGCCGGTACGGGCAGTATGGTTTTCCTACCCCGTAGTTCGTGCTGTACGTCCCGATCCCGTAGTTAATTAAATGATAATAGTATGGTTAAAATGTCTTAAGCTGTGATCCCCCTTCTATCCCCGCTTCTTAACTCCAACCCCTTGCCACGTCCCGGCACACGTGCCTTCCCTCGGGAATTGGGGCGTGACACCTTACCCTGCAAAAATCACGCGCAAACACACAACAATAAGCATATTTTCTCATTCTAATCGGTAAAAGAAGATTGAATCAGAATCTAATCGGTACAGAAAGTGAGAGATCGCCATTAATATTGCTGTGGTGCTACCGGAAGGGAAAAAAAGCGTCGTCGTCGATCCACCGGTTGGATTTGGCTGAAACTTTCAGCGAACCTTCCCAGATGCAGGGCGAGGTCCTCTGTGAAGTTTGGTTGCAATCGGCCGGCCGGATTCGCCGGAAATCGCATAGCGGCGCCGGAACCCTAATTCGGGTCCGCCGGCGGATGGCTTCACAACCACCACCAACGTGTGCGCCTTGGTGAGAGGGTTACGAATCTGTGGTTTTGATGGTAAGATTGGTCCGCCGTCGCCGGTGAGAGAGAGAGGAAGAGAGTATGTGAGAGAAAGGGAGCGAGAGAAGAGAAGAACCGTGGTTTTTTTTTGCAAAGAAGAAAAATAAAGCCGAGAAAATATTTTAGCATGGACAATAATAAATATTGAAGATAGGGGTATTTTTGTCCACCCAAACCAAAAATTGGGTGTTTTTATTGTAAACTATATTCCATACCTAATATTGTTTTCACAAAGTCAAAAGGGGTAAAAACATATATTATCTCTAAAAAAAATCCAGAAAATTTTAAATTAATTTAAAATAAATCCAGAAAAGTTTTAATTTTATAAAAAAAATCCAGAAAAGTTTTTATTTTAATTTTAAACATCAACAATAATTTTATTTAAAAAAAATTCCAGAAAATTTTAAATTAATTTAAAATAAATCCAGAAAATTTTTAATTTTATAAAAAAAAATCCAGAAAAGTTTTTTATTTTAATTTTAAACATCAACAATAATTTTATAAAAATAAATTCCATAAAATTTTAAATTAATTTAAAATAAATCCAGAAAAGTTTTAATTTTATAAAAAAAAAATCTAGAAAAGTTTTTTATTTTAATTTTAAACATCAACAATAATTTTATATAAAAAAAAAAATTCCAGAAAATTTTAAATTAATTTAAAATAAACTGAAAAACAAAAAAAATATTAATTAATAAAAAACATTTTTTATATTAATTAAAACAACTCTTCTCAATTATAAACATAATCTCATTCTCTTCTCAATTATCAAACATACTTAAAGTACTAAACAACTCTTCTTAATTCTCATGTCAAAAAGTTTCGACTCAACTGTAAAAGACCGGAGGGAGTATTTTTTATTCCTTTTCTTTTACAGTTGTTTATACAAAATCCATTATACGTATGTAATAGCGAAGCGGATTCGGAACCCTACGTTCATTCACGTGCCTACGTGGCGCTTCCTATGCTCTCCGTTCCTATTTATCTAAAAATTCAATTTATTTATGATTTATTTTATTTATTATTAAAAAATATTATCTAATTATTCTATAGTTACCATTATTATTAATAATACTATTATATATTTAATAGTTATCTTTAATACTATTTCATTCATACATGAATAGATTTTAATATATTTTTTATTATTTATTTATTATTTATTTATTTATAATGATACTTTATAATAAAATAACAATAACAATTACAATTCTTTATAATAGAAAAATAAAATTAAACAACGGACATTTTAATTATAAAATTAAATAACGGACGATTTGACTTATTTTAATATTTATTTATGTGTCTTCGACATTATTCTTTTATTAGAATAAACAATGGGCGTATTGAATTATTTTAATATTTTTCTCTTATGTTTACTTAAAAATAACACTAAACAATTAATTATTCATGTTAAATTTTAACGGGATACACAATACATATTACCAAAATAATACTCTTATAAACCTACTTTTTATTATCACAATTAATTGGCGGGCTTGAAATAGTGATACTATTATCACTATATAATAGAAAAATAAAATTAAACAACGGACATTTTAATTATAAAATTAAACAACGGACGATTTGACTTATTTTAATAGAGGGAAAAAATAAAATACCCAATATGGTATAAGAAAATCAAATTAAGGACACACATTTAAAAAACACAAAAAATACCCATTTTTGATGCGAAAGGATACAAATACCCTTACTAATAGACTTTGACTTTTACTAGTCAACACCACTCTTCTCTCCTCCCCCTTCTTCTCCCTTTTCCACGTGTCTCTTCTCTCCTCATTATTTTTCCTTTTTTTTTTATTTAATTTTTATTTTTTTATTTATTTTTTTCTTTTTTTCTTCTCTTTTCTGACTACTGTAGTTATGATATTCGTATAACTTTAAGGAGGTACGAAATATAAAGAATTCGTACCGGTTATATATAAGAATTACGAAACACATATTTGAGTATGCAATTATACAGTTATTGGTACGAATACATTCACTTCGTACTAAAGCAACTATGTATTGGTACGAAATAGATTCACTTCGTACTAAAATCTACTGAGAAATTAAACCTTGAAACTAAAAATTAAACCTTAAAAACATTTTAATATTAACAAAATCTGTGCAATACATAACCAATACTCCCTCTGTTCCGCTCCATTTGGCCTATAGAGTGAATAGATGTGAGATATAAAAATAATAGAGCATGTCAAATAGAGTGGAACGGATGGAGTATAAACAAACTTCATTGTTTATAATAAAAATCACAGCACATGCAATACGAATTAGATCATTCCGAACCAGCAAATCTTAAAAAACACTTTAATACTAACAAAATCTGTGCAATACATAACCAATATGAACAAACTTCATAGTTTATAACAAAAAAACACAACATATGCAGTATGAATTAGATCATTTCGAACCAGCAAATCTTAAAAAACACTTTAATACTAACAAAATTTGTGCAATACATAACCAATATGAACAAACTTCATAGTTTATAACAAAAAAAACAACATATGCAGTACGAATTAGATCATTTCGAACCAGCAAGTCTTGAAAAACACTTTAATAATAACAAAATCTGTTCAAAACATAACCAATATGAACAAACTTCACAAATTTTAACCAAAACACAACACGTGCAGTACGAATTAGATCATTTCGAACCCAAAAATCTGAAAAAATAGTATAGTATTAACAAAATCTGTGCAAAACAGAACCAATATCAACATATTTCACAGATTTTAACCAAAACACAGCATATTCAGTATATAGAGATCATTTTGAACAATAAAATCTGAAAAAACACTCCAATATTAACAAAATCAGTTCAAAACAGAACCAATACCAACATATTTCACAAATTTTAACCAAAATCAGTGCAACACATAGTAAAATCAGTGCGAAAAACAAATTAATGTTAAATCGGTACGAAATATGGTTATTCGTAACAAAACTATAGTTAAGGAAGTACGAAATAAACAAGTCGTTACATTAATAATGTATTTTCTTAAGGAAATTAGTTTATTTTGTCACAAAAAAGAGGTACGAACTATGAAGTTCGCCCATGGAAAACATGAAACTCTACAACCACAACAAATATGCCCTTATAGCCTCACAAATTGAAGAACCTTTCGCACATATCATTAAACTATGCACACATCTGAGAGAGAGTGAGAGAGAGAGAATAATCAACTCTTCTCAAATCATGCTATCATTTATTTATCTACAACTTGCATCAACAATCAAAATGCACATGCATTCATACCTAAATTAAGCTATTGTGCACAGCTCATGAAGATCCAAATCCCAAGACTTAAAATTATCAAAACTGAAAGAAAATCCCAATTCGCAATAGATATCTTATGTATTGTTCATCAATGATTGTAGATTAATAGATTTCTTATTGAGTGAGTGGTACGAACCTTGAAATCTCAAAAACAAGCAAAATTAAATAAAAGCCAAACTAAAAGAGAAGAGAAGAACCACCACTCCTCAATTAAAGTAGCTACAGTCGCCGCCATAGCCACCACGGCTACCGCCTCTGTTGCCTCCATAACCTCCACCCTCGCGACGACCGTAGCTACCACCGCCGTTTCTGCCATATCCACCGCTCTCAACAGCGTCCCTGTCCGTATCCGCCTCCGCCGTTGCCTCCTCCATCACGACGAGGACCGCGGAATCCACCGCCGCCATCGCCTCCGCCGCGAGACTGAGCCTCGTTGATGGTGATCCTACGGCCATTGAGATCCCGACCGTTCATCCCCTCGATCGCATGCCTCATCGCTGAAGGTCACAAATCCGAACCCCCTCGACCTTCCGGTCTTGCTATCGTTGATGATCTGCACCGATCGTGACAAAACAGAGCGAAAAATCAATCAGATCTAACGAAATCGGAAACCGATCTAGAATCAAACGAAACACAAAATAGCAATTATTCAATCTTCCTCCTCCTCTGCCGCCGTCGTCCACTTCTTCCTCCGCCGCCTCCGCCGCCGCCAACAACTTCGGCTCCATTCATGAGAGATATAGTAGAGAGAGAGTGAGGACAGAGACAGAGAGAGAGAGAGAGAGAGAGATCGTGCAGAGGCGTCGCAGGCGCGTGTGTGTGAAAAGATGAGAGAAATCGGGAGCGCGAATTCGAGAGACAGAAATTGGGAGAGCGCGAATTTGAGAAACATAAATTGGGGGTATGTCACAGCCCGGTTTAGAGTGAAGATGACTAGACCGTAAAGGCTGCAACTTAGAGAAAAGTGAACCGAACAAAATAATATTCTCGACAACTTTAGGAAAATAAAGCTCGATCCCTCTCTAAATAAGCACAAGTAAGCAAGCAAGCACGCAATCTTCGGCTCTCCTTGTCACTTTGTCGTTAAAGCTAGCAACCCACTTACCTACAAAGGATTAATACTAGCTTAACTTTCTAAGTACGCTTGCACCTACACTTATGTCTAACTTGATCGCCAAATAACATGACCTCATTCCTATCTTAATCCATTACTCTCTTATGCTCATCCTCTATTAGATAACATGTATAAAATGGATGATAGGAGACTATTGATTCAAAAGGATAAGAATCCAAGCTATCAAGGAGCTTGAACTTCGAATTTATAAGCTTAGCCAAATGGCAGATTGATCATGATCCAACGAATTGATTATAGAGGCATCAAATGTTGATCAAGTAATGGCTTCTAAAGTTTTGAAGGAAAGTTAAGATATATGTCTTGATCGTGAAAGAGGATTCAAGGAGCTTCAACGTGCCATTTGATTGCAAAAATTCAACCATTGGAGCTTAAACAAACATCAAAACTGAAAGGTATAAGTTCAATAAATGAGACTTTTGAACAAATAAGCTCCATTCTGAAATGATTCATGAGCTGAAGATTAAATAACTTGGCTGTTGGTATACGAAATCAAACACAACGATGCTTCAATAAGTAATTTATTTCTTACTCATAATAGATCAAATCGGAGAATGGTTTAAAGTTCTAGCTGACATTCGAGGATACATCATGTTAAAATCTCAGATTTTTCCTATGAGGGAATTGAAAGTTGTAAGGACTCGAAGTACAAACTGATTTTGGAAAGAGGAGGTGTGGCAGATTCACTGCTCAAACACTGAACAACCATTACTCTCTCATTACTTGGAGTTTGAAAACATACTAGCTAGAAAAATAGAGTTCAGACATATTAGAACAACCTTTCTCCAAAAGCTCTCATCATTCAAAGCTAAGGAAAGATCTTGGAAACATCGATGAAAGCGAGAAGCAAAAGCTGTTCGTCAGACTTTGCGGATTGGCCATACAAATTTTGAAAAATCACAATAAATTGATACGAGCTCTGTTTTGAGTGAACAAAATATGTATGGAAAGACAAGGAAACGAGATTCCACATGGAAAAGGAATCAAGGTCAAATTCTAAACGAGTCATTCTGGAAGTGGCTCGCAGGTAGGCTGAATTTCTAGAATTAAAGTAAATGAGTTCCTTCCAGTTTCAAAAATATGAATTCATTTTCAAAGGGTCTTAGATTAGGAACTAAGCTTTGTATTAACCAAGATGAATACGAATAAATCACATGGAAATATGAATTCATTTTCAAAGTGCGAGTTATGAGTTTAAAGCTGGAACAACAAGGAACATTTTTCATGTGTGAAACTTATGGATTGGAGCAGGGAAACCCAATAAGAAATAAGAACGGTATTCAAAATTGTTGCTGAATAATTTCTCTGAAAATTGGCAGATTTGCCATACTAACTTCAAAACATTACTACGTTCACATATGAGCTTGGATTTTGGCCTATAATATAGCCATGGAAAGCTGAAACAAGGAGCTAAAACTTTTATTCAGAAACCATTTGATTTTAACAAATGGAAAGGGCTCGAAAACACAGATCAACGTATACACAGAAGGTGCTCGATGAAGTGCCTGAGCTGAATTCGCAACAAAATTCAAGAATTCAACTTCGCTACCTTTCAAACTATCATATGGGTATGAACACGTGAAGAACATCAAAGGGAGGCACATACAAGAGCTTTACAGACTCGATCATGAAGGAAGTCTAAAGAGTTTCAACAATCCACTCATAAATCCTCATCAAAGATGGAGACGATGAATATCAGGATTTCAACAACATATACGATCATTCTTCACATGAACCGAATCTAGACACATCGTGAATGGGGTTCAAGCTCTCATCTATGACTTGAAGTTATACTCATATCATCCGGAGGGAGAAGGATTTACCACAAGGAAGACAAGAATTCAACTTATTCTTCATTCCTTACGATTTCGGAGCTTGCATATCCATGTTGGTATTCTAGGACTAAAGTAACACAGAAAAATAAAACTTATAAATTTTCGCCATCTTTGTATCTCGATCGAATACTTCAGCATATAATAGGTGCCCATGACCGGCCAAAACTACCCGAATATCTTACCTTAAGTTAGCTTGGAAAAGTTAGATATTTACTTGTTCGTGTTAACCTTATTTAGCGCGAAACAAGTTATACCACAAAATGCACGATTGTATTCTAACTCTGTCATCCTGCCTTGCTTCAAGTTATGTAATTCAGCTTTCTTTCTACTTGCAATAACTTATGAGAATTTACTCTCGTTCAAAGCTTCTTTAAATTCATCCCAAGTGAGTATAAGTTTTCTATCCCACTACTACCAACCGTTAACTAACTAACAAATGTTCCGAATCATTATATCGGAGAAAATTAAAGATTCGCTCGAATGCACGAATCCATTCTTTAACTTCCAATGGATTTCCTCCACCATCAAACGTGAGTGAGTTTTCTTGAAGAAAAAGCTCTTCGATTCTTCTCTCGGTGGAGGTGGTGGGGTAGATTCTCTACCATCCTCTCCAATCCCATTCCCGATTCCATTTCTTCATCTAGGAAGTATTTAAAAGGAATATACGGAGTATCAATATCTACATAAATATAAATAACATATCTCATATAGCTTCATTCTTACATGGGAACATTACGTATATACTTCTCCGCTAACAATTCACATGACATCTTAAAGCATTAACTCTATCCTCAATCTTCATCATCTCAATTTATCATCTTCTTCTTCTTAGCTTAAAAGCACGTAAATAAGAGATCATCATAACATAATTGACCACTTTTGCCATCTTCTGAAGAAAAATCCATGTTCCTTCCATGTTCCTTTCATGATTTATCTTCACTAGAATCAAAATATATCCGAGGTTATAGCAGTGAAACTACTATTTACTATCTATTGCTAGTTATCAAAAGCTGCACATACATCTATGCCATCATATATGTATAAGTGTTATCTGGTACTATCATCCCACATCACTTAAATCCTTCTCTTCATTTCCAAGTGCCTCATACTCCTCGTTCTCAAGGCTCCTCTTCATCGTATTTCTAGTCTTTGTCCTCATTTATGTCCTCGCACGTCTAATGGTACCCTTTTCTTTGTTCATGATCTTCTCATCAACTATATTATAGCCTACTAAATGCTCATCTTGATATGATGATACGCGGTCTAAGTACTCTAGCAAACGAAAAGTGATTCGAAAACTCAGAATTAATAACTATGCATTGTATCGTTCATTCTACTTATCGAAACCAACTCGACAATGTCCTTGTCATCTTCAGCATCACTATCTTCCTTTGCAGGTCTAAAACCACTAGCTACAAGCTCATTTCTAGGCACTAATATGTACCTAAAAAAAATCAGGGTATGACGAGAGCAATAGGTTTAGAAACATAAGATCTCCCTGAACAAACAAAGTGTAAGAAACATGTTTCGACTAACAACTTCCATAAGATTTCGCGCATCACCGTAAAGGTTTTAATTGAGTATGACACTATCAACAAACCGAGAATAAGTGAGGCTGTCTACATTCTCCTATCTCAAGGCAATAACGAGTTGAGTTAAAGTATGCTCTCAACTTTCATGACACCACGTATGTACACTAGCATTTCAACCACAACCTACGGTATTCAGCTAGAAATTCTCCGAATGTATCTTGATAACTCACGCGATAAAGCCAAAACTTGTAAATTACTTCTTAGGGTATAAGCCTGTAAATTCTCAATATCAGATTTTATGGATAAGATTACTTCTTATGGTACTCCTCAATAATAAACAATTGTCTAGCTTGTGCACATTAGTGCTAACATTCATATAACCAGCTAATCCACAACAACCAAAAACATTGAAATCTCTTATCAACATTTTGATATCTCTTTTTAATTTGACCTTCAAACATAACATAAATTCTAACTCAATCTCAAACATCAATACAAGAATTAGAATGCGTACCTGACTTAGCTGGATGAGATGGAGTGCCGACCTTTTGTTGTACAAACTAAACTAGTCTAAGAATACAAATTAGACTAGACTCGAAAGAAGTTCAAGTTCAGAGCAAACAATTGCTCTGATACCACTCTGTCACAGCCCGGTTTAGAGTGAAGATGACTAGACCGTAAAGGCTGCAACTTAGGGAAAAGTGAACCGAACAAAATAATATTCTCGACAACTTCTCTTTACTCAATCGATCAGAAACCAAATGAACCCTGATAACGAGACAATAGTATTTGTGTACCAAGAGATCTAGAAAATTCAATTAATTTGTACTCAAGAATATTCAAGGGTTCGAGAATCCAAGTCAAGGATAAACAATGAAAACAACTTTTCAGCAATGACAAAAGTCGTCTAGGAATAACAACATTTAAACATTTGAAACATTAGATAACTTCCAATGAAATAAAGCTATCTCAGAGTTCCGGTGAAGATAATAATTTACATATCAACTTCGAGCTCATAAGAAAATCAACAATAACATCAAAAGTGTTGCAGCGGAATGGATCGTCAAAATGGACTACATGTATGAAGACATATAATCCTAGAACTCGAACTACCAACATTGTCATATACACTAGAAGACACTTCCATAATGACAACAAAAGCTCTCTTGTGCACACTCTCATCTTCATCCCAGCATATCATATCGATAACCTGCACATTTTAGAAAACAATATGCAGGGCTGAGTATTAAGGTACCCCGTGGGCTATGCCGAAAGTTATAAAAACGATAATTATCCATGCATTCATCACGGTATCGCACAAGGGTTTTATGGAAACGACTTATGCATACTAAACATCTTTTACAACCATTCTGCACTACCCATATCTGTGATCCTCATGCCGTGGAAGTTGGCCACCTTCCACGGACATATTTATTTGCATAAATCGGCCCACCTTCGGAGCACACAATTCACGACTTTAGTGTACACTACCCTGTATAGCAACCTTTGTCTAAAACAGGGACGATCGTCCTTAATTGACAAACTATCACAGATAAGAACGTACATAAAACCATAACAATTTATGCATGAATAACTCAGTTGACATTTTCATTTTAAACGTGCTTTAATATAGCAAAATTATACTTTTCGTAAATAATAATGCCCACCTGATTTCGGCTAGCCTTTCACTTACTACTCCATTTCCTTAGTTCTTTCCAAGCCTTGAACTACCTTTCATTCCTTCATCGAAAAAAGAGTATAACTATAAACAATAAGAAACTGAGAATTTATTGGAAATAACTTTATGTACTTAGCTTATACTTTTATCTTATTCTTTAAACTTCTCATCTTAACCTTAATCTTTGTAAGAGTTCACTGAATAAGGAAAATTTTAACTCATCTTCTCCTTCTTTCACTTTGACTAAAGGGATATAACATTATAAACTTCACGTATAACATTCACACGAACGTATATCATTTATATACACCTATGTGCATATATGTGATTATCTTTCATCATGTTCATTCAACTCTTGATTATGAATCCCAAGACTTAAGAATAACTCCTATAGCTACAATCCAACTGATCTATATGCTCGTCTCTTATACTTGATCATACGATCATAAAATCAGAAGAAGCAAAACACAAGGATAGAAATCTAGGGACATGCTTTACAAAAATATCAACTTAGAGTTCCTAGACTGGAGTGCTTCATGAGGTATGGATCAAGTATCCTCACTATATGAGCAAAAGATGATACTTTAATTTGCGAGGCTCTAGCAAAATAATTGTTCTGGAACGAATACATCTAGGATTGAGGAATGGCTTGAAGTTATGGAAATCTAACATCTCAAGCTACAACGTTTTAAAATTCCATATTTTTCTCTTAAAGGAGTTAAAAACCATAGGCTTTTGAAAACATATCTGAATTCTGGAAAGCAGAGATCACACAGACTCAGGGGTCTAACTTTGAACAGCCATAAATCCTTCATTACTTGATGAATTTAAATGATTCAAGATGTTTTGGAAAGCCCAGACTACATAGAGTAACATTCATTCAATTTACATTCAGGAATTAGCAAGATAAGGGGTTCAAAACCGAACATCAAAACTGGTGCAGAAACTGCCTCGGCAGATTTTGAATCTGGACACCTAATCTTTGAAAAAATCATAATAAATTCATACGAATTCCGTTTCAGACGAATAAAATGTCCACGGAAAGCTAAGAGGGAATACTTTAACATGAAAAATGTTTCAAACTCAGATTATAAAGAGTTTGTTCATAGCAAAGGCCGTAAGTTAGCTGAATTTTCAGAAAACAAAAGAGAATGGTTTTCTTTGAGAGCTTTGATCGAACACCTCATCATATCGACTCTAGATGCTCATACCATACATGGCTTAACCAAGAATAACCAAGGAAACACACAAACAACTACTGTACTTGATCGAACTTGGAAGCAATCAAAGGTTAATCTATCTTTCATTAACTTTCCTAGGTAGACTGTAATTTCCAACGGTGGCCCAACTTATAATATCACTCTTAACCTTTTCTTTTCTAACCAAAATTTCTACCACTATACAGATTACAATTTAGAGTATAGAGTTTTAAACTGACTTTATTCTCTAACAAGTCTATATGTTAATTGAGCCAGCAGCAAAACACTCCCGATTCCAATTCAAGTTGTAGTATAAAAACTCAAATATATAATTTCCCCAAGATTTCTCCCTGCTGCTTATAACCATATAACCCCTAATCAAAACATAGTTCTTCAGTAGGAAATTCAAAACTTGGAAACCCCTAATTTTCACTAAAGCATCCAAATATTGATAGTCTTACAGGAAAGAAAGGGAAGACAAAACAAACAAAATTAGTTTCCTGAGCTACTGTCTAACCATCCTAAGGGTTTTATAATTTCATTCAGAAGATACCTAGATCATACACTGTATATATATCAACTCCCAATTCAATTTAGTATTTCTCCAATAGTGATTTTGTCTCTTAATCCTTTAAATTCCAGGTTTAATTTCAAAGAAAGCTTACCTCGATCAAAAGCTTAACTTAAATCCTTGTGTATCCTTCTCTTCTTGATTTCCCGAGCGTCCAGAATGAAAGGGGAATGGCGGTGTGTGTTGTGTGATACAGAAAGAAGAAGAAAAACAGAGAAAGTGAAGAAGAAGAAATCGGCGGTGGCTTTTGAGGGAAGGGGAGAAAGTGCCGGGTGGCTTGTGACTAACCCATTTAACTTTTTAAATCCCCTTTTTTATTAGTAGGATAAAGCTTAATTTCTCAATTTATTTCTGGTCTGTTTATCCTAATTGTGATGCAACTATTTTTTTTCTTCCTTTTCTTTTTAAGTCCATTTTTTAAAAAAAAAATCTTTTATCCCCACTTTCTTTATTATTACCAATTGTTGTAGTTTATTGTTATAATAATCTCCACTATATATTAATTAAACTAAAAAATACGGGATATTACAGGGTAATTGTGTACTTTCGCGTCAAAATGGGTAAAATTTGAGTTTTTTAAATGTTTGTCCTTATATTGATTTTGTTATCCCATATGGGATAGTTTATTATATTCACTCATTTTAATATATATATATATAGGGAGCGGATCCAATAGGAACCGTCCTCCAGGTAGTATCTAGGATCCATTCTTAACCGTAGATTTCTTAGATTTGGGCGGCTAAGATTTATTAGTAAAAAAAAAAAATTCTAATTATATTTATTTAATCAACTTACGGAAGGGTAAAAATGGGATAATTATGCCAACATAATTAACAGATACCGCATAAATAGGGGATAAAATCAACTTACGTTCCAAACTTCCAATTATTTAATTTTAATATATACATATATATACAGATCCACGTTATGAACTAATTAAAATAGTATTATTTAAACATTTTCAATTGATTAATTATATATTGTAATTGATAAACATGCGGTTATGATACGTATAGTAATTTGCATATTGTTTATATATAGTTCTTAATTATACTTATTTAATGCTTAGATGTATATATTTAGGTGCTTAATTAATTTGCATTTGTTTATATTGCTTAATTAATTCGTTTATAATGCTTAGATTTAAATATTTAGATGCTTAATTTGAATATTAATGCTTAGTTATACTTATTCAGTGCTTAGTTGTGTATATCTAAGTGCTTAATTAATTTGCATTTGTTTGTACTGCTTAATTAATTCATCTATAGTGCTTAGATCAATATATTTAGATGCTCAATTCCAAAATTCGAAGAAAAAGAATCACGTACAACATGCAAAATAAAAAATGAAATTATAGAAGATGGTTGTGAACTTAAGATTAGAAGATGGCTGTGAATTTAAGATTATAGAAGATGGTTGTGAATTATAGAAGATGAAATTAAGATTAGTAGAAAATTTTTGTTTTGAATGTACGGCAAAATCAAAATCCCATAATTTAAGGAGTGAAAACTGTTGCACTACTATATAATTACTGAATTAGCCTTTTAAATTAAAAAGGAAATAAAATAATAAGGAAAATAGAAATATATAATAACCGTAGATCTAAAAAAATGGAAGGCTAAGATCGGATCCTAGTTACTACCTAAGTGTAGAGATCCCATTTGATCCACTACCTATATATATATATATATGTGTGTGTGTGTGTGTGTGTGTCTTTGACATTATTCTTTTATTAGAATAAACAACGGGTGTCTTGAATATTTTAATATTTTTCTCTTATGTTTGCTTAAAAACAACACTAAACATTTAATTATTCATGTCGAATTTTAATGAGATACACTATACCTATTACCGAAATATTACTCTTATAAACCTACTTTTACTATCACAATTAATTGGCAGCTTGAAATAACGACACGACGAGATGAAATAAATATAACTATTTGAGACCCCCCTTTGACTTTTATTAAAATAAACAATGAACGACTTCCCTTATATTTAAATATTTATTTATGTGTCTTCGATATTATTCTTTTATTAGAATAAATAACGGTCCGGCTTGATTTATTTTAATATTTTCTCTTATTTTTGCTTTAAAATAACACTAAACAATTAATTATTCATGTCGAATTTTAAAGGGATACACTATATCTATTACCGAAATATTACTCTTATAAACCTACTTTTATTATCACAATTAACTGGCGGCTTGAAATAACGACACGGCGAGGTGAGATAAATATAACCATTTGAGACCCCTCTTTGACATTTTCTTTTTATTACAATAAACAACGGGCGACTTGCCTTATTTTAATATTTATTTATGTGTTTTCGACATTTTTCTTTTATTAGAATAAATAACGATCAGCTTGAATTATTTTAATATTTTTCTCTTATGTTTGCTTAAAAATAACTCTAAACAATTAATTATTCACCTATTACCGAATTATTATTTTTATAAACCTACTTTTTTATTATCACAATTAGTTGGCGGCTTGAAATAATGATACCTTATTTTAATATTTTATATATCTCTTCGACATTAATCTTTTATTAGAATATACAACGAGATACTTGAATTATTTTAATACTTTTATCTTATGTTTGCTTTAAAATAACACTAAACAAATATTTTTTCATGTCCAATTTTGATGGGATACACTATACTTATTATCAAAATATTACTCTAATAAACCTACTTTTATTATCACAATTAACTGGCGGATTGAAATAACGACACGACGAGATGAAATCAATATAACTATTTAAACAATAGGCGACTTGACTTATTTTAATATTTTTCTTTTATATTTGATTACAATAAATAACGAGCTACTTGACATTTTAATAATTTTCATATACTATATTTTACTTTAAAATAACGTTATAAAGTAATTCGTATCGAACTCTGACATAATACAAATGCACCTACCATCAACATATTCCCCTTTAAACCTATTTTCTTATAAAAACGAGTAACGGGTGACTTTATATAATTATGTGTTATTCTACTATATTTTTATTAAAAATTCAATAGGAAAAAAATGCTGGTAAGAAGTTTCCAATTGCAAGAATGACGATAACTACATTGGATCAAATAAAGTTACTGGTTAGACTGCAAAAGAGGCAGACGATTAATGTAAACTATTAAATATTTTTTGTATTGCTTTAATTTTTTTTTTTTTTTTTTTTTTTTTTTTTTTTTTTTTGTGTTTCACGAGAAACTTGGCTTTGTCTATTTCGGCATCAATTTCATTTATAAGTTTTTAAACGTCGAAGATTTAAATGTAATATGAATCGGCGTTGGATTGAGTCTTCGCAATTATTATTCTTAACTTCCTTTTATTGTTTGTAGGTACATAGAAATTGAGAATCATAATACGGACTATTTTAAAATAAATTTCACTGATAAAATATCTAAATGGTAAAAATAATTGACACCCGTCGATTTTCGACAGGCAGTAAACTGGTAGTATTTTACTAAACAAAAATTTATACTCCCTTCTTACATAAATTAGTGCTTCCCCGTGCTATGCACGGTTATTTTGTTTAATATATTTTCTCATACACTATATTTCTTGTTTTAATTAATGTAATATGTTTCTATTATTTTTCATTCACGTATATATATTCAAAGAGATAATGGGTGTTTTCTACGCCTTAGAGATAATAAAACAATTATTAGTTTGAGAGTACAAATTATACTCACATTTTGTTTTGGTGGACAATAATGTCCTTACTTTTAAAGACGAAAATCTAGATTTGATTTTCTATTAATTTATTTTTATAAGAAAGTCTTCATAAATATTAGATAAATGTATATCAATATTATAATAATTTCAATAATGTTTTCACTTATGTATAACTTACAAGTTTCAATAAAAATGAATTTGGGGTTGATCCATGCGCATGTTTTAAGGTTTAACAAATAACTAGTGCAGTGTCAGTCGAAATTCGACGGTATTCGAATTATTTTGTAATTATAAATAAAAGTTTTAATAAAATTACATAATTTGTATATTATTATTTCAAGTAGCCCGTTACTTGTAGTAATTTGAAAATTAAGAAATTAATTAATATGAACCGCCTTAAAATGTTATTTTTAAACAAAATTTAAATAACATAAAAATATATTATGTCGTCCGTAGTTTATTTTATCTAAACACCCTTTAGATGGATCTATTTTGAAGAAATAAAAAGGGTAAATAAGGGTTAACATTTCTTAAAGAACTATACGGTTCAAAATTCGATGTGAATCACTTAATAAGAAAATTCATAATTAATATCAATTATTAATTATGAATAAAAGAGTGTATATTTATTACTATAAAATACTACATATATAGAGAGAAATAAGCCGTACTCTCTTCGTTCACTCTATAGTGACACTCGCTTTTATTCAGTTAAGACTGTTATAATAGTCGAAAGTGTCAATGTGAAGTGGACGGAGGAAGTACATAGTGAAATTAATACTAGTAGTATACTACTATATCAAGTGGGGTCGCGTGGATTTTCATAGCAGTTGCGTCAACTAACATTCATCAGACATTGTAACAAATTGTTGTTATTAGTGATATGATTTTTTGATTGATTCCGAAAGGCTCGCTCGTGCAGTAGGTCCAATCCCAATAGCCACAACTACTTTCATCCGTTCGCCCCGCAGTAAGGACCTTAATTATATATAGTTCAGTTCTCGTTCTAGCTAGGGTTTGGTGTGTAACAATACTTTGTACACTATTTTGCCTCATAGTGAAATTCTATCATTTGCCCGTGATATTCTTTCGATTTGGGTTTCCACGTAACTGAAATTCGACATGATTCAGATTATTTTGTAATTATAAATAAAATTTTTAATAAAAATTACATAATTTTGTATATTAATTATTTCAAGTAGCCCGTTACTCGTAGTAATATGAAAATGGGTTGAGAAATTAATATTTTTATGATAGATATATTATATATTTTATCCCGTCAAATTTTAACATGAACCGCTTTAAAATGTTATTTTTAAAAAAAATTTAAAATAAAACAAAAATATATTAGAGAAAATTTCGATGTGGGACAAAATTCCTTATTGCAATAAATTATTCAATTTAATACGTGAAATTTATATGATTTATTTGATATATACACAAAAATATTCTGATGCACTAATTTTATACTATATATTGATTTTATTTTTTTTAATGAGTTCCCTTTGTTATATTATTGCAAACATAACTAATAGAGATGACTAATGGAGAAAATCGCTTGATTCGATTCTCATTTTAAAGAGTTCTTCATTAATAATTTATTTGCTCAAATTAAATATAAATTTTGTTGAAAATATATGGATTTATTTATATAGGTATTGTATCGTCAAGTTGTTGTAATAAATCGATGTGGGACAAAATTCCTTGACGCTAATATTAGGATAATTTATTGGTTAATAAGCCAAATCACCTTAATAATAATAATCTACAAAACATAAAAAATAATTAATTATAATTAATTGATATGCATATATAATCCAGAATTGTGGATTCGTGTAAATAATTTTTTTTTTTATCCCAATATCTACATACTAATAGCAGCACCGGGCTGCCGCTTGTAGTAACTTTCACAATCCTATAAATAGTAATTTTGGATTAGCTTTAATTTATGAAATAATTAATTATGAAGTAATTAAAATATCATTTTGGATACATTATTCTGGAAAGTAACGTTATTTATAGTATATCATAAATTTAAATAACTATTTTCAATCATAGAAATAAAGTAAAATGTTATATAAGCAAGAGTCAAGGAATCACTGTATTCGTAGAAAATTATAAGAGTAGACGTTCTGAAAACTTAATTTATCGTACATAAATAACTTATAACTTTTATATTCTCTCCGTTCCACCGGACTAAAAGATTTATTTGAGTGTATATGATGTATAAAATATAGAAACATTTGTAATTCATGGGACGGATGAAATATGATATCTATATACTAATAGCAACTATGGACTGCCTTTTTTTTAGTAACTGCTACACTTTGTAAATTGTCTTCCTCCGCCCCACTTCAATTGATTTGTTTCATTTCAGCACGAGATTTTATACGCAATATTAAAAGTGAAAAGTAAGAGGTCTAAATTGAAAAATAAGGGTGAAGTCATTTCATAAACAAGTCAAATGAAATGGGACGTTTCGATTAGGAAATGAACTATAAAAACTGAAACAAATGTATTAATTGCATCATATATCCTTTTGAAAATAAACTATATATAAATGTTAGTCATCGTCAATTGATAATTAACCAATTAATAGGGATGTTACAATAGCAATCATCATGGAAAATATTAAATTCTTTCCGAAATTATAATTTTATGTGCCTATAAATATCAATATAATTTTATTAGAATATTCACACATCTCACGTGTTTTTGGATAATATTTTGCTTCACAAAAGAGAAAGAAAAAGTGAAAGCACATCGACAAATCTCATATTCCCTTCCCTATGGATCAATATTCAAGCTCTATACATCTCATTCCCTTAACTTGAACTACTCCAATAAAAATCTATAAATGTTTTTATTTTAAAATTCCGTGTAGCATCATATTCCGTATATGAAGTATTGTTCATATTGTTTATGTTTTTTTTATAGCATAGATAGTGTATGTATTTTTTAACTTTTTCTTATTCATTACTTATTTTTTATTATTAATTTAATATCTTTTTTATATATATACCGGAGTGACATTTATACATTGCTTATTATACTGCTATTTGGTTTAAGTTTTGCTTATATTTTGTTAGTATATTGTATATTAATATTATATGTTACTTACCGTTGATTCATTCTTCGTTTTAGTCTTATTTATTTACCCATAGCTTATTAGAAAAATTACGTTATTATAGTTTATGCACTGCTTATTCTTAGTTGTTTTCTTTTGTCTATAATGAAAATTAATTAAAAAGTGTTGTTGGAAACAAACCTTGACTAGAAGTTCTTATGATATTTTGAACACCGTTGCCATACCCTGCGTGGGTAGGTAAAATATTATAGAATTTATTACTCTATCCATTTCATAGATATTGTTCTAAATATTGTAATTATGAACATTCACACCTCAACAATGAGCGCATTAAGAACTTTGTGGTCAAAATTAAAATTTATTTTTACATAAATTTGTTATCAATTAACAAATTTATGTATAAAATTGTTCTAAAATTTCCCCCACGCATCGCGTGGGTGAATTACTAGTGCCACATTTGGATTAAATTTCAATTTATAAAATAATTGATTATGAGATATTTTAATACCATTTTTGATACATAGAATTTTGACAAAAAAATTATATAAAAATTTGCCTCAAAATTAACAAAATTAAATACCGTTTTTGTTATAGAATTTAAAAATTAAAAGTACTACTATAATAATACAATTTTAGTACTCCATCCGTCCATGATTTAGTGACACCCTACATTGGACACAATTTATTTTGCATTTTGATAGTATAGTAATAAATTAATGTGTTAAAGTGGAATAATTGTGGACCCATTTGAATTTTTTTAATAGTATTAAAATGTTAAAGTAATAAAAAGTAGATGAGTAAAGTGTTAAAGTGATTGACGGGTCTACGTCCTAAAACAGAAAGTGTCAGTAAATGGTGGACGTCCCGATATAGTAATGTGTCAGTAAATGGTGGACGGATGGAGTAATCTTTATTTTAATTTTCTCACTATTTAGTTATTAGAAATATTCGAATGATATATAATAAATGTGTAATAATAAGTTTTAATAATATAATTAATAAAATCGTTACAAATGCAACAATCATGGAAGTTTGCTAATATAACATACTTGATCTGCTCGCGGTGGAGGAGGAAGAATCGGATCATGAAAGCTTTTTCTATCTGTTGAATTCATATGTCTACGAATTCATGTTTTTACATTTTCCTATTTAGATAATTCATTATTGTCATTGTTTTCGGATAATCATTGTCTTTAAATCATGTAAAGAGTTTGTTTATGTAATTCGTTAATGATCTATCTATCACCTTTAGCTTTTACGGTAGAAGGAACTTCTTTGTATATTTTTTTGTATACTTATATGTATTGTATCAACTTTTTTTATTTTAAATGATCGAAAATATATAGTAATCTATCTGTTCTCCAAATTGTTAATTGTTCTATAGAAAAGAAATTGCAAACGCAAGTTAAGTGATCAACACGGGGGAGGAAAAATTGCATGATGTAGCTCGATTCGAGCTTCACAGGGGAAGAAGAAGCAAAGCAGGAAGGCATTTTTATGTATCATAACCTTATTGTATTTTATATTAATTTTATCATGCATCTATAAGATCATGTTGCGCATTTTCCCATTCCGATGATTTCGGTATTGCCATTTGTTTAAGAAAACCAATGTATTCAAATCATGTAAAAAGATTGTGATGTACTGTAATTCATTTATAATTTAAGTATCATATTTGGCTTTTGATTGAGAATAATAGAAATATGTTATCTTATGGTAGAAGGAACTTATATGAGTAATTTTTTTTTTTTTCCTTTCTATATTTATGTATCAATATTAATTCAAAGTGGTTGAGAATGTATAGTCAATTTGTTTTTCAAATTGTTGTTCTATATAGAAAAGAAAATGTAAAATCTATAAGTAAACAATATTTTTCAAGTTACTGTTTACACTTTTTTTTCTATAGCAATTGGTGTTTAATACTTTTATATTTTCTGATTTACTTTTCAAACCTCTCTTTTCTCATGTTTGTGTTAATTAACACATTGACATTTTTGCTGATAAAAGTTTTGAAATTCGAAAATTTATTACTCTCAAGTCATTGGATATGAACAAACGAAACTAATAACTTTATCCGTGTCTTCTCCTTATTCAAAGATGTCTAGCAATCAAATTCTTTAAATCTAGCAACAAGTCTTAGGAGGTGCTTGGTATGAGGTAATGCATGGTATGAGGTAATGCAATAGGGGTGGGAAAGGAATAGGCATTGGAAAGGAATGGAATGAAATTTCCATTCTCTTGCTTGGTTAGCACAAGTAATAACCAAAGTAATGCAATCAATTTTTTTTCTTTAACATTTATGTGATAAATTAAATTATAATTTTGTATTTAAATCATACAACTATATTATTTAATAATGATGAGATAGAAAAAAACTAGAAAGAGAAAGTAATAAAAGATAATTTTTAGAGAGAGAAAACGATGATAGAAAAAATTTTAGAGAGAGAAAGTGACGAAAGTGAAATTTTTTAGAGAGAGAAAGTGACGAAAGTTAAAAAATTTAGAGAGAGAAATAAAATTTTAGAGAGAGAATGTGACTGAAGTTAAAAATTTTAGGGTTAGAAAGTATATTTTAGAGAGAGAAAGTGACGAAAATGAAAATTTTTAGAGAGAGAAATAAAATTTGAGGGAGAAAAAGTGACGAAAGTTAAAATTTTTAGAGAGAGAAAGAAATTTTAGAGAGAGAAACTAAGTGACGGAGGAAAAATATTTTAGTTAAAAAAATTTATGAAAAAAATTTAGAGAGAGAAAGTGATAAGAATTTTTTTAGAGTGAGAAAGTGACGGAGTGATAATATTTTTAGAAATACAAAGTAGTGAGATATAAAAATTTTAGAGAGAGAAAATGATGATACGAAAATTTTAGAGAGATAAAGTAATGACGAAATATACTCATATATTTAAAAAAATATTGAGGTAAATTTAATTATTTATAAATAAATTAAATAATATTTGTTAAAATAAAAATCATATAAATATAAGAGATGTGAATAGTTATAACTATGAATATCCAAGTAATGCCTATTCCCATGGATGTGGGAATAGTCATTCCCTCGGGAATGTGTATTCCCGATGCAAAAGTCGAACCAAGCGGAGTAATGGAATAGAGGTAGGAATGACTATTCCATTCCCACCCCCATTACCTCATACCAAGCACTTCCGAATTATATAATAACTGCACTAAGTGTTATTGATAAAAAAAAATAAAAATGATCGAGTTAGATGCTTATTATCTATACTAACTATTTTTGTTATTTTTAAATTTCCATTTTAAAAAATTATATATGTAAATGACATCATAATTGTAAATTAATAGTTTACAACACCAACTAATAGTTAACATTACAAAAAACGCATATGAGACGTAAGAAATATGAATTGAGTTTTCACAAAGAAGTCAAAATTAATTCACTTTTGATCTAAATAATATTCCATATAATAAAAAAAATATACTTTTTGTCTAAAGATGTTTATCTAAATACTATCTATATCTATATACTAAGAGCATGTACAATGGAGGGGTTCTTGTCTATGTGGCAAAAACAAAAACTCACACCTTAATTAGCATCCCCATTGGAGATCCCCTAAATAAGAACCCGGGTTCTTATATAAGATACTGGTTCTTAAGAAAAAGTGGGGTCCACATTCCTTTTTATTTTTTTTCTCTCTTATTTTCTCAAATAAAATTATTAGTGGGACCCTTTAATTATGATAAGAACCTTTATTAAGAACCTTACCATTGTGACTTTTTAATACGAATGAGATCTTGTCTATGTGGCACCTTTAAAAACCTCATTTGGGGTTCTAGCATTGTACATGCCCTAATAACGGTTATGTAACTGCCATAATTAGTAAGTTTTGTCTTCTATAAATACTAACTTACACAAGTATTGGTAAGAATCTTTTTTAATGATTAAGTAAATGTAATATTGATATCATATACTCCAATAATTAAAATGTATATCTATAAAGTATAATTATTGAGAATTTTAGTGATAATATTTAAAAAAAGAATTTTTGCGAATAATTAAATAGCATAAGTATTAATATACACTAATCTTTTTATATCATATAAATTTTGCCATAGTCATATGCATATTACAGTAAATATATTAATACCTATGTATTAACCTTAACATATATATACGCACATACAAATTTTAAGTGTTTATCTATTATAAAAAAAAAATCGAAATTAGTTTTTGAAAAGATAAAAAGCAATACTTTATATAGATTAATTATCATTTTATGTGAATTACTGTAATTTAAGGAAATGTATTAGCAATAAATGCAATTTCATATGCTATACAATGCTACAATGTCGATCTATATGTCTTTAACATATATTAATTGCATAATTAGGCTAACTAGGACTAGCTAGCGATATTGTATGTATTAACATTTTGGATGATTACTTAATATGTATGATTATAAATGGAGGGAGGGAGCAACACATCAATGTTCGCACTTGAGATCAAATGCTCACATTCGCGATATCAATGAGTTGTGAGCTGATAAAGAAATATTTCACTGGATAGAAGTTTAAAGTGCAAAATAAGAAAGCGCCAAAAAAAAAGTAGCCAAATGAAAAAAATAGGTAATAAGAAAAATTAACGGTTGCTTATATAATTTAAAGTGTAATAAAAATGATGGTAAATATGTGTATTTATTTTATTTAGGAAATAACTTAGCTATAAATCCTTTCTAATGATAGAATAATATTTCCTCTCTCATAAAACTTATTCGTACTTTTTTTAGCAATGATCAATCATATGTGATAATATTTTAAGGGGCTTACTCATGTTAGCTCGGCTGCATGGTTCGGTTGAAGACACTTATATTAATGGTAAATAACATATTTTAATTGGAATATGCTCAGGTGAGACTTAAAATATTTCCACATACTTAAAATCAAATAATCATATAACATATAAAATCTCACGCATCGTGTGGGTGTGTTACTAGTTTTTATTAAAATAAACAACATACGACTTGTCATATATTAATATTTCTCTTTGACATTTTGCTTTAAGAAAATATAATAAAGTGATTTATGTTGACTTTTGAAGGTATACAATATACTTATTAATGAAAATATTACTCTCTTAACATATTTTCTTATTACTACTGAGTAACGGGCGTCTTCAAGTAATAGCAAAATGTATATGGCCGATCTTATATAAAATTATCTAATTTTTTCTTGATTCTTTTTAAAAATTCTCATATAGCTTTGATATTAAATTTACTTAATTTCAACTATCAACATTGATTTAGCAAGATTGCTCTTTGTCGTGTAGTGAATTATGACAATGGCGGGTGTGCACAAGCACACAAGTGCCCTTAGTCTGCGATTATTCACGGGTAATAGTTTGCTAGCAATACACACAGCTGATCATTGTTGTACGTGCACAAATAGTGAATTTTTTTAAAACCCCTATAATCCAATGTTTAATAGTACTCCCTTTATCCATTGAACTAGAAACATTTCTAAATTTTATACCTCACATATATTCAAGAAACACCTTTAATTTGGTGAGACAGAGGGAGGGGTAAACAACAAGCAAGCTATAAAAGACAACTATGCTTTGAATGTGCCAAAAATTAGGATAAACCTTTGTCCGTATGCGTTGAATGTGCCAAAAATCTATGTATATAGTAACATAATTTGGTTGGCAATGAATTTTGTTGCTAGATATTTCATTGCATAATTAATCTAGGATTAAACAACCTTTATTTAACTTTTGAACTTTTAGTTATTTTATGACCCGGAACTTTACCAATTTGGCCTAAACTCTTGACTCTCTTAGTAATTTTGCAGCCCCAACTTTCAAAACTGATAAATTGATTTGAACTTCTACCACATGCTGAATTTATAGCCCCACAATAAAACTCGACAATGAAAATCAACGCAGACACGTGTTCAACAATTCGTTTTTTCTCAAATGCTTTTACAGAGAACGACAATACGAAATTAACTTTTGCAATTCTTGAGAAAGCACGAATGCATGTTTAAAATTGAGCTTGAAACATCTATAAATCACAAGGATTTCATGCCAATTTTCTTTCAATTAGAACACCAAACTTACTTTGAGTTGTTTAAAGAAAGGGCAATTAATAAAATTTGAATAATCCCTGAGAATGGAGAGAAAAGAAGGCACTGTAAAAAGGGAGACATTTCATGCGTATTGGATTTCATTAAAGGAAACAATAGTATAATATTAAAAAAAAAAAAAAAAAAAAAAAAAAAACTTGATAGAGAGCATGCATAATAACACGAATGGAATTTCATTGTTTAAGCCTTTAAGGAGAAAGCTTATGCCCTAATATCAAGATAAAGAATGACAAACAGACAAAGGGAGTTATCCACCTGCACTTCTTCCCTCTCTCTCTCTGATTATGGTGTATAAATACTGCCCTGCATGGATGCCTAATGCTCATTACCTTCAACTAGATCATCTCTTCTCTCTCCACCTCTCTCTCCATTCTTCCTCTCTCTCTCTCACAGACAGACACACAAATGGCTATGAAGATGTTTTTTGTGCTCTTTCTTTACTTTGTCTATGCTGTTTCAGCCATTGCACCACCTGCTCCTCCCCCATTGGAAGGTATGGCTATTTTCGTGCGGTTAATTAAAATCCTAATTCACGATTCGTTATTTTATACCTCATGTATATTCAAGTTCATTGGAGCAGAGGGAGTATTAATCTTTCTATTGCTTGTACACAATGTTTCCTCAGGATTACTCCCCAACGGAAATTTCGAAGAACTGCCGAACCCCAAAGACATGAAGAACACAATGCTCCAAGGCAGGAACGCGCTCCCGAGATGGGAAATCAACGGCTCTGTGGAGTACATCTCCGGCGGTCCCCAGCCCAGCGGGATGTACTACGCTGTGCCCCATGGCGTCCATGCCGTCCGCCTTGGTAGCCAGGCCTCGATTTCCCAACTACTCCAGCTCAAGAACGGCTCCCTCTACGCGCTCACATTCAGCGCGTCGAGAACTTGCGCACAGGACGAGGTGCTTCGGGTGTCTGTCCAGCGCCAGACTGGGGACCTCCCGTTGCAGACGGTCTACAGCAGCAACGGGGGCGACACCTATGCTTGGGGATTTACGGCTTACTCCAGTGCTGTTAATATCACTTTCCACAATCCTGGGACGCAGGAAGACTCTGCATGTGGCCCTCTTCTCGATGCTGTTGCCATCAAGGAGCTTTACCACCCGAGGCCAACTATAGGTAATCCGTCACCACATGAGTTTCTTCATTGCATAAGATGTTTCCTTGTTTTCTTATAATGTTAAGAATATACTACCCTCAGTATGTCCATCCAGTCCTAAATCTATCGGTCAGCCCGAACAGCCCGGGAAAGAGAGGGTCAAAATTTCTAGTACACGAAAGATTCAGCTGGATTGGCCTGATAGATATATCTAGACGCCCCACATTGAAAATGTCTGCAACTACATGAATAGGATGAGAATGACTACCTAATATATAGAACCTGATCTATTATCTACATCCTTCTTCGTCTTGATCAGAATTCTCAGTGACTAGATTGATTTGATCGATTGCTAGTGGCGTAAAGGGTGAGTGTTTATATAATTTTTTTAAGGCACCCGAAGCTAAGTCTGACTAAAGTGATTTATGAGTTCTCCGAGACTCTGATTTCCTGATTTTAGAACTAGATAAATCTTATCCTGCAATCTGTATTTATGTGAATATAGTGAAACTTCAAATGGAATACTTACCTGTTGACTTTTCCAACAGTAAACTTGGTTAAGAACAATGGTTTTGAGGAGGGACCACACATCTTGATCAATGCTTCTCACGGCGTCCTCCTTCCACCAAAACAGGAAGACTCAACCTCCCCCCTTCCAGGCTGGATCATTGATGCGCCAAAAGCTGTAAAATTCATAGATTCAGGTCATTTCAGTGTACCATATGGAAAAACTGCAGTAGAACTAGTTGCAGGAAGAGAGAGTGTCGTTGCCCAAATCATTAGAACAATCCCTAACAGAACCTACACCCTCTCATTCATCATTGGAGATGCCAAGAATGGCTGCCATGGATCCATGATGGTTGAAGCTTTCGCTGCAGAAGAGGCAATGCAGGCTTCTTTTAGATCTGAAGGAAAAGGGCAGTTCTCGACTTACAGTTTCCAGTTCACAGCAGAATCGAACAGGACAAGGCTAACTTTCTTCAGCTCCTTCTACCATACCAGGATCAATGATTCTGGAACCCTCTGTGGCCCTGTTCTTGATGAAGTCCACGTTTTCCCTGCTGCCAGGATTTAATTAATCTGCATATTCAAGCTATTATATGTAATAGAGTTTAGCAGTTGCAATTCAACCTGCAACGAGGCATATCGATGCGATCTGTGATTCCACAAATTATTAGATTTTAAAAAATCTCTGAATGAATTGATTTACTACTAATCAAATGACAAGTTAAAACGGAGCTTTAATGCCTAAATAACAACTAATAGACTGATTTGTATCCTCTACTAGCCTGATAGAAGGGTCCCTATCAAGTTGAACTCCAAACAGGATCGGTGTTCTTGGCAGCCTATGCTTACGAGGTTAACCTTCTAACTGTAAAGGAAAGCCAAGGGAGCAAACTAAACATCGCACATAACTTTAAAAACATCTACAATCTGAGGTGAGAAACAACATGCAAACTGAATATAACCTCTATCAGGATATACTGTTAAAAAGTACAGAACAATCCAATGTAAGTAAATCGACCTGACAAATCTTAGAACATTCGTGAGAAAATAGGCATAGCACAAACGACATAATTTGAAAGCAATCGCAGTCAAGATCTTAATCAACATCTTAACCAAAGCTATGCTGAGACTGGCACAATTTCCTCTTGATTTAATTTTTCTTTCTTTTTATAGAAATTTTCACAAGTAGAAATAATGCCCAGCATTCTCTATTACTACTATACTGAACCATAATGAAATACAGAACTAATCTGTTTCTGAAATTCAGGTATCAAATCAACAATCAGCCCTTAAGTTTGAATAAAATATGTGATATGAATATGACAAATCCGTCTGTATCTGTCTTCTAAAACTTCCAGGGGGAAGATAAATGGCGAGCTCGTAAAGTTTACAGAGAACTGAAACTTCGTTTCGTGAAAATTTGAGGGTCTTCATTTGCCTTCATCTAATATACCAACGAGACATTTCTCCAGTAAAAACTCTGCATTGACCCAAGCATGGTGTTTATCTGAATAAAGCAATCAGGATAACAAATATCACGTCATTATTATAATTGCTAAAGTAACAGTACAATGAGTATATTTGACAAGAGGATACTGAATAAAGATGTGCAATCTTTTCCGACAGCCTTCATCAGGTAATCCACACCTAGCAGCAGAAAATGCAGGGTTAATTTAGTTCATATTTAACGAGTTAGAATCACGTTGAGTAATCTATGCAACAATGATTCTGTAATATAGTAGAGCTATTCAGTTAGCAAGTTTAAGCCACACAAATCAAACCATTTTAGAGACAAGATAATTTCTGAGCAGATGTAGAAACATATGAATTTATGTCCAAAACCATCATCTAACACAGATCTATATGAAATCAAGCCACCAAGACTCAAATTAAAAGGCTTAGGCTCTCGCACAACAAAGTGGAGAGTAGTCGAATTTCCTAACAACGAACAAGAGCTCAATAGCTCCTTAGGGTGAACCACGAGAGAAGATCTCACGAGGTCAAAAAGAATTATACCAACACTTGTTTAAGAATAAATAGATTTGATGATACCATTTCCAACATATTCAGAACGATTCGAAAGACAAGACGATGTCTGAGTTAATTTTACTGACACTGAGTGCAAAAGAAAATGAGAGGAGGAGATTTAGGACCTATATGTGTTTATAGAGAGTAGAACAAAAACATATTAATGAGACAGATTGAGCAAATCGATAGCAGTTTCTTGTTCCCTTTTTATTTTCTTACTGCATGATAATGTTGATATGCATAGTGAAATTAAATAGGTGATGAGAACAAGATAGCAGAAGTTCTATACAGAACTATATGATGCTCCAGCCATAATAACAAAAGGTAATTAGCAAGCCTAATATAATAGAGGCAAGACCATTAATGATGCCAAAATGTGAACCAAGTAAATCACACGACGGACTTCCATAACAGATTCTAAAATCAGAATAATTTAAAATTGCAATGCAATAACATGTGAAGTTGCAGTTACCGTGTCTTGCTTTTTACTAAGGTCTCATCATCTCTTAACTTTTTTATCATGTGCATTAAAATAGACATCAAACTTCATTGTTTAGAGAAATAAATAGTAAGCAAACTTCTCGAAATAATAGAAAATGTCAAAGCAACAAGTCAATCACGAATAACAAGGTCACCCAAGCACACCAATTCTCACAGAACCACGTTAAGAACAAAGCGACTACCTCCAGGATGGAACTTCATATATGGTGCAATATTGTAGACACGACCTTTTAGAACAGTCCACATGGAGCCTTCAGACTGATTCTGTTTAACTTCCTTTAGTGATATGAGTCTCTTATTTGATTGTCCCTTCAATCCTGAGACAGACAAAATCAACACAAAAAAACTCATCGCAAGAACTGACGAAGTAGAATAATATTACTGCATGTGCCTGGAATTGGTAATATCATGCTGGAATGCTACGTGTTATTAAAGTACCAAGGCCCTTGACAGAAGTACCAGGAAACAAAGGCAAAAAGAAACTCAAGGCATACAGAAGCCTAGGATCGTTTCTACTAATATGTTAACTGCCATCAGTAGGAGTAGATTAATAAAAGTATTAACAACATAAATTTGGTCTCTAGTGATTAAACGAGACTTCACCAGAGTAAAAAACAGTCGCAATAAAAAGCAATCAATGTTCGTTCTTCGGCTCTAAAGGAGATTTCATTAAACACAGAACGCTCAACCAACCTGCCAGGTCAGGGTGCGTTCTGGTAAGCTTAAGCCAGTCCATCTGACTGTATCCCTTCTCAAAAGGAACCTTTGTACGAGTTGCAGGCTTCTTCGAAGGGGCTTTCATTTGCACTGAGGCCTTGCCCGAACTTCCAGCGTCCTCTTGAACTGACTTTATTGGCCTTTGATCTGCAACCCCACGAGCTGAAGCATCAATCACATTAAAGGAAAGAGAGCCAACAGTTTCCTGCTTCTTTGAGGAAGCATTCACTTTCCATATGCTATCACCATTCTTCTCACGACCCCCATCGGCAGTACTCACGTTGCCATCATCGATATGAAGCTGACTTACACCATCAGCAGCTTTCAGAGTTGCAGCATCATCTTGAGGTGGCCCGGCCTAATAACATCCAATCTTCTAACTCTCAGAAATATGACCCCACACACTATTTACGGAAAAAAAACGCACACAAACGAGCGCGGGGCCGAATCTCAGGACTAAAAATGTGAAAACTGTTGTGGAACTGAATCAAGAACTTACAGGACAAAAGGTGAAATCGTCATCATCAGCCATTCTCCCAATATATGGTATTAAGCGGAAGAAACTGCAGAAAGACTTCATCAAAGCAAAAGGAAAGGCATCAGACAATTATTGAACCTAAGGGGAAAAAAAAAAAAAAATCTTCAGCAGCTAATTGCGAACTCCTCACATGATCAAGAATTTCCATCCCAATAATTTATCAGCTACAACATAGGCATTCAACTATACTATATCAAATTGAAATTCTTGACACCCTTATTCCTGAGCTATAATTTTTAATAGTAGCTCTTAATTTCAATATTTTTTTTATCGTTAATTACAATGATAATTCTTTTTCGTCGAATAGATAGTGTGCATGATATTCCCAGCAAACTAGAACAGAGGAACAAGAGATAAGTTGAAAAAAAAACTTACATTCACAAAAGCTGAGAGGAAATAATAGATGGATGTGGAGGAGGTAGCGTGGAGAGGAAGACGATCTTGATTCTTGCAGTTGGTGGAATTTTTGGTCTAAGATGGGGAAAATTCTTTGATGGTCGTTATTGGACTATTTATTCATTTCATTTATTGAGATTTCGCAGCCCCAATTTTGAATGTGTTTGGTATTTTTATTTTGAAATTAGGCCACTATTCTAACCTAATAAATTTAGGTTTGGTCGAACAGTATTACTCCACCGGTCCGACCCAAGACGTTTTTGTTTGGACAGGAGAATTAATAAAAGAGTGATAAGAGTGTTTAAGTAGATGTGATCAGCATTGTTAACAAAAAATGATTAACTTATTTTATATTTTTAATTATTTCTTCCTCAAATTATTTTTAATTTTTTTTTACAATTGTTTTTCTGAATTATTCTATTTTATTTTTAAATAAAATGGAATTCTATCCTTCCGTACGTCTCTCTCATCTGCCCACAACTTCTGTGTCACCTCCGGCAACCGGCGCAACCATCGTTGTTGTCGTTGCCACATCATCACCTCGGAGCAACCACCATCTACTGGCCTACGTCCCTAGGCCATTGGATCTCCTCTAACTTCAAAACCCTAAATTTCAAAAGGGAACGTGTGTCATCCTGTATGAGAAGTCCCAAAAAATATCTGTCTTCTTAAATGAAACTGGTAGAGTATTTATTATTATTATTATTATAATGTACTCCCTCCGGTCTTTTACAGTTGAGTCGAAACTTTTCGACACGGGAATTAAGAAGAGTTGTTTAGTACTTTCAGTATGTTTGGTAATTGAGAAGGGAATGAGATTATGTTTATAATTGAGAAGAGTTGTTTTAAGAGATATATATATAATATACCCAATATGGTATAAGGAAATCAAATTAAGGTCATACATTAAAAAAAAAACAAAAAATACCCATTTTAGACGCGCAATTACACAAATGCCCCTAATCTATTTTTGGTAACTGAATTTTGGCATAACAGATTTTTCCTCACAGCTCCTTTATTTCTCTCTCTTCCAATTTGGTTAACAGAAATCGAATCTATCCCCGATTCTAACTCCTCGCGATTCTCTCTCGCGATTCTCTCCGCGATTCTCTTCTCTTTGGCGATTATCGCTTCTCGATTCTGTACAGAATGTGGCGGCGCCGGTGTGAGAGTTCTGTTTTTTGATTTTTGGCCGTCGGCGTTTTGTTTTGGCGTGAGATCTCAGATTTTTGTGTTGCTTTTGGCGATTCATCGGCGGCGATTCATTGTTACTCAGTTTTCGGCGTCCAAGGTATCTCTGATTCGATTTTGTAGTTTTATTTTGTGTTTGTTTTGCGTTTTTTTTTTTTTCTGTTGTCGTCGGCGTTTAGCTCGGAATTTTGATGTTTTTGTCGTCGGCGTTGTATATGTTGTTGCTGTGTTTTCCTGTGTTTGTTATTTTGATTTGGTTTTGTTGTTGTTTTTCGTGCATTTGATGAAGAGATTTTATGTGATTTGTGTGTGTTTTATTTACATGAATGATTTGCTTATTTTTGTTCATATTTTTGTTGTAGTTACGAAATTCACTTATTTGTACCTGAATGTTTTGTGATTTGGTTGAATTTTAGTACATATATTAGTATGAACACAATTCTTTATTTTGTACCAGATACTGTTTTTTGCTGATTTTTTTGTTATTTTAAATCAGATGGCTTCATCATTTGTTATTGTTCATGGTGGAAGTTGGAATAAAGATAAATATGAGGATGGATTAAGAGATTATGTTCCTATACCTGTTGGTGGTATGAGATATGAAGATTTGTTGTCAAAGCTTGAATCTCGATTAAATAAGGACTTGTCAACACATACATTTGACATAGATGCGTTATTCACTAATGATCAAGGCCAAAAGATTAGGATGAAGGTAACTGATGATTTTGAGTGGAGGTCTTTAATAGACTTAACCAAGTATCCTACAATCTATGTCATTGCATGTGAGAGGATTGATAGGGGTGGTAATGTTTCCTCAATTCGTACCTTGCCTCCTATAGTTCAGTCCTTGAGTGGAAGTACATCGTCAAATCATGGTGTATCAAGTGTGGATTATACCGGGTGTATCGCAACAAGTTGGTGTTGTACCTGATCAGCTTTCTTCCTTGTTGGATCCTGTATCGAGGGAACAACTTATTTGTGGGTCTATATTCCCTAGCAAAGATAGCTTGATTTCAGCTATTGGTACATTTCATTTGCGAAATTTCTTAGAGTGTATATCTAAACGTTCAGATAAAGGTAGACTCTACGTTGTTTGCAAGTTTGAAATGTGCAAATTCTGTATCCGTAGTAAATCCTATGGGAAAGAGTGGATAATTAAAAAAATGATTGAGCACACGTGTGAGAGGGATTTGAGAAGGGGTTGTCAAGTTAAAGTTTCTTCTAAAGCAATTTCAGATCACTGTATTTCTTATATGGCAGAGGATGGGTTTGTTCTTAGACCACGTGATATTCAGGGACAGGTACTTAGGGAATTTGGTATTAATTTGAGATATTCGGCTGCATTGGCTGGCAGGAATCGTGCTTTGAAAATGAAATATGGAGACCATGAATCGTCATTCCAGGTTACATGTTCTTTTTTGTTTGTTTTTTTTTTTGGTGTATTGTACGAATTATTGTCATTTCGTACCATGTATTTTGATTTTTTATATTTTGTTCTTTTGATGTTTGCAGATGCTGCCCATGTACTTTTACATGCTGGAGCAATTAAACCCCGGTTCTGTTGTTGATTTACAAACTGGTGATGACCATTCTTTTCAATATTGCTACTTCTCACTTGCAGCATGTGTTGTAGCTTTTCGTTCATGTCGTCCTGTTATTGTCATTGATGCCACGCACTTGAAGGGGAAATACAAAGGTGTATTGTTTGTTGCCTCTACAAAGGATGCTAATGAGCAGATAGTCCTTTGGCTTTTGGTATTGGTGATAAAGAAAACGATTCGTCTTGGACTTGGTTCCTTGAGCATATACGTCAATCTTTTGGGGTGCCGGACAATTTGTTGATTGTGTCTGATCAGCACATAAGCATAAAGAATTCTGTTGAATATGTTTTTCCAGGCACTGCTCATGGTCTTTGCTCATATCACATACAAGGCAACTTAAAATCCTGGGGTAAACCTATTATTGATTTGTTTCAAGCTGCTGCAACAGCATACAGGGAATCTGATTTCAACGCGTATATGTTGAATATAGCCTTGTCTGCACCAGGGGCGCATGCTAAGCTCATGGCCATTGATCCTATAAAATGGGCAAAGTGCAGATGTCCGGTACGACGTTATAGATTTGGTACCTCCAATGCTGTGGAAGTTCTAAACTCTAGATTGAAATGGGGAAGGAAATTGCCTATTTGTTCTCTTATGGAGTATTGTCGTAATCTTGTTCAGTCATGGTTTTTCTTGCGGCGTTCTACAGCAAAGAATAGTGGAGATGAGTTATCGAAAAGTGCACTGAAAAGGCTGGGTTTTGTTATGAAGAAAGGTAGTTCAATGAAAGTTGAATCCATTTCTGATTTTAAGTTTAAGGTGATTTCAGGTACGAAAAGTAATATTGTTGATATCAACTCAAGGGAATGCTCATGTCAAGTTTTCCAACAAGACTTATTCCCATGCTCGCATGCCTCTGCAGCTATAAGGTACACTTTAACCTAATTCGTACCTTTTATATAATTTAAATTAGGTACTCTTTATTTGATTTCGTACTTTATGTTTGCAGCTTTGTTAAGCTAACACCAGCAGCATATGTCCATGCATATTATAGTACTGAGATGTGGCATTCAACTTATTCACCTGAGGTTATGCCTGTCCCTGATCCTTGTGATTGGCGTGTTCCGGTTGATATTGAGTCAAGAGTTATTGGTACTCCAAAAAATCCAAAGCAAGCTGGACGTCCTCGTGCAAATAGGATGGAAGCTGGAGAAACTACAAAGGATAATCGCATTTGTGCACGTTGCCATAAAACTGGTCATTATCAAAGAACGTGCACCGAGTTAATACAAATGCAAATTACAAATGGGGAAGAAGCAAGTGGCAGTCAAGTTGGTGCTAAACGACGTAGAAAACTCAAAAAATGTGGAATATGTGGTGTTGTCGGTCATACACGTCAACGTTGCAATGACCCTCATAGGTTTGAATAGACATTTTATCTGATTTTTTTTGTGAACACATGAAATTTGAAAGTTTGAAATTTTGAACTTTTACATGTTTTTTTGTGTTTTTGTTTTATACACATCTGTTATGCTATATTATATATGCATGGTTATGTGGTACGATTTCATGATAAATCGTACCATTAATAAAGTGTGGTACGATTTCATGATAAATCGTACCATTAAAAACCATTAAAAAAGTTACAGAATTATTTGGAAGCTATGTATATTTCATACTGTTTTACAGGATTTAAACATCATATATATGTTGTTATATGGTACGAATACATGGTATTTCGTACCATCAAAAAAGTTATAAAAATACTCGAAAACTATATATTTCATACCATATTCCAGAATACTTATAACAAAAGTAATGAGGTCCCCTAATATTGCTTGTTCAGTAACCCCATATATCCAAAAAAAAACAAAAAAAAAAAAACAAAGAGTAATTGTTTTTTGCATCCCATGCACTAGCTAATATAAGCATATTTCAAAATGAAAGTGTTTTTTGATCCCCCATCATGCATTGAACAAATCTTGCATATTCACTGGAATGGTTGTTTCGTCTGTGCTGTGGCCATAGATTGTACTTGCAATGTGTCGACGGTAGAGGAGCAACTGTTGTGGGTTTTCCAACCCCTTGTTCCCTGGCCTTCTAGAGATTAGTCTCTCTGCATATTTCAGACAATAAAGTCCACAGCTGTTGCCGTCATTTTCCTCTTGCTGGTACGCATTGCTTCCTGTAGCAGGTGCGAAGCAAATGTCCCACTGTGCGTACTGTGGCATCTTGATTTTGTTGTGAGAGTAGTAGCCTATCTCCTTCATGATTTGTGGAACCACTCTGGCCATCGGTAGGAAGATTGACAGTCGATTTTCTGTGTGTTGGCTCTCGAACATATGTGCTTTTGGATCATAGAGCACAAGTCTCTGTTTCTTCATGTCTATCAGCAGTGTGGCCCAATGCTGTCTGAAGTTGCACACAACAACAACCTTGACATTCATCAAAAACAACGTAGGTACGAAATGTTAGCAATTCGTTATTTAATGTATCAAACATTAGTACGAAATGATGTATATCGTACCTGATCACAGTCATTCCAGTGTTTCACATTTTCACCCCAGTTTGGAATAATTCCATCAGCAAACAACAGTAGCTTTTCCATCTGTTCTTGAGGTATCTCCTCCTCCTTGCTTGTTTCAAATTTTTCGTAGTCGTATAGGCTATCATAAGATGCCTTCTCTTTCTCATGTATGGAGTCAAAGACAGACTCAACCTCACTCTGCAAATTACAAAACAAGTACACATCATTGAATGATTTGTATAGTTTTGTAATGTCATGTATATTATAAACAACTTACCATGAAGAAGCATGAAGTTATAGTAACTCTGCTTTTCACTTCGTTTAATCCAGCAAATCTTGGGTTGGATACTAGAATTGCGAGGTATGAGTTGATATGGTCATCCTCGAGCATTTCATCCGGGTCTAATATGGTTTTGAAAAACTCCTTGTCAACAGCATATGGTAAACCCACATTCCTTAGCAATTTGTTCCTGAGGTTCATTTTGTGGAAAATTTATTAATTTATCATAATTTTCTGAATTTAATTTGATTTTATAATGTTACTTACTCTCTGTTGGCATTCTGATCTTCATCATCATTGTCAGCAATGTAAGTTTCAAATGCATTGGGCCCTGGACGTATATCATGCCTAAGGAATGGGCTCCTACATGCTGCTGTTGGGAATCTTGTCCGGATTGGCCGTGCGACAACTGGTGGGTTTTCGACTGTTGCAAGAGTACGCACTGGGGTGATCTCTTCAAGTGTATCAAATACCTGGTTCATAATATTTGTTAGCACGATCTCTTCTGTGTCTTCTTGTATAACCTGTTTTTTAAACATTTTACAATATTTAGTACGAATTGTATAAAATTCGTACCATGTAATATACTTGCTTAATATATTCTTAAAAATAGTTATCATTTGATAATTTCGTACTATAAAGATAAAAGCCAGATAATCCAACAAACCATTACAGTAATACAACATTTTAATAATGGCTTAATGTACCTGTTCATCATTTGAATCGGGCCCCTCTCTTTGTGCTTCTTCCGTTGTTGGTGTTGCTTCCACTGTCTCAGCAATGTTTTCTTCCTCTCTTTGTTCTTCATATCCACCATCTTCTTCTGATTCATCCACTTCCATTCTGTTTATTTGGTCTGCTTCCTCATCCACTTCAATTCTGTTTGTTTCGTCTCCTTCCTCTGTTTCCTTCTCCATTTCATTCTCTGTTTTTGATCCATCTTGTTTTTCCGATGCTTCTTTCTCTCCTTCCACTGTTCCTGCCATTTTTACCACTGTTGCACTTCCACCAGATGTTGTCGGCATTTGAACACCAGTTTGCTTGTTTGCCTCAGTTGCCTGGTTGGTACACTCAGGAACTCGGTCTAGCAATTTTTTGATGACATTTTCCATCACATCGTCCACAAGTGTTTGGTGGTAGGAATGTAGCATTTGTTCGAATGAAGTCTTCGCCTTTTCTGCAGCAATATCAGCCATCCTTTGCATCATTTCCTCATTGACAGGTGCTGTGGCTGTGGTATTGGCAGTGGCATTCCCAGTGTTTGGTATCTCTTCATCCTCATCAGCCTCTCTTGGCTTCTTTTTCTTGCTTTCAAATGCATCAAACTGGAAAACAAATGGTTCACCTTCTGGATCATTCTTTAAAGACTTCCAGTACTTTTTCCCAAGTTCCTTTTTGTGTGGTTTTAGCATTGGCACGAGTCCCTAATAATCAGTGGAACAAAATATTACATTTCGTACTATACACAAATAAATGTAGTATAAAATGCATAATATATGTTACGAATTGACAAATTACGTACTTATACCTCTTAAGTATTATTTTTTCATACCTGAATAATTTCTTCCTCTTCTGGAAATCCCTTCTCCTTCACATACTTATACCTAAGAAATCGAGGCCTCTGTCGTTCTGTTTTCTTGTACCCAATAACTCTACCAAAAGCCGGAATGGCTTCGAAAATCCAAGCCTACAATTGCATTGAATTAGTATTTACTAAATAGATATTACTTACAACTTAAAATAAAATAATACTTACTGAAAATGCTATCGTATTTCCTTTGATGTGATAACTGACTCTATCAGTTTTTGTGTCCCTCTCCGTTTTCTGAACTTTTTGAATCGAGTCAATTAGAAGCTGGTATGAATAGCTGCCCCATGGAAAAGCCTCCCATTTCTCTTTGTTTTCTAGCAACACCCATAACCACAATGGAATTTTCTTCTTTGTCTGGTCGATCCCGAGTGCAAAAGTCAGAGCCAATAAAAACTTTGAAAGCTGTACATAGTCTTCATCTGTGGCTTTCACTTCCTCACCATTGACTTCGAAGTGCTTATCTATATAAGCAGTGCGTACCATTGCAGTTGTTGTTTCGGGGTTTGCTCCAAAAAGCCTTTCATAAATTGAATCTGGTGGGAGCTGGTGTCTCTTGTATGGATTGAATTCAGCACGGCCAAACTTTAGCCCACTCACGAGTGCATATTCAACCCTAGAAAAGCGGAGTACCTTATCTCCTATCTTGAACCATAGTGCAGTCCTATCAAAGTTTGGTGATGGCTTAACCTCACGGGAAATGACATAGTGTATCATTTTCCCACTCCTTGTGTTGTAATCAGGTAGATGACTGAAGGTACCCATTACAGAGTTCTGTACCTTCTGCAGACAGTTGATGGGCAAAGTTTCAAGTAAAACTCGGACATCTCCAGCCATTTGTTCATATCCCATGAACATTGTCTTGTTTGGCCGATCATGCAAATGGTACCTTATGTATTCCCAATCAACCTAAAAACACATAAAATCATCAGTCCAAGCAACTATTAACATTCTTCATAGTTTATAACATAAAACACAGTATATGTAATACGAATTATATAAAAACACTAACCACTAAATCTATGAAAACACTTCAATACTAATAAAATCTGTGCAAAACATAACCAATCTCAACATATTTCATAGATTTTAACCAAAACACACCACATTGAGTACGGATTAGATCATTTCCAACCACAAGATTTGATTAAACAGTTCAATATTAGTAAAATTTGTGCAAAACAGAAACAATGTCAACATATGTCACAGTTTCTAATCAAAACAGAGCATATTTCACTGTATAGGAGATCATTTCGAACCACAAGATATGAAAAAACACTCCAATATTAACATAATCAATGCAAAATATTACTAATAACAACATATTTCAAGATTTTTGCCAAAACAGAGTATATTCAGTGTACAGGACACCACATTCAGTACGAATTATATCATTTCGAACCACAATATATGGAAAAATACTCCAATATTAACAAAATCAATGTAATACACAACCTATCTCAACATATTTGCCAGATTTTAGTCAAAACAGAGCATATTCAGTGTACAGGACATCATTTCGAACCACATGATATGAAAAAACACTCCTATATTAACATAATCAGTGTAAAACAGAACCAATATCAACATATTTCATATATTTTAACCATAATCAGTGCAAAATATAGTAAAATCAGTGCGAAAAACGCAAATCTAAACCCTAAATTCAATAATATTTCAATCGCAGTAGTTTTGGTACTCAATCGTAGTGTTTTTGGTTTAGAAAACCCTAGATCCGACAAAAAAATCCCCAAATCAAGCACTCATCTCATACATGCATTCTCGAAAAAATTTTGAAACTGTGAACCCTAGTTTGTACCTCGTATTCGACGAATGGGTACCCGGTCGGAATCACCTCTTCTACTGGCGACGACGGACGGGGTGGAGTTGCGTTTGTCGGACGGACATTGGAAGTTCTTCTCATTTTTCTCTTTTTCGAACGGCTTGTTGACGCCGCCTCTGTACTGAGTTTTCTCTTTGAACGTCGAGGCATCTTGTATGGCGGCGGTTGAACGGAGGTGGCTGCGGTGGTTGATCGGAAAGTAGGTTTTCGCGTCGGAGGGTTGCAGAGGAGGGTTTCGTGTCGGAGTGGAGAAAACCGAATGAATGTGGAGGAGTTGAAGCGTCGCAGGCAAGTTTTAAAAAGGCGGGTAGTTGGTTTTTTGGGGGGAAACGAGAAGGCATAATTAAGGGTATTTGTGTAATTGCACATCAATAATGGGTATTTTTTGTGTTTTTTAAATGTTAGTCCTTAATTTGATTTCCTTATATCATAGTGGGTATTTTATTTTTCCCCTCTTGTTTTAATTAATATAAAAAATGTTTTTTATTAATTAATATTTTTTTTTGTTTTTCAGTTTATTTTAAATTAATTTAAAATTTTCTGGATTTTTTTTATAAAATTATTGTTGATGTTTAAAATTAAAATAAAAAACTTTTCTAGATTTTTTTTTATAAAATTATAACTTTTCTGGATTTATTTTAAATTAATTTAAAATTTTCTGGATTTTTTTTTATAAAATTATTGTTGATGTTTAAAATTAAAATAAAAAACTTTTCTGGATTTTTTTTTATAAAATTAAAACTTTTCTGGATTTATTTTAAATTAATTTAAAATTTTCTGGAATTTTTTTTTTATAAAATTATTGTTGATGTTTAAAATTAAAATAAAAAACTTTTCTGGATTTTTTTTTTATAAAATTAAAACTTTTCTGGATTTATTTTAAATTAATTTAAAATTATTTCGAGAGAGACGGCAATGGCGATAATGGAGAAATTGAGAAATTGGGGCGTAATTAGTATGTTAATTAAGTAAAATAAGGGGTACAATTAGTTGTGTGTTTAATACTTAATTTTAAACGACTCAACTAGGAGAGACCAGCCCAATCGGGAAAGTGACTCAACTGTAAAAGACCGGAGGGAGTATATAATAAATAATAACACTTAAATTATACCCAGTCCACCGGAGGCTATGTTGCGCTTTTAAATAAATGAGATGATAAGGTTTAAAACCAATGATATTGATTTTTAGTATTTCCTTTGATTATTTAAACTATGCGTGCGTGTTTCGGCACTATTTTTTTAAGAAATGCTAGTTGAGTATTGTTAAGTTCAAATGGAGATGTTGGTTCATGGTGTTACCAACATTCTCACATTGGTTTGAACTTGATAGTTTCGAGTAGATTTATTTTAATCTTTCCTTTATACGATATTGTACTTATATTATTCTTTATTCTTTATTATTTATTTGTGTCACAGGAATAAGAGATTAAGGGGGAGATTGTTAAGTTCAACGGAGATGTTGGTTCATGGTGTTACCAACATTCTCACAATGTTTGAACTTATAGAAAGATTTATTATGTAATCTTTCATTCCTGCGATATCGATTTATATTTTATATTTTATTCTTTATTTATTTTATTATTATTAAAATACATAATATAATTTATACGTATAGAATAGAATAACCATCAAAGAATGAAAGCAGGATCATGGCGCGTTCCCTGGCGGTTCCATATAAAGCGGAGCGGTTGAAGAAAATCTACAACCGGCGACGCAACATATAAAAGGAGAAGAAACCACTCTTCTTCAATTAGCGATTTGGGAAAAGAAGATCAGAGAAGATTCTGAAGATTCAACCCGGCGTCCAAGTTGTCTGCCGGAGTGAAGCAACACCAATGTTGGATTATGGTGTCTCAGCAATGGTTGTTGTAAACACAAAGGTAGATGACGTGTTTTGATAAGACGACTTTGGGAGAAGAGATCACAAAGATGTTCTAATGATTGAGATCAGAAAGATGTTCTGATCTGATGATTCGACCGTCGTCGTCTGTGTTGTTTGTCTGATTGAAGTAACCCCAATGTCTAATGTTGGATAGTGGTGTTGCAAACATGAAAGCAGACAACACATTTATTGATCAATCGTATGTTACAGATTGATCTGTGTTTTTGTAGATTACGTGAGTCAGTATCCAGTCTGGGACGTAATTTACATTTACACATGTTTCTCAATTTAGTTCTAGAAGAAATAGGTTGAGATTAGTGTATCAAATATTAGACAGGTTAGACTATAGGTATTTGATTATTGTATCACTTCGTTGTAATAGATTAGGTATTCAACTTAGTGAATTAGCCGTGAGGCATTCGCAGGTTTTTAACCTGTGAAAAATTTATCTGTTGTGCAAATTTATTTTCCGTTGCATGTTAGTCGTAAGTGTTATCAACATCACGATCTAACATTACTCTTAGGTTTGCGCATGTTTTATCTTTTACGTAGTAATTCACAGCACTGCAAACCTGTCAAGTATAATGTTAGTGAAGTGATTGAATCCACTTAAAGTATAGAAAGAATTTATTTTAATAATAAAAGTAGGTTAGATAAGGTATATTTATAGATAAAATGAAGAGGCAAAAAATAAACTACTCAATATGAGATAGTAAACACAATATGTACCCACTATATTTAAAACACATAAAAACTACTCACTAATTCAAAAATGAGACAAAAATGCCCCTCAAGCCTATTTAGATTTCCCCCAAAAGACAAATCTTATTTTATCTCCTCTGAGTCCTCTCTCTCTCTTCTCTCTCTCTCTAGAAACGAGACCCTCCTTAATCCTCTCTTCAGAAAACCGCCGCCGCCATAGTTCTTCCCGCGCCGCCGCCGTCCTTCCACCTTCCCTAACGACGTACCAAGAGGCGCCCAGAGCTCCTTCCGAGGCGCACAAAACCGTGCCGAGGGGTATTTCCAAGAGGCGCCGAACAGAATCGCGTTCCACCACCGCGACGGCGACGCCGAGTACCTTGCCGGAAAGAGGCAACGAAGGGGGGGTGATGCACCCACAGGACACTCATTCACAAATCTGGAGGTAACCATGACATTCTACATGTTTAATGTCGGTTCGAAATTGATTTTAGGGTTCATGTTTGAAGGGGGTTCGAAATTGATTTTATGTCCTAATTAGAAGCGCGGTTTATGCCTGATTATTTAGTATGAAATTGTGTCTGATTTTGGTTTTGTTATTTGTTTTCAAGCATTTAGAGTTTAATTGTGTGTGTTATGGTTCGAAAAATTTGTGTTTTATTGGTACGAAAAATGGTGAAATCATACTGATTTAGTACTTATTTGTGTTCACTCTTTCGTGTGTGTGTTATGGTTCGATTTTTTTTAATTATTGGTGTGAAAATGGTGAAATCATACTAAGTAATTGTTTTTGTTTAGGATTTTTGTGGCTTAAAATATGTACGGGGTTATTAGATTTTTGTATCAGTGTTTGTTTACTTGATACGAAATTACTGAAATCATACCATATCTATTTCCATTTCCTTATAAAAAAAAGGTATCATATTGTGTTTTTATTGGTACGAAATTGGTAAAATCATACTAATTTAGTGTTTGTGTTCTAATTGTTATGTGTTTTAGGTTGAATGGATATATATATCCAATACGATGTGAAGGGTAAGAAGCATAAGAAAATCAACATGCTCCACTATATCGTATTCCGAGAGGTCGAGCCATCTCCAAACATTGACACAATCTACTTCAAAGTAGGCGACGCAATGTTGCATTTTTCATACCAAATATTATTATGTAAAAATATAGGTAGAAATTGTAAAGATATTAGTGTTGTTAATAATAGTTTTGGTATGGTACGCATCGTCTATAATCATGTTTGAATATGTATCAATTCAAATGATTATTGGTTGAGAATATGATTCAGTTTGTAACAATTACTTATAACATAGTACGATATATATAAACAAGCATGAAGTTGTTGGTACGAATATACTCATATGCGTACCATTCAATTATATAAAACTAGATCATGTTGGATAAATCTAAACCATATTGGGAACTCTAAACCTTAATGAGAAAACATAACTCTATCTAGAAAATTAAACCCTGTTAGAGAAATCATGTAGAAGAAATCTAAACATGTAAAGGAAATCTAAACCATGATGGGAAAAAACTAAACCCTATATGAAAATCTAAACTCTATCGTACATCTTAATCATGTACGAAATGTAATTGCGTACCAAGTTCATATGCATAAATAAAAAATATATCATCTATTCGCATGTATAGTGATACACTTGATAATGGTGTTTAAAATTTTACTTATCATTTTGGTATCATTCATACTATGATTTAAAATTGGTTGCGCCTCTGTACCCGGTACAAAATGCGAACTACGTACCAAAATAAGAAATAAGGTGTGTATGAAATGTAATAATTCATACCTTGTCAAGCCAACAAATGATAATATATTTCTTAGATTATAATACATGTTAATGATCTCATTTAACTAAAAAACAAAACACATGTTTACATGTACCGGGTACGGAAAAAGGAATTTCATACCAAAATTATTATGCACTAACAGGTTCGAAAAATATAAAAAACGTACTCATCACAAACATTATACACGAAAAGGTATGAATATCATATATTTCGCAAAAATAAGTTCATCCTAAAACGGAACATCATCGATCGTCGACGACGACGACAGCTCCCTGCTTACAGTGTACAACAAATCCATTCGAAAAATCCTAGAACGAACCAAACAAAGGAAGCACAACTGCTTTAATGTAAATTATTCGATGAAAGACGGAAGGTCAACAACGATGCGGCATGTCGGAGAGAGTAACGTCGCGGAGAGGAGTAGAGGTGCGAATCTTATCCCCCATCGGAGGAGCATGAAGTAAACAACGGAGAAGAAGACAATGAAGAAGAAGACGTTCATGAGGTAGATACGCAGCGGCACATCGTTGGACACCTTGATTGAATCGTCAGAAACCTTGATCAAGTCATCGACGACTTTCTTTTGACGGCGGCAGGCTTCCATCCGGTCGTCTTCTTCACCCTAGAGAGAGAGAGAGAGAGAGAGAGAGAGAGAAAGCAAAGAGCGGTAGGATTGTACTCAATTATCAACATGAACTAAAGAACCTAAATATATTTTGGGAAATTGAGGTTGGGAGAGAGAGAGAGAGAGAGAGAGAGAGAGAGAGAGAGAGAGAGAATTCAAATGTCATATACTTCCAAAATGGTTGTTGGGAAAGGTAGGATATAATTGTCAAACAAATTTAAAGTAAGGGTATTATAGTATTTTTAAGTGTCAGATGGGTATAATTTTAGCATTTTAAGTTTTGTGGGTAAGTTTTGTGTTTGTTAAGTGAAAATGACTATTTTTATGTAATAACTCTAAAATGAAAATACTAGTGTTAAATCACAAAAAAGAATGCTACGATAATATATATATAAAAAAATAAAATCTGAAATTGTATAATTTGGACGATCATCCCAAAAAGAAAAGAGTGTAAAGTGTGAAGAATCAGATGGAGTAAATAAAATGATGAAGACGTTTAAAATTAACAATGGTGATCACGTGTGAGTGATCACTTCAAGGAAAATGATGATTTGCAAACAATGTCACACATGGAATCGAACGGAATATGCAACTGACCGTTCAAACAAAAAAACTATAAACTTTTGTTGCGAACCCGATAGAAATGTTCGGTATGGGTGATTAAGAAATATACCCTCAGTCATACATGTTCTGTGGATCTTGATAGGAACGCTCCACAATAGGTGTCATCTAATGTTTTAGGGGATTTCTTTGCATATAGATTGATCACTAAGGGAGTCGTGTTGAAGTCTAACGAGATGGTGAATGAGCTAAGCAATCAGTACAACGTTCGGGTCTTGCAAGTGAAGAACATCGCGATTGAGATGACGTACGGAGATTTTGAGAAGTCATATCAGAGCTACCTTCTTATATTTATTTACTGAAGGGTTATTATTTACTGAAGGGTAGGAATTCGGGTAGCGTGTATGGTGTTGGAATTTTGGTGATTTAATTGTTCAAATTGAATGAGCAATTAATTGGTTAAGTTTGAGGTGGGAAGTTTGTCCCACATTGGAAAAACAAAGAAGTTTGGACTCATATATATAAGTCAAGGCTCAAAGTATAGAATAATTAATCCTCAAGTGGTGGATTAGGCTTAGCCTTTTGGGTGGTGCGATAGCACCGTCCGAGTCCGCCTCCGCCGTAGCCGTGCACGTCGCACTTATCGCAATGGGCGCTTTGAGGCGCACTTTGCACTTCGCTGAGGAGCTTGAGGGGCCTTTACTTTTCCTAAACCGAGCCAAACATGTGGCTCGAGTCCATGCAAGTGTGTCTAGCGCACGCCGGGAGCGAACCGGTGCGATGGTTCGAACCGAATGGGTGCCAGGCGTGTGCATGTCACAAGCCAGCACCCAAAAATGTGCGAACCAAGGGGCGCCAGCGTGTGTCGACCACACGCCCATGACTCGGGCAGGCTTGTGCCGGGCACGAGCCGAGCGCAGGTTGGCCATGGAGGGGCCGAACCATTGCATTGGTTCGGTTCGTGATCTAGGCCGTCGATCAAGATTTGATCGAACGGTCCAGATCGAAGCACCCCTTCATGGAAAGCCACCTATCTCTCCTATAAATAGAGCCCTCCACAGAATGATCCAACACACCAAAACGAAGATTAATTCTCTCATCTCGTTTTATCCTTCCTTCTTCCTTTTTCACTTACAAAGTCTCGATATTCGAGTAGTTCGACGGATTCTCGACTTGTAGTGCAACAACTCGAGAACGAAGAACCGTTGTATCTTGGAGACAATTGCTATAGTCCGATTGCACTATATCGGAGCAATATTGTCTTACGGAGATAGAGTCTAACTCTAGCCTCGGCTCTGCCCATTTATCGTATTACGGTTCTAACATATGGTATCCTGACAACCCATACCAAAGATCGTCTAGTCTACATGTTTCTTGCTCTTGAACAACCCATTCATGTCTTTCAAGCTGATTTGCTCCGGTATATGATTGTTGTGGATGTATACAGTTGAAGGAAAAAAAAAAAAAAAAAACAGGAAAACTCTATTTATAACTATGAATAAGGATGCGAAGTTTCCTCTTGCAATATGCTTAGGTCCTATCGAGAACGAAGAGTCATGAACTTGGTTATAGTTGAAGGTGCGCAATTGTTTTGGAGCGTCTGATGACTTGTTGATTGTTTCCGATCAACATGTGAGCATCCAAAATGTCGTACAAGTTGTTTACTGCAGTCGAGTACATGGTCTCTACTTACGCTTTGGGAATCTTTCAAGAGGCGGCCTATGCACATGAAGATCCAATATCCGATGAAAATCTTCATTCATACATATCACTGAGTCGTCAGGGAGACAAAATACAAAAGGTTGTGTGATATTGACCTTTCGAGGTGGGCGAGTGTCTAGTCCGGCGTATGAATTTTATGACATCTAATTCGTCGAACCATGAATGTTTGATTAGTAAGGGCTTGACGTTTTCCTATTTGCACAATGCTTGATGTTTCACCAAAAAGTGTTCGCAATAGAACGAAATCCTATCGTAGCACTAGCAAGTAAAACCCAATGTCGAATCTCGAAGGAAAACTTTGCAGGGCAATTAATTATGTAGTAAATCCTAATCTAGCCTAAATCTAGGAAAGCAAGTAAAGAAGAATTTTGAATTTGGTTTTTAAATCCTAGGCAATAAAATAAATTAAAGCAATTAAATCAAAGCAAGTAAATAACTAATCTAGAACTCAAGAAATAAATCTAAGTATTAAACTAAATAAAACGATTAATCTACCTAGGCAAGAATCGAAAAGAAAGCAATAAAGGAAGCATAAAAGAAAGCATAAACTACCTTAGACATAATAAAATAAAATCTGGAAATTTAAAGACAAATAAATTTAACTACGAAAGCTTTAAAAACGAGAGAATTGAAATCGAAGGAAAACGAAACTAAACTAGAACTTGAAAATTGAAAGAACGAAATTAAACTAAGTAAATTAAACGAAGCAATTAAGAAAACGAATCTAAAACTAAAGCAAGCAATTAAAAGCAAGTAAACGAAAGCAATAAATAACTTACGAAATTAACGAAGAACGAAGAACTTGAATTTTACGAACTAAACGAGGAATTCGGATCCGAACAAAGTAAAACTAATCTAGAGTATTTTAATGCTGAAAACTAAGCTAAAACTAATGTAAAAGGGTGTAGACTTCGTGCACAAGGGATAGTATATATAATAGGTATGAAAACCTAATTATACAAGGAAATAACAGCTGGCCGGAGCGTTGGACGGTCGTCCAACGTACGTTGGACGCTCGTCCAACGTCGCACTCGCTCTGCGCTTCTTTTCTACTCTGGACGCTCGTCCACCGTACACTGGACGGTCGTCCAACGCTGGACGATTGCGCGCCTTTCTTGTTTCGGTCGTATCTTCCTCGTCCGAACTCCAAATCGACCTCCGTTTTCGCCTACACGCTCCTATCGAACCCCTCTTCGATATAATGCTTCTTTCTTCTCAATTTCTTCTCATTTCCGTCCTTTTTATCCTACAATACCAAAGACTCCAAAACAACCAAATCATAGCAAAAGACAAACGAAAGAGACACAAAACATAACTAAAACGGACTCGAAAACACTATGAAAATCCTAACATTTACACACCAATCAAACTCCCCCACACTTAGACCTTTGCTTGTCCTCAAGCAAAACAAAACAAACAATAGACTCAAGTATCGTGAACTATATTGGCCTCAAAGCTTTTCAAAAACAACTCTCATGTTCATGATCAAAACTATGCACACAACCTTAGCATCAATCAACACAATCTACTCAACTAATTCAAAGTATGCTAATCCATCAAAGAACACTCCCAAACATGTGAAATTTTGTATATGAAAGTGAACACTCAACTCTCTCAAAGAAAAGATGTAATATAATGCACATCAAGAAGGTTCACTCAACATCAATGCAATGCAACATGTTTACCATAAGCTTGCCTTTAATCTCACCATCTCCACCTAATGTAATACCTACAAACAAGGATAAAAAAGGTCTTTATATAAGCTTGTAATGTAGGGACATTGGTTAAGGTAGGGAATATATAGGCTAAGTGACTCAAAATGCTCTAAATCATCAACCTCTTTTTCAACTCCAACCAAAGTATGGATTTTAATCTCCATCTTCTACCCTCCAACACACCAAATACAAACTCAAAGATGCTAAACTATCAACTTATACAAATCAAAGCTAACTATCCCCTTATGCTTATATTCTTATTCTCTTTTTTTTTTTTTTTTTTTTTTTTTTTTCTAGAGCTCCACTAATAAATGTTCTTTCTAATGTAGAACAAAGGCTCTATTTTTTTTTTCATCCTTTTTTTTTCTTTTTTTTTTTTTTAAGCTCATAGGGATAGCTAACTACATAAATCAAGCATCTAAAACTCCTTTCTCCTCCTTCTTCACCACAATCAAATTTTTCTATTCAACTCCTTCCATATCACCAACTACAACTAAGGATACCCATAATCATCCAAACCTCCTATCATCCGGTTTCACAAAGAATGGCTAATAAAGGCTCAAAAGGGGTAAACAAAGGATTATGAACAAGGTTAGTGTATAGGAATCATGTGGCTACGAAAGAATGGCCTAAGATCATCTCCTAGTTCGTAAATATACTAAGGTCTTGACGGAGAAACAAGGCAAGTTCTAGAAACAATGAAGCATGCACGATCACTCAATCAAAGAATATGCATAAATATGCACAAATAGCTCAAATCTCACGGGTTCAAACTAACTAGTTCCCGACATCATAGCATACATCAAATTCATCAAATAAAATGCGTCGCTTCGCCAAGGTTCCATGCATAATAAAGATCATGAATTTTTCCAAAAATCAACAATTCTCTATCATTGGCCAAGTCCACAATACTATCATCACATGCTTACTTGACTCAATTAACTCCTAAGACTCAACAAAATTAAAAATTGCATGCCAAAAGTTTCAAAGACCCCCCCCCCCCCCCCCCCCCCCCCACACACTTAAAATCAAGCAATGACCTCATTGCGAGAAAATAAAAGGAAAAAGATAGAAAAACTTATCGCATGAAGACAACCAACACACTCGAAATCCCGAGAAGGTTCCAAGTGAGTACCTACAAAACAAACACAAAACAAAATACCAAAGCGTAAAATTGCACAAAATAAAGAAAAAGAAATAAAAGACTCAAAACAAAAATAAAAAGACACTAACAATGCTATGGGTTGAAGAAACCTTGGAACTGTGCGGTGGCTATTGAGGCTGGCGGTCGAGGTCGAAGGCGGTGGCAGCGACGGCGGCAATTACGAACGGCGGCGGCTGTCGCTCTTGGTTGGATCGAATTGGGAGCCCGTCTTGCATTGGACGGTCGTCCAACGTAGTTGGACGCTCGTCCAGAGCGGCTTTCGCTGCAAAATTGAAGAACTCAATTACGTTGGACGCTCGTCCAACATACGTTGGACGCTCGTCCAACGCGGCCTTTGCGAAATTTCGCTCCAATTCAATTCTTTTGCTCCCCCTCGAGGCCTTCCATGCCGTTGTAATCCCTAGAACTAATCCCTGCACAAACATCAAAAAAGAAAAACAAACAAAAAACTACAAAAATAAAGAAAATAAATCCTACTCTACAAAAAAAAAAATAAAATAAACAAAATGGGTTGCCTCCCACCAAGCGCTTATTTAACGTCATTAGCTTGACGAAGGATATGATCAACCTAAGCCCGTAGCACCAAGCGACGTCTTGATGCTCCTTGCGATACACTCATACTCCCTTCTCGAACAATCTCGACGATCCAAAGCGTGGTCATCATCAACTCTCGACTCCCCCACACTTAGCTCGAACTTCTCCTCAAGCATCTTCGAGTTAAACTCTACAAGGAAAGATGTTTCACAAATGGTGAGGTTAGAAAGAAAAGAGTTAATGATCATTTCCTCATTCGATGCATGCGTCGAGCTTTTCTCTTCCACCTCATCAACCTCCTCCAAATTCTGTAGAAATTCCTCGATAATGTCCTCATCTTCATCCACACAACTAAAGAACTCGTCATCCTCTTCTTCGTCAAGGAATTCTTCAAGAGTTGCTACCCTGTCAGAATCTCACAACCATTTACCTCAACAAGAGGGTTAGCAAGCTTAACAAAAGAGCAAGAATGAAGAGAGGAACTAGGAATAGAATGTGAATTTCCAAAAACCGAAAACGTTACCGAACCTCCTTCGCCGGCCATGCTCAATGTACCGGTACCTACATCAATCCGAGCTCGAGTGGTGGCCATAAACGGTCGTCCCAACAAGAGTAGATGACCGGTTGCGCTCTTCGCTCCTTGGCCCTCGTGAAGCACAACAAAGTCGGTAACGACTCGAAGTCCACCAACGAGGACAGTAACATCTTCCACAACTCCCAATGGATTTCTCACGGTGCCGTCTGCTAGCTCAATGCGCATGTCAGTAGGTTGAAGGACTCTTGAGTTAATCTTCTCGAAAATAGAATGCGGCATTAAATTTACCGCAGCTCCTAAATCCATCAATCCCGAGACGGTCTCTCCACTATCCAAAACAATGCTCAAGTCGAAACCTCCCGGATCTCCTCTTTTTGGAAACGAGTTGATAGGCTCGATATCCTTCTTCTCCTTCTTCACGACACTCCGAATAGGTGGAACATACGGGTTGAGCGTCTTGTTCTTCACACGACTTGGAAAAGGAATAGGGGGAACATAAGGGTTGGACGTCTTGTGGAAAAGTCGGGACTCTTTCTCAGCTTCCTCGGGCTCCGTGAGTGCGTTCTGGGCGTTGGACGGTCGTCCAATGTTGGCTGGACGCTCGCCCAAGGTAGGCTTCGCGTTTGGCTCCTTTTCAGCGTTGGACGGTCGTCCAACGTACGTTGGACGCCCGTCCAGCGCGGGCTTCGCTGGGACAATTTCTGGCGCTCGTCCAGGGGCTGGCGTGACTGTGGGCGATCGTCCAACGTTGGACGGTCGTCCAGAGACGCTGGACGCCCGTCCAGAGTGCTGTGCTGCGTCATTTTTGCCGTTGCTCCACTGCTCGCTCGGGCTCCTCCTATCACTTGAACACCCTTGGGGCGACCTTGTGACACCATTGCGTTGTAACACCGTGATTGCATGAGCTTGGTGAGGTGGAACGGGAGGAACATATGGAGGATATTGCACCTCGTTGGCTTGTTGTGGTTGAATCCCTTGGCTCGGAATTCGCCCCGGTTGTTGCATCAAGTGCATGGAACTGGAAATTTGGCCAATTGCCGTCTCGAGCCTCTTTATGTTCGCATCAAGTGCATGGAAACGATCCTCATCGACGGGAGGTTTTGTGGAGGTCCTTGAGGACGAGAATTTGGGTATGATGGTGGTGGTGTAGGAGTAGGTTGAGGTGGGTAATATGGAGGTGGTGGATAATAGGGATGTGGAGGGTATTGAGGAGGTGGATAATATGGTGGAGAAGGATAGTAGGGATTTGGTGGAGGAGGATATGGGTTGTTATATGGTGGAGGGCGACGATATTTAAAATTCGGGTTCGTACCTTGCCCTTGAGGTGGTGGTCCTTGTGGCATGTAACCTTGGGCAGCAAAGACATCGGCTCCTCCTTCATGAGTGAATGCTCCCATGTTGTGGCAAACCTCCTTGATGTGTCCCAACTCTCCACAAACTTCGCATTGGTCTGGTTTCCTTTCCTCCTCCTTCGGGGCCGGTGCACTTTGCTTCATCTTCAAGTTTTCGAGATCCCTTAACATGTCGGCCATTTGCTTCTTCAAATCGGGACTCATCGAAATCGCACTCGCCTCCACTTTCCTCGGTCTAACTGATTTTTGTTGAGAACTCGCAGCGAGCGTCTCGAAAATATCCTTCAACTCGTCAGCTGTCTTGACCGCTATGTTGCCTCCGGCCGAACTATCCACCATGAATTGACAAGTTTGGTTGAGGGCGTCGTAGAAATATTGCCAAAGCAACTCCGATGCCATTTGATGATGGGGGCATTGTTGAAGTAGCTCTTGGAACCTCTCCCATGCTTCGTGAAACGGCTCATCGTGGTCTTGGGAAAAATTCATGATCTTCGATCGCACCTCTTGCGTCTTGCGGTTCGGGTAGTACTTGAGCATGAATTTCTCACACACCGCATTCCATGTGGTGAGAGAGTTGGCCGGGAGCGCTAAATACCATGACTTTGCTCGATCCTTGAGGGTGTACGGGAAGCACTTCATCTTCAAGTTATCCTCCGTGAGTCCCGAGAGTGGGAAAGTCTGAACCACCGTGCAAAATTCTCGGATGAATGTCAAAGCATCTTCGTTGGGCAGCGCGTGGTAGGATGGGAGCAACGCCATGTGGTGAGGTTTAAGCTCATGATTCCTGACCGCTTCCGTCAGGACAATCGCCGAAGTGGTGGCTGTGAATGTGGGGCGAGCAAAATCGCCCATGACTCTAGCTGTCATGGCTTCGGGCTTTGCAAACAACAAGACTAAACCAAAGTCTTGAGAATCGAACTCCTCCTTCTCCTTCGCGGCTAAAATCGCTTTCCTCCGATGAATGTTGTCGAAATAGGGCGCTAAATTCCTTTGAAGACTTCGGCGACCATGCATAAACAACACTCAACAAACGGGTTAAACGCACCGAGTGGAAGAAACAAGAAAATCGAAGAAACACAAATAAAAATAAAACAAATAAAAATACTACACAATAAATCGCCTAAAGTTTTCCCCGGCAACGGCGCCAAAATTTGTTTCACCAAAAAGTGTTCGCAATAGAACGAAATCCTATCGTAGCACTAGCAAGTAAAACCCAATGTCGAATCTCGAAGGAAAACTTTGCAGGGCAATTAATTATGTAGTAAATCCTAATCTAGCCTAAATCTAGGAAAGCAAGTAAAGAAGAATTTTGAATTTGGTTTTTAAATCCTAGGCAATAAAATAAATTAAAGCAATTAAATCAAAGCAAGTAAATAACTAATCTAGAACTCAAGAAATAAATCTAAGTATTAAACTAAATAAAACGATTAATCTACCTAGGCAAGAATCGAAAAGAAAGCAATAAAGGAAGCATAAAAGAAAGCATAAACTACCTTAGACATAATAAAATAAAATCTGGAAATTTAAAGACAAATAAATTTAACTACGAAAGCTTTAAAAACGAGAGAATTGAAATCGAAGGAAAACGAAACTAAACTAGAACTTGAAAATTGAAAGAACGAAATTAAACTAAGTAAATTAAACGAAGCAATTAAGAAAACGAATCTAAAACTAAAGCAAGCAATTAAAAGCAAGTAAACGAAAGCAATAAATAACTTACGAAATTAACGAAGAACGAAGAACTTGAATTAAACGAACTAAACGAGGAATTCGGATCCGAACAAAGTAAAACTAATCTAGAGTATTTTAATGCTGAAAACTAAGCTAAAACTAATGTAAAAGGGTGTAGACTTCGTGCACAAGGGATAGTATATATAATAGGTATGAAAACCTAATTATACAAGGAAATAACAGCTGGCCGGAGCGTTGGACGGTCGTCCAACGTACGTTGGACGCTCGTCCAACGTCGCACTCGCTCTGCGCTTCTTTTCTACTCTGGACGCTCGTCCACCGTACACTGGACGGTCGTCCAACGCTGGACGATTGCGCGCCTTTCTTGTTTCGGTCGTATCTTCCTCGTCCGAACTCCAAATCGACCTCCGTTTTCGCCTACACGCTCCTATCGAACCCCTCTTCGATATAATGCTTCTTTCTTCTCAATTTCTTCTCATTTCCGTCCTTTTTATCCTACAATACCAAAGACTCCAAAACAACCAAATCATAGCAAAAGACAAACGAAAGAGACACAAAACATAACGAAAACGGACTCGAAAACACTATGAAAATCCTAACATTTACACACCAATCACTTGACGTATTTCGCATTATAGTACAAAAATGGTTTGACGAACATTGATCGAGTGCTTTTTTTAAGAGACCATGAACTTGCCAAGAAAGCATACTTGAAGATGTTGGCATGACATGAATGGGCATGTGGCTACCCGCGTCGGTCAACACTCATGCCCAATATGTACAGGTAGAAGGTGATAACTCAGTTATATTGTTGACCTACAAAACTTGACGTGCTCGTGTCGTGAGTTTGAATTGGATATGATTTCTTGTCGACACGCTCATGCAACCCTAAGGTACAAAATAAATCATATATGTTTAGTATTTTTAATGTAATGATATAAGTGAAAGCTTCATACATATTTTTTAGGTACTCTGGTGGGTAGGGTAGTGATTATGTGAGTAATTATTTCAAGCGTTTTACCTCAATAGCCACCTATACGCCAAACATTGAGCCGGTTTCTCATCCGGATTTGTAGAACGTGCTCGAAAGCGTGTCATCATGCACTGTGCGCCGTCCTCTAATACCTTGACAAGTTGAATGACCAAGGATGACAAGCGCAAGATCTAGAGCAGAAAGAACATCAACCTCGAGAATTGTTCTCGATGTAGGAAAGTTGGGCACAATAGGAGAGTGTTTAGAAATTTAATCCCAATCGGAGGTGTTGACCTGAATATACCGCCTTGTTGGGAATTGTTAAGGACAAATATGTTAAGGGGGAACCAATAAGGGACATATTAGAAATGAAGTGTTGTTTTGATTTGATCCCAAAACCCCCAAGTGTCCTATTCCCAAGCGACCCATTTTTGGTGTAGATAATAGGTTAGAAATTTTTCTAAGCCCACACTGTTAGGTTGGCTTAAATTTTGCTTAGGTTTTTAGACTGCAGAAATCCCAAGTGAAGGCCACTCACTTGAGTGTGTTTTCCAAGTTAAGCAGGTCTACCGAGCCGAAGTGAAGCGTGCCGAAGAATAGCGAAGCGAAGCGAGCGCTACAGTGGAATCGAAGCGAGTCCACCAAAGCGAAGCAAAGCGAGCGCTACAAAGAAAAGCCGAAGCAAGTCAACACGGGTCAACAATTTCTAAAGCGGTCACTCGGGAACTTCACTTCCCAAACGACTCGCTATAGAATGACCTTGAAGCGACTCATGTCAAGCGGACGCTACAACTTCAAAGTGAAGCAAGCCACTACCTACCAGAAAGTGACAACACAATTCCCGCTCCTATTTCAAACTCCAGTCAACTTGAGATCGTCGCATTAATTGCGAGATCTCCACGTGTCGAATGCGGAGTGGAGCAGAGGAGTTGACTGCCAGGCCGACAGGACACCGCTACAGTACTGGCTCGCCCCAATTACTGTTGAAATTGTATTTTAGCCATCTTTGGCAAAGAGACAAACTGGCGCGCCTGAAAAGTTATCCGCCTGTGCAAGTACTGTCGAGAGGAGGAGGGACAAGGCCACCTACCAAGCAACGGATCTCGGCCAAACCTCCGCCTATAAATAGTGAAGGATCAAGACGTGAAGAAGTAGAACACTACTTGAGCATTCGAGCGCCTACAGCAAACAAACACTCCCAGCCTTCAAGCATTCATACGAGTTTTTGTTTCAAGTGTTCTCCGAGTTTCCAGTTGCATCGGAACTCGTCTTCACAACCTTCACACCTAGAATTCTAAGCCCATTCCAAATCCTGCTTAGAAGAAGAGCTCTAGCCTACTTTACACTTACTGTAAAGAGCTCTTCATAGTGTGTTCGTCGTAAACCAAAAACCCTAACTCTAAAGTCTGTTCGTTAGGTTTTTGTGTTCATCGTCAGGTTGTTTCGATCCAAGGCTCTACTTTCCTCGATAGTAGAAGCCTCGATCATAGAGTTTAGATCCAAGCTTGCACTTACCTCGTTCGTGTAAAGCTCAATCGAAGCTAGGCTGTAAGGAGAGCCCGCAATCTCCCTGTCGTCGGACCGAAGCGAGTAAAGCTTATAGTCCAGTTTAGGTTTTAGTAGTGAACCCGCAATCACTGCAGTTGTCGTCGGATCCAAGTGAGTGAAGCTCGATCTCGACTAGGTTTTTGAAGGACCCGTAACCTTCAAGTTCTTGAGGGAAGAGAACCAGTTGCTTCGTGCAACAAGTGGACGTAGGTGCTTTGCCACCGAACCACTATAAATCTTGGTGTCGTATCTCTCTAAACCCTAAACTCTTTATTTCTTTTGTTTGATTATTCATTGCACCTGCATCTAAACAAACATAACTTGGAACTTTAAATACTTAGGAAAGATTTAGCTCACCGAAATTCCGCATTTAGAGTAAAGTCTCACTCTTGATCAAGCTCTAAGCTTAGGTCAAGAGAACTGCTATCACTATAGATCCAGCCCTTGGCTAGGTCTTAAGTTCAGAAGCGAGCACTTTACTTCATCTCTGAGTTCGAGGAATTTGAAGTTGAAAAACTTCAAAACACGTATTCACCCCCCCCCCCCCTCTACGTGTTTTTCCTCTTACAAACCGGGACCAACAAGTGGTATCAGAGCAGCGGTTCTTTCGAGCCTCTGCTTTGCATATCCGAAGTGAGTCCCCACTCACTTCAGTTGTCTCACTGAACCGGACCTCTTTCCTAAGTGCATAAAACCCTCACCCACGCATACTGCATTACTACTGATAGTTTGCTATGTCTACATACAGTGCATCGAATCTTCCACAGTTCTCTTTCGAAGGATACGAGACATGGAGCTTTCGAGTAGAGAGCTTCCTTTGCTCCATCCACGACCGGATGTGGGAAGTGATAGAGGAAGGACCAATCGAGATTAAGAAAGCTGTGTCTGTTGATGTTCCAGCTGCAGAAGGCCGTCCTGCTCATGTCAGGCAGACATATGTCGAGAAGGACAAGGATTAGTACAATCCTACTGACTTCAAGATCGCGAACCTTGATAAAATCGCACGCCACACGATGCAGAGCACTGTATCGGATGCCTATCTACCAAGGATTAGGAAGTGTGCGACGGCGAAAGAAATGTGGGAAACCCTAGCCCTCATTTCTCAAGGAACGGACAAGATCAAAGAAAACAAACTTGCCGTACAAATGCGGGAGTTTGAAAGTCTGATAATGAAGCCAGGAGAGTCCATCGCCTTCGAGATGAGAGTCACCAACATCATTGCTACTCTCAACTCACTTGGGAAGGAACTCACAGACAAGGAAGTGAATCTGAAGATTGTTCGAGCTCTCACTAGGAAGTGGCAGACAATGAAGGAGCTGTACCTAGCTACCAAGGATCTGTCAAAGCTCACGCCGGAGATCCTGTTCTCCGAGCTCAAAGCCCATGAATTCGATCTAAATTGAATGAGCCTCGACGATGAGGATGAAGCTCCCACGACATCGAAAGGGGTCGCCTTCAAAGCTGCTGAAGGACCAAGCGACCAGACACTCGCTAAGATGTCAAGAGAAGAACTAGAAGAGCATGTTGCGTTCTTATCAAAGAACTTCAACAAGATGAACTCGCGTGTGGGCAAATACAAGAGATTTTACAAGCAGTACAAGGGAAGGAGCAATGATGCTCGTGAAGGCAAAGGAAAGAAAGAAGAGACGACCAAACCGATCTCAAGGGACATGATGGAAGTGGAATGCTACCACTGCCACAAGATGGGCCATTACAAATCTGACTGCCCGAAGCTGAGTGCAAAAGAGCGAGAGGAACTGAAAGCCAAGAGAGATGCTCCCAGGTGAGCGCTTGTAGCAAGCGAACAGTCAGTCGCTTCAACTGAAGATGTCTCAAGCGACTCGGATGCATTCACTGATCCCAACTCCAGTGAAGGAGAAGATCTGGGATTGATGGCGCTCACCGACGAGGAGACTGGAGAGGTATTTATCTATCCCTCATCAAGTTCAATTACACTCGCACACACTCACCAAGAGGAAGATAATTCCTCGACATGGAGTGAGTTGCTTGACAAACACATCAAACTGTCAAGTGACCACAAAGTGTTGAAACAAGCTTTGTCTCAAAGCGAGAAGGAGAACCGAAAGCTAGCCACTGAGCTTGACCAAGTCAAACTTAACTTAAGGGCTATGACTAGTAAGTTCGAGGATCTCTTCGCTAGACATCAAAGCTTGGAAGGAAGGTATGAAACCCAATCCAATCTAGTGGCCAACTTAAACAAAGCCTCGTATGCAAGGCATGCACTAGAGAGCTCACTCCTACCTTTTGGTAGAAAGGGAGGACTCGGATATGAGGGTGGACCTTCCAAGCCTACTGTCTTTGTTGGTGCTTCAAACACAACACCATCAGTCACTTTGGATGTGCCCACTGCCTCCAAAGCGACCACCAACAAAGATAAAGGCAGAGTGGCTGAGAACCCTAAGAAGAAGCCAATGAAGATGTCTATATCTTCAAGGGCAGAATCTAAGGGCAAGCAAAGTTCAACAGCCCCAAGCACTCAAAATGCTAAAACTTACCAATCCAAGGGTAATGGGAAAGCTGTTGAAGCTTCTAAGTCTCAAGCCAAGACACGAGAGACAAAGGATCTACCTCCTAAAAAGAGGAGTAATGTCTATGTGTCACGTTATCCGGACTGGAGATGGTCCAACCGGACTAACGTTGAGGGGGAAGTATTCGAAGCACCAAGAAGGTTGCTTCAAACTTCCAAGGTTACTCAAGCGAGTCGGGGTCAAAACCCTAGTCTGACCACTTCGAGGAAACCAAGCGAGCCGCTACGAAAGACTGTAAAACCTAAGTCAGTCTCTATGCCTGTAGCTAATCCGAAGCGAGTCGCTTCAGGATACAAGCAAAAGGGTAAGAGCATAGGTATGCCTCAAGCGAGTCGCTACCCCTCTTGCACACACCGCTGCACTTGTGAAACTGCCTTAAAGCAGAAGTCACAATTTAGAAAGGCAGAGAAGCCCAAGACACACGCTCACTCTCAAAAGAAAGTGAAGCAAGTGTGGGTACCAAAAGGGACTAACCTGCAAGGACCCAAACTGATTTGGGTACCAAAATCTGTCTAAATGCAGGTGAGCGCCATGGACCCCATGCCAAGTGAAGGTCAACAAATCTGGTACTTGGACAGTGGATGTTCAAGACATATGACTGGCATTAGAGCTCTACTTCAAGACTATGTTGAGAAGAAGGGTCTACACGTAACCTTTGGTGACAACTCTCGAGGAATCACTAAAGGATACGGCGCACTGAAGATCGGAAAGATCAAGATTGAAGAAGTCTCCTACGTGGAAGGACTGAAGCACAACTTGTTATCCATCTCACAATTCTGTGATAAGGGATACAAGGTGGAGTTTATCTCCAACAAGTGCATTGTGAAGAACAAGCTCACTTCCCAGATTGTGCTCACTGGAATTAGACAAAGGAACGTCTACATAGCACAATGGGAAAGCTGCAAAGAGGATACGTGCTTAGTCGCAAGGAGTGCTACAGAAATGGGATGGCTATGGCACCGACGATTGAACCATCTCAATTTCAAGACAATCAATCGCATAGCTCGAAAAGGTTTGGTGCAAGGCTTACCTAATGAAGCCTTTGTAAAAGACCATCCATGCTCACCATGCCAACGAGTGAAGCAGACGAAGAAGCACTTCGCCAGTCTTGAAGAAGCTTCATCCAAGCGTGTGCTCGAGCTGCTTCATATGGATTTGTTTGGTCCAGTCACTCCAGTCAGTGTGAATGGAAGAAAATATACTCTAGTTGTAGTCGACGACTTCTCTCGCTACACTTGGGTCGTATTTCTCTTTAGCAAGAAGGAGACACTGGCCAAGCTACCACAACTTCTTAAGCGACTAGCTGTGGAGAAAAACCAAGCGATTGCCACCATTCACTCCGACAAAGGCACTGAGTTCATAAACTCAACCATTGAAGCATACTGCACGGAGCATGGCATAGCACACCAGAATTCCTCAGCACATACACCTCAACAGAACGGAGTTGCTGAAAGAAGGAACAGAATCATCAAAGAAGCCGTTCGATCCATGATTGCTGACTCGAAGCTCCCGATGAAGTATTGGGCTGAAGCTGCCAATACAGCATGCTACACGCAGAATCGAACGCTTCTCAATAAACGGCATGACAAGACACCATATAAAATATGGACAGGGAGAATTCCTAACATATCTTATTTCCATATCTTTGGTTGTAGGGTCTTCATTCACAACAATGGGAAGTCACAGTTGAAAGCTTTCGAAAGCAAAGCTGATGAAGGAATATTCTTAGGATATTCTACATCTAGCAAAGCTTACAGAGCATTCAACTGTAAAACCCTAATTGTGGAGGAATCACCCCATGTCGTATTTGATGAGTCTTCTTTGAGTCTTCCACAGGAGCAGGTTCAAGCAAACGAGATGAATCAAAGCGAGGAACCCGTCAATTCACTGACTTGGGACATGCTTGAAGATGATGAAGAGATCAAGGACTCAAGCGAGCAGAATGTCCAAGGGAAAGTTGAAGCTGCCCCCAAGACACCTGAAGCGAGTGCAGGCCAAACACCCAATCCAGCCACTTCAGAAGGAGAAGCAAGCGACCAGGAAGAAGATGAAGACGAAGTTAGTGGATCCAAGCGTGCATGGCTCAAGGATCACTCACCAAGTCAGATCATCGGAGATCCATCCAAGGGTGTAGTGACCAGAAGTCAAGTGTTCGGAGAAAGTGCCATGTTCAGTTGCTTTCTCTAAAACATTGAGCCGACATGCGTGGAGGAAGCCCTAGCTGATTCCAATTGGGTGATCGCCATGCAAGAAGAGCTCAACCAGTTCACAAGGAGCGACGTATGGTACCTCGTGGATCGTCCCAAATTCCAGCATGTTATTGGCACCAAATGGGTGTTCAAGAACAAGACGGATGAGGACCGCAACGTCATGAGAAACGAGGCTCGACTCGTCGCTAAGGGCTATTGCCAAGAGGAAGGAATCGACTTTGATGAGACCTTCGCTCCAGTGGCACGGCTTGAAGCGATCAGACTATTTCTTGCCTATGCAGCGGCCAAGAAATTCAAGGTCTATCAAATGGATGTCAAGAGCGCGTTCCTCAATGGCGAGCTGAAAGAAGAAGTGTATGTGGAGCAGCCACCGGGTTTCGAGCAAGGAGATAAGGTGTATCGATTGAAGAAGGCCCTATATGGATTGAAGCAGGCGCCTAGGGCATGGTACGATACCCTTTCTCAGTTTCTAGTGGATAATGGATTCCACAAAGGAAAGATAGATCGGACTCTCTTCACCATCAACCATGGAGAAGACATGCTGTGGGTCCAGATCTACGTAGACGACATCATATTTGGGTCACCAAACCAGTCGCTTAGCGAGAAGTTTGGAGAGCTAATGAAGACCAAATATGAGATGTCCATGATTGGTTTGATGAGTTGCTTCCTAGGTCTTCAAGTAAAGCAACAGGATGATGGAATCTTCATCAATCAAGCCAAGTATACTCGAGATATGCTTGCCAAGTTCGGTGTTCAGCACGCTAAAGCTGTGAAGATCCCAATGAACACCAACTGGAAGATGGAGCCAGACCTAGATGGGAAGTCTGTGAATGCTACAGACTACCGAGCTTTAATTGGATCCCTTCTATATCTCACTGCAAGCAGGCCAGATATAGCTTTTGCAGTTGGAGTCTGCGCTCGCTTCCAAAGTAATCCCAAGCACAGCCATCTTGAAGCTGCCAAAAGAATTCTTCGATATTTAAAGGGCACTGTCAACATGGGGCTGTGGTATCCAGCGGAGGACAATTTGGAGCTCACTGGATACTCAGATGCTGACTATGGAGGATGCCGTGTTGATAGGAAATCAACATCGGGCACTTGTCAGTTCTTGGGAAGCAAGCTGATCTCATGGTTCTCGAAAAAGCAAACTAGTGTAGCTACCTCAACGACTGAAGCTGAATATATGGCCGCTGGAAGCTGCTGTTCTCAAATTCTATGGCTTCGTCAGCAGTTGAAGGACTACAGAGTTGAAGCTAATGAGATTCCAATTTTCTGCGATAATAACAGCGCTATATGCATCTCGCAGAATCCAGTGCTTCACACCAGATGCAAGCACGTGGAAATTCGACATCACTTCATTCGTGATCACGTCGAGAAGAAGGATATCAAGCTCGAGAAAATCCATACCGATCTCCAACGAGCAGATATCCTCACCAAGCCTCTAGCTGAGTCTCGTTTCAATCAGTTATGCATGGAATTAGGGTTACTAGACCCTGGTGAAGAGTGCTAGATCTAGGATGCACGAAGGAGTTGTCGCTTGTTCTTTAAGCGTCACTCGCTTCGGATCTTCACCAACTCAAGCGAGTTACTTCAAAATTCCACTCGCTTGAAGAAGGAGAAATAAGGTGGAGAAAGGTGGAGTGTTGGAAGACGTTCCCTACCCGCTTACAGGAATTGTTAAGCCTTTGGTTAAGGGGGAACTATTGTTTGCTCTCGGAGCAAGCTACTTCCAAAGCGAGCAAGGAAAGCTGCTACCTAGCCTAGGATTCCTAGCGAGTGGGTATAAACACTCGCAAGTGTCGTTTCTAGTAACGGTTGTGGGGTCTTGTATCGGGCATTCCCACGTAATAATGGTGAAAGCTTAGGCAGGGCTGGCACCTAGACCTTGCGTCCTCTTCCCATCTTTCCGCCGAAGAGGAGCAAGCCCTCTCATCTCCTTCATCGTGGATAAATATTAATTCCTTACTCACTCTTCATAGAGTTGAGCTGCCGAATGTCTATCCATTCCTCCCCCACTTTGAATTTTGCATCGCTTCAATTAACCCTAATCTGGGTCAAGCGAGTCGATTGCAAATTCATGTTGTAGCGCGTAGGAGGAAGCTTGAAGAGTTACCTTTTACTTGAAAAGGTTGCATGACTGGTGACATGTCTTTGCGTAAAAACGAGATTGTCTTGTCGGAGCTCTCATTGTCATCCTGTCCTAATCCGCCCTGAGATAAGGATTTGTACTCATCTCCCATTCATCGTGAATAAGTACACTTACGTGAAGCTCCCCTCTGGGTTGTAGTAAGCTTGTGTACATTATTCATTCCCCCCCCCCCCCCCCCCCTCCCCCATTCTTTCGATGGAGGAGTCTCTAACTCGTAGAGGAAGATGGAAGAGATGAATGCCATGAAGTCAAAGCTTGAAGATAGATCCATCTAAAGGATTTAACAAGTGGTGCCAAGTAACTTCAGCAAATAAGTGGTATCAATCTCCTACGAAGTGAGATTGACTGGTAAGCGTTTCAATTCAAGTACACTAAGTAATGTGAAGCGTGCTAGAAACCTTCATTTACTATGTGGAAAATATGAAATGAATCTGACACAAATACAAAGAGGAAAACATTCTTGTTTATCCTCGAAGTATGTAAGTCAGAAACATTCTAAATTAAGCAAAGAAATTTCATTTCTTATTCTAGTCGTTACAGATGGCGAAGCTAGTGCCACGTCACTAAAGCAAGCCATCGCAAGCGAGTGCGGAACAATCACTCTAAGCGAGTACTCCGCGAGCGATTAAAAGCCAAAGCGGTCAAACTCGAAGCGAGCGGGTACGAAGCGAGTATGAGCTGTCTGCACTCGAGTGCAAAATTTCACTTTTTACTTTAGCATTTAATGCAGCGGCGCGTAGACAGAGAAAAGACAGGCGCGTGCGACTCAATTCAAAGAAAAGTGGGAAAATCGCCCTTGATCCAGCCGTCGAATCTGAACAGTTCCATAATCCGAACCGTTGGATCAACGCCGATTGGTGAGACGAATCATAGAAGGCCACGTGGAAACGCCAAGTCAAGTTGGCGGTTCACTTTTACTGTGATGACGCCGGACACATCAGATCCATCACCGAGGGTCCGCCGCCTACGCACAGGATTCTCGAGGATATTACTGTCTTTCCCTTGCCACGTCAGCCGAACCCTAGTTCTATATATACGCATCGACGGAGATCTGCAGAAAATTTCACAACTCTCTAAAATTACCATTCTCGTGCAAGATCTGCGTCTCTGCAACTCACGAGTCTCAAACCCCCAAAATCTTGAATCTTTCTCAAATCTCGCTACATAAACAGCCATGGGAAAGAAGGAGAAGACACAAACGATGGAGCAATTTCTGAACTCCATTGATAACAACATCAACGTTGAACCACATCTCGATGAGATTGTGGTAACGGAGAACGGATTCTTCCGCAGGGCTGTGATCACGGCCGGCCTGTGGAAGTTCGTGAAGGCATAGCCACAACAGATTCTGGCCAAGGCCATCGCCGAGATTCTTCTGAATCTCAAGGAGAGAGAAGAAACATCAACTTTCACCGATCCACAGGAAGGAAGGCGTGTGGAGATCGAGTTGAGCAGAATCGCCAGTGTATTCGACCTACCGAAGATCGGACCAGACTCCTTGACAGAACTTGAAATGTCTGTTCAAGTGGAGCATGCACGATTTGCCAAGAGGAGAGGCGAGAAGTTTGAAAATCCGAAGCAGAGCAACATCAGGAACGATCTATTTACTCCGTTCAACTTTATCTGCGAGTTGTACATGAAGTCAGTGCTTTGCGGTGTTGGTTCGCTGAGCCAGTTGTCCGACACCAAGATCTTCGCCACCTCTGTCATCGTTGATAGCTTGACAGGGACAAGCTTCAACTGGCACCGCTGGTACATCAACCAGATTCATGAAGTTGCGAAGGATTTCAAGCTCGAGGAGGGAAGTGACGACAAAATTCTTCGCAAGGGAAAACTAAAAATTTTCTCCAGAATCTCCTACGCCCTGGAGAATCTGTTCGAGAACATGAGGTGGGATGGCGAGAAAGACACAGCCGAGTACAAAAAGAATACCATCTACTTCGATTCATGGAAATCAGAGAAGCTCCCGATCGACCGAGAATTCATCAATGTGACAGTTCCCCCCTCCGCTCCAGTCTCTGAATCTTGTAGCGAGGCGGAAGAGGGAAAGGAAGCTCCTTCACCATCGAAGCGAGCCGCTCCGAGGAAAGCACGGTCAAAGCGACCTGTGAAAGTTCAACGTGTTACTGCCATCATTGAAGAGAGCGAGGCTGAGATGCAGCCGCTCGAAAAGGAAGTGGAAGAGGAACAACCCCAGCCTTCCCCGATTCAAGAACTCCAACCCCAATCCTCACCACCCAAAGACCAAACACCCCAGACTCCCCCAGCTCAAATACAAACTCAAACCCAACCACCACCCGAACCTCAAACTTCCACAACCGCACAACCCCAACCCCAGAAATCTCCCTACTCCACACATGAAGAAGAATCTACATCTTCTTTCAAACTACCAGATACACCCTTCCTCTCCACAGACATTGAAGGGATGTACACCCTCTTCACCCCAACCGCTCAACAAATCCAACCTCAAACCACCCAACCAGAAACCATCCAAGCTTCCACCCCCAACTCTCCATCCTCATCAGCTGAATCTTCTGATACCGCCCAAACAGCTGACACCAACATCACCACAATCCCGCCAACACCACCACCTCCATCTGCAGAACAGAAAGCTCTTGAACGGTACGTTAAGGACCGGGAGCAAGCTGCAGAGTTAATCCATAGACGATACCCCTCCGTGGAGATGACCAATGAGTTCTTCACCAGAGCCGTCGATTTCCTCACGTATATTACATACAGAGGAACAAAATACTACAAGATTTTCAATCTTTTGAAAGCTCTGAAGGAGGAGGTGATTGAAGCGAAGGAAGTGGAAGTGCTCAATTTCATCGGAGCTGATGGTTTTCATGTGTTCATCAATGAAGCCAACTACTGGGAGATGCTCAATGCCAGGGTGTTGCGTGAATATCCAGATGCGTCCATCCCCGACCGAGTGCCGTCAAAACATGAACTCCGCTTGATAAAGGAGCACGAGGTGGAAGTGGAGGCAAAGGATGTGGAGATCTCCAATCTTCAAAGTGAGATCACCAAGAAGGATGAGGAGCTGACGAAGAAGGTGTTGGAAGTCAATAATCTGCGTGCAGATTTTGACAAGAAGAAGGGTGAACCGGAGGAGGATATTGAGGAGAAATATAAGCTGGTGAGTGAGAAAGAAAATTTGATGGAGGAGAGGACGAAGCTGGTAGAGGAGTTAGAAAAGAATGATCAAGAGCTCAAACAGTCTCTTGAGGCTGAGAGGAGCAGATTGAAGGAGATGAATGCCAAGTTTGTGGCTTTGGAGAGGGAAGTAAATGTCGAGAAGGAGGAAAAGAGGAAAATGAGGAATAATTACATGGAGAACATCAATAAGGCCACTGCAAACGTTGAGAAGATGGAAAAGCAAATCTCCAGAAATAAGGAGAAGATAGTCCAGTTGGAAGGCGATCTGAACCGGGCAAACTTGAGGAAGCAGTCACTTGAACTGGAAGTTCAGATCCTTACCAGCAAGCTTGATGAAGCAAATGCTGAACTTGAGAGCCGGCGGAGGAGTGCTCAAGCCTTGGACTTGAAGCAGGCATAGTTGAGTATTTTGCTTGACAAAGTGAAGAAGATAGCGGGAGACTATGCCGTTAAAATGTCTGCAGTTGCTCAACTCAACGTTTCCTTGAACCAACGAGAGCGCTACCTGGCCACCACCAAAGTTGAGCTTGAAGCATCTCAAGCCCACTTCGACTTCTCCTTGCAAGAAGAAAGGAAGAAGATCACAAGAGATGTTGAAGCGGAGCTGGACGCTCGCTTCAAGGAAGTGGAGCCGTTGGAAAGGTTGATGATTTCTGTGAAGGAGAGGGAGAAGCAATGCCAGTACTTGCTTGAGGAAATCTCTATCAAAACATCAGAAATCGTGCTCTTCAAAGAGCATGTATTTGCAGAACGTGCAGAGAGGATGCTCCAAGCTGTCCTGAGCAAAGTCAATGATCTACACCAATCCATCAGCGGAAAGGTGACTATTCCCGCCCCTGGCAGTCTTGATGATGCCAAAAGGGGGGAAATGATTGTGAAACCAACCGAATCTACAAGAGCAGGTGGAGAAGGAGGAAGTGGAGTTAGAGAGGAAAGGCTGATAGAAGGAGGAAGTGTTGGAAGGATCGAAGCCAGTGGCTTGATCGCAGGGGGAAGCGGACCCGGAGGAGAATGAAGTGGAGCAGTGGAGGAAGAGATGGATGAAGCTCGGGTAGAGCTGGCGAGGAAGAAAGGAAAGGACAAGGTCCTTGAAGAACCCCGAAGGCCATCTGCCGGGAAGCTACTTGGCTCTTCTATAGCCACTCATCCCCCGGTTGCTCCATTGACCAAGGAGCAAAGAGAACGGCAGATTGCAGAGGATGAACCATTGGCCCGTTCCCTGGAGAAGGAGTTTGAGCTTCCACAAAAAGCTTTGTTTGGAAGCTTCCAGGCAGGCGCTTCAGGTGCGCCCGCTACAGCTGCTGCTCCTGCTCCAACGGATGTTGGCACTGCTTCTGCAAGCCAGACCATTGTGCCTCATCATTCAAAGCAGATGCCACCCCCGCCACCTCCTACTCAAAAACAGCCCTTGAAGCGGACTGCGCCTGAGTCCAGGGAAGAGGACCCTGCAGCCAAGCGACAAAAGATGCAGCAGGCTATCACTGAAAAATCTAGCCGCTTCGAGAGGAGACAGAAACAGGCAGAAGAGAAGAAGAGAAGGAAGGATAAGGACGAGGAGGTGAAGAAGAAGAGGCTAAGGAAGATAGATGAGCGGATTGAGTTGCACTGGAATGAAGTGAGACTCATTCAGTCCGCTATCGCACGAAGCGCCTACATTCCTCACACTCCTGAGGAGTCTGAAGCTGTCCAGACTCAAGCTTGGATGGACACCTGCCGAGTCACTACGACGGAGATGATCGATTCCGGCCGCTACTCGCCCTAAGAACATGACTACATTCGCAAGCGAGTCAATGAGAAGCTTCCAAAGTGGAACACTGTCTCCAGTGCTAAATTCAACACAATCATGAAATAGTTGACGAGCAGGACGGAGGAGGAGCTGGCCACGCGAAGGGATCATCATCCAGACTCGAGGCAAATCGAAGACTTCATCCCGGGAGATCTTCTTGGGACATGGCTTATCCTAAAGGACAAATTCATCAAGGCCTACTACTACTGGCAAGTAGTGCCTTATCAGGATAAGTGCTCAAGAATGGATGCTCTCAACAACTTCTTGTGCCAATACAATGAACGGTTGCGGCGGAAGATCTTTACATTGGCGGAGAAAGCTGAGCCTTTACCTCTCATCGTCAAAGTGCCCGCAGTGAAGGAGTTTCCCATGCCGTTTCAACCCAAATCTTCGGTTCCTAACCGAAAAATCATTGATGAAGAAGTTGATGAAGCTCTGAGATTGGAGGGCAGGTGGAGAGAAAGTCAGCACAACATCATGTCAATGGAAGTGAATGTCCTGTCTGCCTACTACATCGAAGAGGAGACAGAGGAGAAGAAGAAGGAAGAGGAGGAGAAAGAGAAAGAGGAGGAGGAGAAGAACAAGCCCACAACAGCTGATCCATGAACTTAAAATTCCATATGTTTTGAACTGCTGTGTTCATATATCCCAATTTTATTTTCTGTCTAAACTTGTGTCAATTTACAAGCTTTGTGAATGATTTATCCTTATGCTACAAAACTCAACAATTTAACCGAGACAAAAAAGGGGAAAGGAACTTAAAAGAAAAATTTCAAACAAACATGCAAAGGAAGCAGTCACTTGAAGTTCCTTCCACGGTTAAAAAGGCTAATTCTTTTAGTCTAAAGTCATTGGGTTTTGGCATCATCAAAAAGGGGGAAATTGTTGGGAATTGTTAAGGACAAACATGTTAAGGGGGAACCAATAAGGGACATATTAGAAATGAAGTGTTGTTTTAATTTGATCCCAAAACCCGCAAGTGTCCTATTCCCAAGCGACCCATTTTTGGTGTAGAAAATAGGTTAGAAAATTTTCTAAGCCTACACTGTTAGGTTGGCTTAAATTTTGCTTAGGTTTTTAGACTGCAGAAATCCCAAGTGAAGGCCACTCACTTGAGTGTGTTTTCCAAGTGAAGCGGGTCTACCAAGCCGAAGTGAAGCGTGCCGAAGAATAGCGAAGCGAAGCGAGCGCTACAGTGGAATCGAAGCGAGTCCACCAAAGCGAAGCAAAGCGAGCGCTACAAAGAAAAGCCGAAGCGAGTCAACGCGGGTCAACAATTTCTAAAGCGGTCACTCGGAAACTTCACTTCCCAAGCGACTCGCTACAGAATGACCTTGAAGCGACTCATGTCAAGCGGACGCTACAACTTCAAAGAGAAGCGAGCCACTACCTACCAGAAAGCGACAACACAATTCCCGCTCATATTTCAAACTCCAGTCAACTTGAGATCGTCGCATTAATTGCGAGATCTCCACGTGTCGAATGCGGAGTGGAGCAGAGGAGTTGACTGCCAGGCCGACAGGACGCCGTTACAGTACTGGCTCGCCCCAGTTACTGTTGAAATTGTATTTTAGCCATCTTTGGCAAAGAGACAAACTGGCGCGCCTGAAAAGTTATCCGCATGTGCAAGTACTGTCGAGAGGAGGAGGGACAAGGCCACCTACCAAGCAACGGATCTCGGCCAAACCTCCGCCTATAAATAGTGAAGGATCAAGACGTGAAGAAGTAGAACACTACTTGAGCATTCGAGCGCCTACAGCAAACAAACATTCCCAGCCTTCAAGCATTCATACGAGTTTTTGTTTCAAGTGTTCTCCGAGTTTCCAATTGCATCGGAACTCGTCTTCACAACCTTCACACCTAGAATTCTAAGCCCATTCCAAATCCTGCTTAGAAGAAGAGCTCTAGCCTACTTTACACTAATTGCAAAGAGCTCTTCATAGTGTGTTCGTCGTAAACCAAAAACCCTAACTCTAAAGTGTGTTCGTTAGGTTTTTGTGTTCGTCGTCAGGTTGTTTCGATCCAAGGCTCTACTTTCCTCGATAGTAGAAGCCTCGATCATAGAGTTTAGATCCAAGCTTGCACTTACCTCGTTCGTGTAAAGCTCGATCGAAGCTAGGCTGTAAGGAGAGCCCGCAATCTCCCTGTCGTCGTTCTCTCTTATTTTTTTTCTCTCTCTCTGCCGGCGGCCAGTGCTTTCTCCGGCGCTCCTTCAGCCGGCAGCAAGTCGCCGTCGTCGCTTCTCTTCTCCTAAATTCTTTCTCCATCTTTCTAATTTACTCTCTTTCTATTTCGATGAGCCCTATCACCAAGTCTCGCCTTTCTTCTCCCTCTCCCGCTACTCCGCCGAGTCCACAATGCTTCAGGTTGCTAAGAATGAAGGGCATTCCCAACGCCGGCTGGATCTTCTTGTACACTGGCACCCCCACACGTGGCCGCCGCCTATTCCGACCAGTTCGAGACAGATCTGGTTGCTTCCCGTTACTCCCGATGACACCCCCAATCAGACAAAGGTGACCTAATTTTGAAAATTTGATTTCAATCCACTGGAAATTGTGCTCTAACCTCTGGGATGTAAGCGCTTCTCCATCTCTCTCTCCTTTTTAGTTGATTATGGACACATATATTATCTATTCGAATTGTTGGATGATTTTTTCTTAAGAGTGTACAAAGAGCTTAAAAATTCCCAATTTTGGACTGAATATTGTGCCTTATTTGTTGTATTTTGCAGGGACACCTTATGAAGGAGGAACATTTTTCCTTGATATAACTTTTCCTAGCGATTATCCATTTAAACCTCCTAAGGTAATGTTGTGAACCAAGATTTGCCAAATAATCCATCTACAATTTATTTAAGTCCTTAAACAGGTGAAACTCCTTGTATGTTTGCCGTGGGGATCGGATTAATGGTTAATATACTAATGGGACTAATAGTTGAACTCTGAGTACCATATAAAAAGACGATCTTGAGCTGTTTTTTCTTCAAATGTGATGCATATTATATGAGGACTTGTGCATTAGAGCAAGCTGAGCAGAGTAGTAATGTGCGCTCTCATTGTAGTTGAACCCTGCTGCTATCAGTTGTTTTGTTCACTTGATAGATTACCGGAAACGGAAACTGGGTTGGATATCGACGTTTTTAACAGAATGTGGTCGTTTGATTCCTTTTTGTTCTCCGCCAGCAGAGCTTTGTGCAGTCCAATCGCTGTATTTTGTTACTGAAGATATCGAGGCTAGAGGACATGAACTAATATTTTTGTGTATAGACTGGTGAATGTTGAATCGCAAGTAATCTGTGGGTTGCCCCGCGTCTGATTTAATCGTCTGTTCTATAGATACATAAATTGATTAATTTATAGTTTAATACATGTAAGCTAGGATACCATCCTCTGTCCTGGATATTACTAATCACCAAAATTTGACGATTTTGTTTTTTTGGTTGCAATAATGTATGTATTCTCCCTTCTTTCTACTTTGCTAGTTTCATTAACTTCTCTGACAACTAATGCTACAGATGGCCTTTGTCTTTCACAGTTGTACCGACAGCTCTCAGCACCGCAATGGATGTAAATCTAAGTATCTATTGCTGGTCTTCATCTCCGTTACATTTGCCACCATGGTTAGTCATTCTTTTCTTTCAGATTAATTATTTATAGTGCTATTTTTGAACAGACCATGCTACTGCTTCCAAACTTTGAGTTTCTATGGAATTGATGTTATGGTGTTTGGGCTTTTCTTCGGGTGGGGATCTTGAAAATCTCACCAAATGTGGATTTCGGGAACCAACCAATGAACTAATGATAATAGACAAATGGAAGACCTAAACCAAGGAGCATCTATATGTTTATAACTGCTTTTCAGATTCTTATATTTTCTGCATTTTGCTTAGAGCCTTCGATGCTTCCCTCGGAAGGCCCTCTTATATATATATATTTTTTTATAATTGCAACAGGTTGAAGAACACCATGAATGGGGAAGAAGTGGTAGAATGGTGAAGATTAGATTTTAATTTGGTTCAAAGTAGAAGGAATTACATTTTTTCTTAAAATTATAAATTGTAAACAATATTGATATTGTATTATGAATATTATTCAAGTGATAATGAATATTGCATATTTTGTTTTATTTATTGCTAGTGCAATTTTCTTGTATTTAGATTAGAAATAAAAATTATTAGTATTTAGATTAGAAATAAAAATTATTAGAAATATTAATTATGCATTTTTGCAATATAAAAAAAAAAAAAAAAAAAAAAAAAAAAAAAAAAAAAAAACAATTATTCGTTAGGCATACACTACGGTTTTAAACCGTAGTGTATGGCAAAATATTTTTCACTACAGAATGATTCTCTACAGTTTTAATTCTTATAGACTACGGTTTAAAACCGTAGAGAATAGTGGTAATACACTACGGTTTTAAACCGTAGTGTATACCCTATACCTTTTACTACACCATCAACTACTACAGTCTTGAAAGCTCATACACTACTGATTGGTGTCTAGATGTTAGGATTTTTATTATGTTTTTGTGTCTTTTTTCGTTGTGTTTTTGTGTCTTTTCGTGTGTCTTTGGCTATGATTTGGTTGTTTGGAGTTTTTGGTACTTGTAGGATAAAAAGGGCGGAAACGAGAAGAAAAGCAATCATTGACCTCGAGTTCTAACCTCTCATGATTTTATTGAAGATTCATTTTGGATGTAATGAAAGCATTATATCGAAGAGGGGTTCGATAGGAGCGCATAGGCGAAAACGGAGGTCAATTTGGAGTTCGGACGAGGAAGATACGGCCGAAACAAGAGAAGCGCGCGCAATCGTCCAGAACGTGATTTGGACGATCGTCCAGAATCTGGACGATCGTCCAGATGATTGTGGCGTGAAGTACCAGTACCTGATTTGGCCGAACGGCCAAGTCCTTAACAAATCTGGACGACCGTCCAGATGTCCGCGTCCAGCTATTAGTTTCCTTATATGATTAGGTTTTCTTCCTATTATAAATACTAGTACTTTGGGACGAATTGGGATCATCTTTTATCAACTTTTACCTTAGTTTTAGCTCTAGTTTAGCATACAAATACTTTAGATTAGTTTTCCTTTGTTCGATCCGGATCGTTACTTCGTTCTTCAATTAATTCAAGTTTTTTACTTAGTTCTTCGTTTAATCTCGTAAGTTCTTTATTGCTTTCTTTTATTTGATTTAATTGCTTCCTAGTTCCTTAGATTTAGTTCTTAATTGCTTAGTTTAATTTCGTTCGTTCGTTTTCAAGTTCTTAGTTTAGATTCGTTTTTCTTAGTTTTCGATTACTTCGTTTTCCACGTTCTTAGAGTTAGATTTATTTACTTTAATTTCCAGATTTTCAGATTTAGTTTAATTCATGTCTAGATTCGTTTTCGTTTCTTTCGTTGCTTTCTTTATTGCTTTCTTTTCGATTCTTGCCTAGGTAGTTTATTTGCTTTCATCTAGTTTAATTCTTTAGATTAATTAGTTCGACTTATTTTCTTGCTTTCTAGATTAGATTATTTACTTGCTTTGATTTACTTGCTTTGATTTATTTTATTGCCTAGGATTTAAAAACCAAAACTCAAAATTCTTTTTACTTGCTTTCTTAGATTTAGGCTAGATTAGGTTTTTACTACATAATTGATTGCCCTGTTAAGTTTTCCTTGAGATTCGACATTGGGTTTTTACTTACTAAGTGCTAGGATAGATTTCGTTCTATTGCGAACACTTTTTAGTGAAACAAATTTTGGCGCCGTTGCCGGGGAAAACTTTAGGCTATTTGATTGTGTAGTATTTTTATTTTATTTTATTTGTTTTTCGTTCGATTTCTTTTCCCTTCCACTCGGTGCGTTTAATCCGTTTGTTGAGTGTTGTGTAAGCAAGGTCGTCGAAGTCTCTAAAGGAAGTTGACACCTCACATCGACGTCATCAATAGAAGAAGGCGCTCTAAACCGCGACGAAGGAAGAAGAAGACGAGAGTTCGAAGCAATGGCACAAAAGATGGGAGATTTTGCTCGTCCCACCTTCACCGCCACCACTTCGGCAATTGTCCTAACCACCGAGGTTAGGAATTATGAGCTTAAACCGCACCACTTGGCTTTGCTCCCTACCTACTACGGGCTGCCCAACGAAGATGCTCTCACGTTCATTCGCGAATATTGCACGATGGTGCAAAATTTTCCACTGGGAGAGCTTTCGGAGGACGACTTGAAGATGAAGTGTTTCCAATACACGTTGAAGGATAGAGCAAAGTCATGGTATCTCACTCTCCCGGCCAACTCTCTCACAACTTGGAATGCGGTGTGCGAGAAGTTCATGATGAAGTACTACCCCAACCACAGGACACAAGAGGTGCGATCGAAGATCATGAATTTTGCTCAAGGAGCCGATGAGCCTTTTCATGAGGCTTGGGAGAGATTCCAAGAATTGTTGCAGCAGTGCCCTCACCATCAAATGGCGTCCGAGATGCTTTGGCAATATTTCTACGATTCTCTAATTCAAACTTGCCAATTCATGGTGGATAGCTTGGCCGGAGGAAACATCGGAGTGAAGACAGCCGACGAGTTGAGGATGATCTTTGAGACTCTTGCTGCAAGCTATCAACAAAAGTCGTCTCGACCGAGGAAGATGGAGGCTAGTGAGGTCACTATTAGCCCGGATTTGACGAAGCAATTGGCCGATATGATGAGGGATCTCCAAGAACTCAAGATGAAGACTCCACTTACCCCTTCGGAGCCTTGTGGCATGTGTGGACTAGCTGGCCATGTCATCGACGAGTGCACTAGGAAGGCCGAGCTTACTTATGAAGGAGGAGCCGAAGTCTACGCAGCACAAGGATACCCACCACCACCATATGCTCAACAATTTCCTCACCAACAACCATTCTACCATCCCCCACAGTCTTACTATCCACAGCCGCTGTTCTACCCACCTCCACCTCAACAATCTCCACTTGATGAGGCTAGTCTCGCTGCATTTATGCATGAGAGCAAGTTGGCTCGTGAAGCGCAAGATGCCACGATTAGACGCCTTGAGACCAATATTGGGCAGATTTTTGGAGCAGTTAATGAGTTGAAGAAGCTATCAAATGGGAAGCCTAGCCAACCCAAACAAGCTCATGCCTTAACGGTCATTGAAGAGGAGCAAGACAAAGGAAAGAAGTGGAGAAGTCACACCGTGGCTGCCGTCAAAGCAAGCCGACAACGTTCTCGCGCATTCCCTACCTCAGCTGGCCATCTCTCATCTCTACCAAAACAAGGTGATCCCGGAAGTTTCAAATTAGATGTTGTTTTGGATAATGGGGATAATGTGCCGGGTATGTTGGATTTGGGGGCAGCGGTGAACTTGATGCCATACTCGATTTTCGAGAGAATGGGTTCGAGGGATCTTAAGCCCACCAATTTTTGCATCGAGCTAGCCGACGGTTCTTTGAGTCGTCCCTTAGGGATTGTGGAAGACGTTGCTTTACTTGTGAGGGGTGTTCAAGTTCTTGTCGATTTTGTTGTGCTTGACGTGGGGCGAGGAGCTAGGAGTGAGAGAGGTCATCTTCTCTTGTTAGGGCGACCTTTCATGGCTACTACTCAAACTCGAATCGACGTTGGATCCGGTACATTGAGCATGGCCGGTGTAGGAGGTTCGGTAACTTTCTCAATTTTTGATAACTATTCTTCTTGTTCTAATTCTTTTATCCAAACATGTTCGTATGTGCATATTACTAATGATTTGGATGAGAAAAGGATAGAGGAGAATTTTCAGGTTGCTATGCATGAGGAAGAAGCCATTATCGATGAGTTTTTGAGCAAATTAGATGAGGAAGAAATTGTGGAGGAGTTTTTGAGCAATGTGGAAGACATGGAGGATCACAATTGCATTATGGAGGAGTCGATTTTGAGCTCACAACAAGAGGAAGAAATCATGGACAACTTTCTTGCCAATCTCGACGAGGAAGCATTTTTTGTGGAGGATCCATCATCACGTTTTGAAGATCATGATATTTCTTACATGGATTTTCACACAAGTGTGGGGGAGATGAGTGTCCAAGATAACCCTCTTTTCGAGTTTCAAGCCGAAGAGAAAGAAGAGTCCACCTTTGCACCGAGAGTTGCCTATGGATGGTTAAAGACATTGCTCGATGCAACAGATTTTGGGTGAGAATTTTTCTCGTCAAGCTAACGACGTTAAACAAGCGCTTGGTGGGAGGCAACCCACGTAAAAAAAAAAAGTTTGTGTCTTTTATTTCGTTTTTGTGTTTTGTTCGGATTTATGCTTTTTGTGTTTTGTTTGGTGTTTGTTTTGTAGGTTGCTAACTTGGAGTCTCTTGGGATTTCGAGTTGCTCGTTGGTTGTCATCTTGCGATAAGTTCCTTCTTTCCTTCTCCTTTTTATTTTCTTGCAATGGGGACATTGCTTGATTTTAAGTGTGGGGGAGGGTCTTTGAAACTTTTGGCATGAAGTGTTCGTTTTTGTTTTGTGTCTTGATCGAGTCTTGTTTGGTTTGATCGAGTCTAGTTTGTGATTGAGTCTTGATGTGTTCCCCACTTAGGATTTTTTTTGAAATTGAGCTTATAATCATGCAATTTAGGATTGATTTGAATGATTCGATGATGGAGTATTTAGTTGTTGGAATTGATTTGAGCATAAATTAGGTTGGTTTAATCTTGAGTTGTGATATATTATGATTCGATGAATTGTGGGGCACGAATTAATATGAGTATTGAGGAAAATGATTTATGATTTTTGGTTGAGTGATAAATCTAGATCGTTGTAACTTGGATTGCTAGTTTACTTTCCCCTTATGATAAAAAAAAGAGAAAAAAAAAAGAGTTGTGCTTATATGTGAATAAAAGAGTTGATAGGATTCTGCTCCTCTTACTTGTAACGTATGAAAATACTAGAGTAATGAGCATGGGAAACCACATGAAAAGGCTTCGAGAGACCCTCGAATGATCACATTTCATGAACTTTGTCCTAGATGATACTCATGTATATTAGAATAATGTGTTCGTAGGCATTCTACCCCTCTTGACAATGGGTACGGGAAACCGCACTAGGAGGCTCGATGTGACCCATCGATGATTAAACCTAGTGAATTATGTGCCAAAAAACGTTCACTTGTGTAAAAAAAAAAAGAAAAAAAAGAGAGTTGTTTATGTATTGAATAAAAAGGGGAAGTAGGCTAGACGTCTAAAGTTGTGGTGATCTAGATATTTGTGAGATGTGTGTATCATTGCTTTTCCTCTTGCTTGGGTTGATAAGCCACACAGCTCGTTGATGATGATTGATCGTAACTTGGGATTAAAGTGACCTCGTTTGAGTTTGTCGATTCCGGTGATTAAATGTTCTATGATTTGAATTGTTTGGATTGAGTCTAAGTTGTATGTTTATATTGCTTGAGGACAAGCAAAGTTCTAAGTGTGGGGGATTTTGATTGGTGTCTAGATGTTAGGATTTTCATTATGTTTTTGTGTCTTTTTTCGTTGTGTTTTTGTGTCTTTTCGTGTGTCTTTGGCTATGATTTGGTTGTTTGGAGTTTTTGGTACTTGTAGGATAAAAAGGGCGGAAACGAGAAGAAAAGCAATCATTGACCTCGAGTTCTAACCTCTCATGATTTTATTGAAGATTCATTTTGGATGTAATGAAAGCATTATATCGAAGAGGGGTTCGATAGGAGCGCATAGGCGAAAACGGAGGTCAATTTGGAGTTCGGACGAGGAAGATACGGCCGAAACAAGAGAAGCGCGCGCAATCGTCCAGAACGTGATTTGGACGATCGTCCAGAATCTGGACGATCGTCCAGATGATTGTGGCGTGAAGTACCAGTACCTGATTTGGCCGAACGGCCAAGTCCTTAACAAATCTGGACGACCGTCCAGATGTCCGCGTCCAGCTATTAGTTTCCTTATATGATTAGGTTTTCTTCCTATTATAAATACTAGTACTTTGGGACGAATTGGGATCATCTTTTATCAACTTTTACCTTAGTTTTAGCTCTAGTTTAGCATACAAATACTTTAGATTAGTTTTCCTTTGTTCGATCCGGATCGTTACTTCGTTCTTCAATTAATTCAAGTTTTTTACTTAGTTCTTCGTTTAATCTCGTAAGTTCTTTATTGCTTTCTTTTATTTGATTTAATTGCTTCCTAGTTCCTTAGATTTAGTTCTTAATTGCTTAGTTTAATTTCGTTCGTTCGTTTTCAAGTTCTTAGTTTAGATTCGTTTTTCTTAGTTTTCGATTACTTCGTTTTCCACGTTCTTAGAGTTAGATTTATTTACTTTAATTTCCAGATTTTCAGATTTAGTTTAATTCATGTCTAGATTCGTTTTCGTTTCTTTCGTTGCTTTCTTTATTGCTTTCTTTTCGATTCTTGCCTAGGTAGTTTATTTGCTTTCATCTAGTTTAATTCTTTAGATTAATTAGTTCGACTTATTTTCTTGCTTTCTAGATTAGATTATTTACTTGCTTTGATTTACTTGCTTTGATTTATTTTATTGCCTAGGATTTAAAAACCAAAACTCAAAATTCTTTTTACTTGCTTTCTTAGATTTAGGCTAGATTAGGTTTTTACTACATAATTGATTGCCCTGTTAAGTTTTCCTTGAGATTCGACATTGGGTTTTTACTTACTAAGTGCTAGGATAGATTTCGTTCTATTGCGAACACTTTTTAGTGAAACAACTACGGTTTTAAACCGTAGTGTATGACCTTTTTTCTAGTAGTGTAATTAGGAAAGATTTAGCTCATCGAAATTCCGCATTTAGAGTAAAGTCTCACTCTTGATCAAGCTCTAAGCTTAGGTCAAGAGAACTGCTATCATTATAGATCCAGCCCTTGGCTAGGTCTTAAGTTCAGAAGCGAGCACTTTACTTCATACTCTGAGTTCGAGGAATTTGAAGTTGAAAAACTTCAAAACACGTATCCACCCCCCCCCCCCCCCCCCCCCCCCCCCCCCCCCCCTCTACGTGTTTTTCCTCTTACAAACCGGGACCAACACGCCTCGTAATACGGATCACGGTAGAAGAAAAAATGTAGCATTTGTAAAATCGAAGAACATACGAGACCTCGATGTCTATATATATAGGGTGAGAGAATATATTTTAGTGATTTTGTTTAAATTTGTTACGGAGGAACTGTGATGTGTTTTTAAGCATTTGAATTGAATTGTTTGTTGAAATTGGTGTAACTATTATTCAAGATATTTTTTCCTCAATTTTGAATAGAATGTCTAAAAAAGTATTTACACGGTCATGGTTAAATCACAAATTTTATTATAAAATGGTTGGATCGATAAGTCAACAGCGTCAAGTTTAAAAGTCAACAAGACATGGTCATGTAACACGTTCACCGTAGAATTAAATTTCGACAGTGTGCCCTTACCGTGACAAAGTCAATAAGGTCAAAAAGAAAGTTAACATACTCAAAATACTTGTGCAATAGGGAATTTATGTGATAATTAAACATCACTTATCAGTTGTATGTCGTGAATATGTTGGTAACACCTAAAAAGATCCAAAACTTAACAACGTGTTAAAATTTAGAAAATATAAAAAGGTGAAAAACTAGTTAATGATATAAATACATGGTAGAACAATACACCTCAATTATCATAGGGACTACATTAGATTACTCCCGCTTTGCACATAAATTGAATTTTGTTGAAATGTGTGTTAACTTTAATCAAGTGAAGCATAAAAATCAACAATGAAACATTTTTTATGAATAAATAATCCATTTTTTGTTGTTGCAATTTGTTTAGAGACATGGTTAATTCTGAGTTGCATTAAATGTGAAAGTCAATTGTGATCCATGTAGATTAGACAATGATGAGACACGATTGGCGTAACCGTACTTATAAAAAACAAATGCATTTATAATCCAATAACTTACACAAGCGTTTCACATAAAAGTCCTCGGAATAGAACGAGATTATTGTAGAACTAATCAGTTTGACCCAATGTCGAATCTCAAGGAAGACTTAGCAGGACATTCAATGATATGGCGAACAAAATAAATAAAATCCTAATTTAATAAAACAAGTAAAGAATTTGGGGTTTTTGATTTTTAAATCATAGACTTGAAAGTAAATAAGCAATAAAAGTAAAGAGCAAATAAATGAAAACAAGAATTAAACTAATAACAAATAAATGAATCTAATCTAAGAACAACAATTAAACTAACTTAAAGCAAGTAATCAATAAAAGCAATAAAACTACCTATGCATGAAATCATAAAGAAAGAAATAAAGATAAAGCAATGAATCAAAACTAATCTAGAGTAATTAAATCCTAACATGCTTGTGAAGAAAATTAATCTAAGAGCTTGTGAAATAATCAATTAAATCTAAGAATCTAATCTAATTAATCAAGGCAAGAAGAAAGCAAATAAACAAAGCAATCAAAGCAAGTAAAAAAAGAAATTAAAGAAAGCAAAATAAACGAAGAACTTAAGTTAAAACTGGAATCTCAAAAGTAATCTTCAATCCTAAAGTTACAAACTAATAAAACTAAAGAAAAGTGCTCAAAAACTAGATAGAAAGATGTTGTTTTCGTGTCTCAAGAGTATGTATTTATAGTACCATCTAAAACCTAATTAAAAAAGGAAACAAACACAAAAGTCAGCTCAGTCGAGAGCTCGCTCGGATCCCAGCGGTCGCTGGGGTTCAACTACGTATTTCAGTCATTTCGACACCCAGCGCTAGCTCTCAGTCATGCCAGGGAGCGCTAGCCTGCTGGCTCGCTGAAATTGCGCGCGTCTTTCTTGTTTTGGCCGTAACTTCCTCGTTCGAACTCCAAATTGACCTCATTTTCACCTACGTGCTCCTATCGAACCCCTCTTTATATCCCAAATTGATCTTCATTCAAATCGTGAGAGGTTAGAACTTGGGCTCAATGATTGCTTAAGAACATTTATGTCTTCACTCGTTTCACTCCATCTTCTCGGCTTTTAGTTCTAAGCAATACCTAAGACCAAAAAACTCATAAAACACCCAAATCATAGCAAAATAAAACGAAAAACAATCAAAACGTAAAGAAAAATGTACTCGATACTACGACTAAAACAACAAAAAATGACACCAAACAATAAGTACAACACATAACAATTTCAACTATTCCAACACTTTGATCCACTTCATTTCACAGTAAACATCAATTAAATGTTAAAACCAATCTAGATTGAAACAAATTCAATTAGTAATTGTGTGTGCGTGTGTTGTGTTGCCGATGATTTTTTTTTTTTTATAAATTAATTATAATAAAGGATAACTAATTGTACCATTAGTTTTCTAATTATTTCCTGAAAAGGAAAAATGTAAGTATCTGTGAGACAATCAATAAGGAAATAGTGTCAGAGTCTCTGAGACGGAATAAATATTATAAAAATAAATATATTTTATTTAAGGTTGGTTTGTAGGCCTGATCTGAACTGGATTTAGGATAGATCTATCCCGATCTATATCCAAATTTGAAATATAGGGAGGAAGCACAAATCAGGCCCAAATTCGTCGGGTTATGACAAATCCTAAAAAAATGGATTCGACCATCGAATCTGGAGCCAAGAGCCACCGCCAGATATAATTTTGATGGGTTACATTTGGGGCAAGTAGGAAAATACCCACTTTGATTTAGTGAAATAAAAATCTAGCCACTTAGATAAAAAAGATAAAAACTACCCACTTTTTAAGTAAAAATACATTAATACTCTTAATGAATTGTAAGACAAACAAAATCCTTCTCTCAAATTCTCAACACACACTCGTACACAACACACACACACAAACAAACAACCGCACACAACGCACACACACAAACACAAACACAAACACAAACACAACCTCTCTCCCTCTCCCTCTCCCTCTCCCTCTCGCACATATCACAATAATTAACACATATTTTAATATAAAAATGATTTTTTTTAATTATCATACCTTAATTATATATTTATCGACCATAAAATAATTGATAAAAACAAAATAAAATATTAAAAATAATTATAAACTCTAAACGGAATTATTATTGAACCCTATAAATGGTTATAAAATAAACTAAATCATTATGATTAAAATTGTTAAAAATATAATTAAAACGTGATTTGCTTTTTTTTTAGTTAAAATTTGTGAATTCACGAATTTGATTCGTGAATTCGTGATTTCGGACATTAATGTGAGTGAATTCACGAATTAAATTTGAGAATTCGTGATTTCAGGCATTTTTTTAGTGAATTCACGACCTCAAATTCTTGAATTCGTGAGTTCAGACATTTTTTTAAGTGAATTCACGACCTCAAATTCTTGAATTCGTGAATTCAGGCATTTTTTTAGGGAATTCACGACCAGATTTTATGTGAGTGAATTCACGACCTCAAATTCGTGAATTCGTGATTTCAGATATTTATGTGAGTGAATTCACGACCTCAAATTCGTGAATTGAGAAAGGGCGGGGTATTACGGTAAGAGTGTGTATTTTTTATCTTTTTTATCTAAGTGACTATTATTTATCTTCATTATCCCCAAGTGGATATTTTTACCTATTTCCCCTTACATTTGGGCTTAAATAAATAACTTAAACAAAAGTTAATTAGATGTCGTTATAAAGTAAGCAAATCCACTTGATGGCGAAGTACCCATATTATCCCTGTATAAACTTTCAATTTTTATTGAGATAAGCATAAACATTAATTCATTACAATAATATCAAAGGGGCATTGAAGGCCAATATCCTTTTTGTTTGTTCTATAAGACTAGCTGGATGCCTTGATGCTGCTTTGTCCGACTTGCTGTCCTTTTTCTTGGTGGGTGGATTCATTTCTGACTTTGCTGCTCTACTTACTATGCATTGTCTCTTATTCTTACTCTCACTTGCATCAAATGTTGAGGACTTCATTCAGGTCTCTCTCTCTCTCTCTCTCTAAATTTCATGATGATCTTCTTGTTAGTTTCTGTTCTTGACTTGACAGTTTAATTTACATAAAAATAATGTTCATTTGGTTTGTTCTCCATTTAATCCATGCATATTCTGATTTCTGGGATTGATGGTTCTCTCTCTCTCTCTCTCTCAATCAAATTTATGGTTCAAGAGTTTTGCTGAATCGAGGCTTCCAGAGATGGCTATCTACAGACAGAACAAGGTAAAAAAATTGTACTAATTGTTACTTTCTTTTTTTTTCCTTTCACTTTTTGTTGTTTGAACTAGATTCTCTTGATACCTTTATAGATTTGTAGACAATAAAGAAGGAATACTTTTGTTAAATTAGTTCATTAGAGAATATATATGATTTTTAAAATTTAATTTATACATGATGTGATTTGAATTTTTAAAACAAATATTACTACTATGTGTTAGTTAAAAGTTTAATCGGAAGATATGATCTCTTTGGTGATGATGCATTGTTGCATCAGATGATTTAAATGTGCTTCATCCGTTTCTTCTAAAACGACCACTTTCGTTTGGGCACGCATATTAAGAAAATTGAGGTTTGTTGTATAATAGGTGATGGTCCACATACTTAAAATGAAGATTTAGTGTATAAAGGTAGTTTATTAAGGGATTAATGGGGTGTGCACATGGGTTTGTTGGGCCAAAATAGAAAATTGATCGATCATTTCGAATAACATGCCCTAAAATAGAAACGTGTGCATTTTAGAAGAAACGGAGGGAGTAGTTTGCGGTTGTAATTGGATATGGGGAGAGCTGTCGAATATTAAGGCATGGAAAAATCCGACCCGATGGATACCTCGGCCCGCCGGTAGTTTGGGCTTCGAAGTTTGAGACCCATCGAACTTCGTGCCCAATTGGAAGCCATTCTTTTTTTCTTTTCAAGAAAAAAAGCCACTCATTTTTTTGGCTTTACCATGCTTAAACATTGTAATTTGATTTTCGATAAGCATTTTTCATAACAATGTGCATTATTACAGCAAAATTTGCTAATGTGATTACACGTAGAATCTCATAACTAGATGGTTGTTGTGTTTGCATGTTTGGTCGAGCCAAACGAGTTAACCTTCGAGTTCTAGTCATCCATAGTACTGTATTTAAATTTACTGTCAATCGTTTGAAATAAATAATTTAGATGGTTGTGTGATTTTCAGCAAGTTGGAAGGCAAGGTAGCTCTGATCACGGGTGCAGCAAGCGGCATAGGTAAAGAGGTAGCAACCAAATTCATCAACAATGGTGCCAAAGTAGTCATAGCCGACATTCAGAAAGACTCGGGCCACAACACGGCCCGGGAACTTGGTCCGAACGCTGCTTTCATCCCGTGTAACGTCTCAAACGAATCCGATATTTCAGACGCGGTGGACTTCACCGTCTCCGAATTTGGCCAACTCGACATCATGTACAACAATGCCGGTATAGCTTGCCATACACCACCTAGCATAGTAGACCTCGACTTAGCCTTTTTCGACCGAGTCATGGCCATCAACGTCAGAGGAGCCTTGTCCGGGATCAAGCACGCAGCCCGTGTCATGATCCCGAGGCAGAGAGGGGTCATCCTCTGTACGGCCAGCGTGACGGGGATAATAGGAGGATTGGCACAACCTAGTTATTCAATATCCAAGAGTAGCGTGATCGGTATTGTGAGGTCCGTCGCCTCGGAATTATGCAGGAACGGGATTCGCGTCAACTGCATATCCCCGATGGCGATCCCGACCCCGTTTGTGATGGACGAGATAACGAAGTACTACCCGGAGGTCGAGGCCGAGAAGCTGGTGAAGATGGTGCATGGTTTTAGTGTGCTGAAAGGGGGTGTTTGTGAGGCGAGTGATATTGCAAATGCTGCTGTGTTTCTTGCATCTGACGATGCCAAGTTTGTAAGTGGGCATAATCTAGTGGTGGATGGTGGCTTCACAGCATTCAAGAATCTTGATCTTCCAAAACCAGATCAACTACGATGACAAAATTAGCTATGTATATACATTTGATGCCAACTATTTAATTTGGTTTCATTTGTCTAAGGGAATTGAAGATCGCATGTGGAATTAAAAAAAATATTCCAATTTGTTGGGGTGTAATGAAATTTGTACCTCGATTCATCTCCGTTTTTGTGTAACCCAAGGATTGATATAATACTATCGTGCACATAAATTCTAATGAGGTAAAACAAACATGATATGATAAATTCTTATGAGGTAATCCAATAATAAACGAAAAACAGTTTATAAAAACAATGATATGATATACTATTTCGGTGATAACACACCTACATCTGGAGATAAAATCCGAATAAAAAGTTCTTGAGGAGTTTATATTGTCAACACTTTTGATAAGCTTATAAGTAGTTAAACAGCTAATAAACATAACAAACTCCCCTAAATCTATGCCTAAGATATATTCCCTCCGCTTAATTTATCATGACACTTTTCATTATTATAATAGACTCATCTTATATAAAAGTGTGCCAAGATGAGTCGAATAGAGGAAAAGTACTCCTCTTTGAAAAGACGTTTACTTCATATATTCACTTATCTACTTAACTATAAATCATAGTTTTATAATTCAATTTTTGCACTCACTCTATCCTGTATACATCACATATATTCATATAATACACACGATGCTAGGTATCACTGTAGGAGCGTGGTAGGCAAAGCTGGTTAAACAAAAGAAAGAAGTATCAAAACTGTCCGGCATATAATGAAAGTTGATTAAAAAAGCATGGGCATGGCAACTGGCATCACCAATTTAGTTGCAGTTATCCCGACATACAAACACCGTAGATCACAAAATTTGAGGGGTAAGCCTGTGACCCGATAGGTCAGTGGTTAAATCCCCCTAACAACTCAGAGTCTTGCCTAATTAAAAAAATATATATATTAATAATAAAAAATATCTAAACATACAATAACCGGGACCTTTGTGCCTCAGACAACCACCATCATCAGTTTTCTTTTCAAGGGGTGAGGATTATCCATCAAAACCGAGTTTTTCTTTTACGGGCAGTGTACTTTGAATCAGCTGGAACCACATTTCCCTTTCGGCGCATTTTGTCCTTCTTATGCATAACCCATTCTTTTCCCTTATGCTTATTATTTACCTTTTGCTTTTTCCTTGGCCTGTGCCGGTCTGATACAAAAACTGAATGATTGTCTTCATCTCCACTGCTCTCTTCATCATCAGAACAACTCTCTCCGTCTTCACCTTTTGACTTAGGAGTCACGCTAGCCAGAGAAGCTTGACCACAGGTCAGCACTAGGAATTCTTTCCTTGACTTGGTGCTAAAACAATTTCAAGAAGCTCTGGTTAATTTAAATTACAGAAAAAAAGAACTACCAAAACATTCATCAAGATTCAAAAATTGATTATTGCTAGTCTTCCATATTCATTCATCCATGCTTGAAATTTTGTACTACATCGTCAGATAACTGCATATTTATATTCAGACGGTGGGCTTTTACCATTCTCTTACTATATATAATGCCACAGATGTGTGTGTTTTTTCTTATTATACATTTATACTTTAATATTTTACTGTTTTCACTTGATGGTAGTGTTCAAAAAGTGGAGGCAAGTATTTACCTCTTCATTAGAGTGAAGATACTTCAGAATTTTAGGTAGGAGGTTCGAACCAATTACCAAGCAAGAATAGAAATGGCATCTCTACTAACTTTTACATACCTATGTGGAAAATCTACAACCACACCCCCAGAAAACCCAGATCGCATAGCAACTCCCAGCATCAGCTCACGTTGTGCCAAATTTTCAGGGTATACTTGTAAGACTGCCCTAGCTCCCCGTGCCAAGCATCTGTATAATGACCCAAAGAAGGCCCTAAAAGTGATACAAGAATAATATCAATACAACAAAAGAGAAAAGCAAATGGTTTGTTTACTGATGAAAGCATGACCTAGTCCTGACAGTAATGCAGAACAAGAAGGTCCCAGAGGTAAGGAATCACATACTTCAGTCTCAGACGTGGTTCATGAGAGGATTTGTCAGCATTGCACAGCCACTAGTTTGACAAAATGAAAAGGTAAAATCAATTTAGCATTAGAATATATTGCAATAATTACAAAAGCAGAAAATGTATTTCATCTCAGCCAACTGAATTCTAAAAACTAGATGGACAGAATAGATATAACAGCTTCCTTGAATTATTTGAGAAATAACAACATATAGCTAAAAGTAATAAAATAGAAAAAAAAAAAAAAAAAAAAAAAAAAAAAAAAAAAAAAAAAAAAAAAAAAACACTCAAATACTCCATACTCCCTCCATCCCGACTAAGATGAGGTGTATTCCTTATCAGGCTGTCCCAACGAAGATGGGTCGTTTTCTTTTAGGCAAAACTAGGGGATTTAAGCATAATTTTGAGGAAAATTAAATCTACTTGATGGGGCCCTTTTTAATAGCCCATTTAGACTACCTAACCCTTCCCTACCTCTCTCCTATTTCCTGGTGGCTCCAATGAACAACACCGCCATGATGGCAGCATACGGTCACACTTGCTGCTGCCCAGAGTCGCCAATGCGTTGGCTATCCCTATTCAGTACACTGTATATTCTTTTCGTAAAATACATGCAAAAGCTAATGCCTCCTTTCGTTGGGATGGAGGAGGTAGCATAAATGGAGCCAAATACTCAGCTACTTCCAAGGTATTAGCATGAAAGATGATGTGTATTGCTCTATTGGGACCCCCTACATTAAGGTTAGGACTTGCATGTGTCATGGTTCTTGACATTGGAGATGTGTGTGTGAGTGCATGAAAACAGTAACTGAGTTACCAAGCTGTTATAATATGCAAAGGAATCACCGAATGGCCTTGTACCTTTCATACACTTAAGGGGAGTTTACTTGGTGAGATAAGGGCAGATTGAGTAATAATATCCATCCTAATCTCATGTTTACTTCGAGGATTGTGAATGAGTGTTATCCTAAGGCCCGGGATAGGTCAGCACTTTTTGCATAGATTTGTGACTAATCATGGGATATAAATTTCACCAAAATACATGGGATTACTTTAATCCTTTTACACCTTATTTCTTACCCCAACATTAGTCAATCCCTCAATTTAGGTATCCCGCAAAGTAAATGCCTCCTTAAGGTCAATATTGATTGCAAAAAATTACTTTAGGAAAAACAAAAGGACATGAAAAGGAGTTAAACACGAACCTGCACAGCAGATATACTAATTGCGCCATCTATAACTCCAGGGCGAACCCCTAAGCCCTATAAAGTAAAACATAAAGCTGTTAGAACCCCTTAATAAATGAATAATTCAAAATAATATGATACACATTTACATTTATATTCTTGAAAATGCCATAATATTTTATTTTAATATAGACTTCTTATTCCAAACTCCATGCAATTAAAATCATGTGACAAACAAAAGCGCACATGCACAAACACTGAAACACACGTGCATGAGTGAGACTGCATTTGTGAGTGTGGCGTGTGTGTGTGTGCACGCACGTGTGTGTGTGTGTGAGAGAGAGAGATGCATATGTTCTTCCTCACCCACCACATACAAGCATTTCACTCAGGGTTAGATAAACAAACCCATCCAAAGATTCTGGCTTTTGAAAAGGAGAGTAAAGTTCCCTAGTTGATTTCTTGGCATTTGGCAATGCTGCCATAGATGAGATTATGAAATAACAATCCCACCAACAAAATTCCCTCATAAGCATAAAATAGAAAGGGACTTTTGCTTGATAACAGGACACCTTTTTGAAAAGTCGGAAGTTGTGAGAGCATAGCACATGACAATACACATATTTCGAGCACAAATCTAAAATATAAAGCAAGCTTTTTGCAGATGTATAAGTTTATCTCAATCGCCAGACTTCATCAGAAAAGTTTAGATGTATGCAATTCGGGGTTGGTCTTCATTTACCTGCCCCATGTCACCATGTATAAGGTCACCCTCAGCTTCACGCTCCAATGCAATGTCTGGAATTGTACAACAAAACAGTTAAAGAGCTTAAATTAACAGCCCACAAACAGTGCTTTATCAGAAACGTAAGATAAGGATAAGTTGTAGCATACTTAGCATGGACTCAGATATATCTAAACCAATCCAGTGATGCCCGTTCTCCGTCAAGGTCTCCCCACTAAGTCCCGATCCACAACCTGAGCAAACCCAATGTGGATGTTATTAACAAGGTCATTAATAACAGAAAGGGGCACATAAATTTCCTACCATGAACCAAAATTAAGTCTGGTGAGATACATACAACTGAAAAACGCAGCAGTAACCAATCAATTCAAGCTTTCATTCATCCACACCTTTCGTAGTTTCAAAATTTCCACACAATTCACAATTTGCAGTAGGTAGTAAAGTTCTAGCAACATAATCGCAGCCATATATAAAAGTAAATTACCGATATCAAGCAGCAGTCTTGGGACGCCGTCATCAGGGAGAGCAAGAAGCTCGAGTGCTCTTTCAGAAAGTTTCGCCTTTCGAAATACAACAAAAGCAGCAAACAATCAATTGACGGGAACTCCGTCTTTAACGGGATAGATAAAAAGATTTGTATCAAACCTGAATGTCGATTATGCGAGAAGAAGAGGTGTATTTACGAGCTTCATCATCGTTGTAGAATATCTCCGGCGGCGCTTGCAGCTCAGGTCGAGACGCCATCTTTCTCCCCAAAAAACAAGGGCTCGGAATTACTCTTTATAAGCCCCTATATGCGATTACCCTACATGTAATTACCCTTATAATCACCCGTAAACCTACCATTAAAATATTAAATTCTCGCTCTTTCACCTGTACAGTCTACGAACTCATCTCAATTCCATAACTTAATACTTTATACTTTATCAATAATCTAATCTATATATTAGAATATAATTTTGTTATATATATTATTTTTAGGGTGAACTTTAAAAATACCCACTTTTATAAGAACTATAACTTTTATACCCACTTTTTAAAACATACTAGTTTACTGCCCATCGAAAATCGACCGGTGCTAATTATTTTAACACTTAGATATTTTATCAATAAATATTTTATTGTAATAAAAAGAAATAATTCAGGTAGCCCTGTATTTATTGTAATAAAAACAAAATGTCATTACATCAAAATAAGTCAAGCTGTCCGTTATTTATTTTAATAAATAAAATATGTCAAAGGGACTCTCACATAGTTATAATTAATTTTAACGTCAATATTTGATATGAATCACTTTATATTTCTACCTTTAGGTAACCCGTTGTTTAGTGTAATAAAAATAAAATGTCGTTACATGAAAATAAGTCAAGCCGTCCGTTGTTTATTTTAATATTAAAAAAAAAAATCAAAGATAGTCCCACATAGTTATAAAAATTTTAACATCAATATTTGATATGAATCACCTTATATTGTTATGTAAAATATGAATTATAATATGAAAATCTATTCATAAATAATATTAAAGATAACCATAAAATATATAGCAGTTCATGTAGGATTCTATTATATTTTTCTAAATTGTAATTGTTAATATCAAAATAAGTTAAGGCAGTCCGTTGTTTAGTTTAATAAAAAGAAAATGTCAAATAGAGTATTACGTAGCCCGATATTTATTATAATAAAAACAAAATGTCGATACATCAAAATAAGTCGAGTCGCCCGTTATTTATTTTATTAAATAAAATATGTCAAAGGGAGTCTCACAGTTATAATCATTTTAACGTCAATATTCGATATGAATCACTTTATATTGCTACTTTTAGGTAGCCCGTTGTTTATTGTAATAAAAATAAAATGTCGTTAAATCAAAATAAGTCAAGCCGTCCATTATTTATTTTAATAAAATGTAATATGTCAAAGAGAGTCACACATAGTTATAATCAATTTTAACGTCGTTTATTTTAATAAATAAAATATGTCAATGGGAGTCTCGCATAGTTATAATCAATTTTAACGTCATATTCGATATGAATCACTTTATATTGCTACTTTTTGGTAACTCATGTTTAACGTAATAAAAATAAAATGTCATTACATCAAAATAAGTCAATATTAAAATCTAATCAATATAATAGTATTAAAAATAAATATTAAAGATATAATAAATAAATATTTTATTATATTTTATGTAGGATTCTATTATTAATAGTTATTTTATTATAAAGATTATAATAGTTTATGAATTATCATATTATAAAGGTCAATTGATTCAATTATTGACGTATTTTCTTATAATATCCTTTTTAATTTTATACGGAATATATAATAATATATAAGTATTAAAATAAATTCAATTTTAGATAAATAGGAACGAAGATCATAGGAAGCGCCACGTAGGCATGTGAATGAACGTGGTGCTCCGAATCCGCTTTGCTATTATATATAGATGATAACTTCTATACTCATTTTCTATTGAAAAGTCTTAAATACTCTTACTATTGGGTCCCACTTATCTAATACAGTAAAAGAAAAATATCAATTAAATTATGCAAAGTCAAAATTTACACTTGGGTCCCACCGAAATTTCAATTTTTAGAATTCTCCTTTCGCGATTGCTCTCTCATCCTCACGATTTTTCGTGTATTGATTTCACGAAAAAATAAATCTTACGTGGAATTAAAAAAAATTATTTTTCTCACGAAAACACATACACGACATCAGAAAATTTGAGATAAATTGGCGTGTAATAAAATTTTTTTAATAGGAAATTGCATTTATTAACTATCAACCACCAAATCTACCAAATTGATTAAAAATAGAGGTTGTTAGTTAGCATTAAATGAAAATCAGAAAAAAAATACAAATTTGAGAAAACAATAGCAATAGCATAGACATAATTAATTTCATCACAACACTAAATTTAAAAAAATCGTTGTGAGAAAAAAATTGTAAGTATTCTCGAATTTCTGGAAATTTTGGAAGCGATTCAAGTCGTTTTTTCGAGACAATACCAAGGTAATACTATTTGATTTGTATATTTATTACTAGCTAGTTTTGCCCACCCGGCTTCTCTCGGCAACCTTGTTTTGTTAATTTTGTTAATAAATATGTTTTAAACAGATTTATAGTTTCTTATTTATTTAATTTTATGATTCTGAAGACTATTTGTCATCTCACAATACTCTTGGTAAGAAAATTATACACAAAATTTTTGTTGAACATAGTGAACATAAGAATGTAGACATGTGTTAATATGGTGGAAGTACCCAGACTCTCTTCAATATGACGTCCACGATTGGATTCATACTACAAAGTGTAATATATTACTCGTATATAACTTTTTCACTTAAGTTGCGATATACTCCAAAGAAGTAGTGATGGGTTCTCGATTCGCTGCTCGGTAAAGTAGACAAGTTATATAAGGTTTGTTGTGCGGAAAAAGTAAAGAACACCGGAGTTACGTGGTTCGATCGTGAGATCTATGTCCACGGAGAGGAAAGGGAGCTTTTGTATTCAAAATAGCATGAGTGTGTACAATACAATTGCTTCTCCTATTTATAGTTGATGCTGGTGCCGGTTGTTGAAGTGAGAACGTGAAGATCATGGGTGGTTTTCTGTTCCGCTTTCTTCTCCATCACTCCACGTATTGGTGGTTAGGGCTCAACTCCCTGGGCCTGCATTTGATATGGGTTGGGCTGAGTTACTGTTGGGCCGAACTGCCTTGATTTGGGCTTATGCCGAGGTGGAGCAATTGGGCTTCCGATGTGGTGACTTTAGGCCTAGGGAGATGGGTCATTTCCTATCAAGTAGTAAGTGTGATTTAATTGTTAAATGTGTGTTTTTTCTTCATTACTAATTTACAGTTAATTATAGTTAATTAAGCATTTATGAATAGAAAACATGTAAAATTTGTTGAGGAGATTTAATACATAATGGCACCCAAAAAAAAAAAAAAAATAGTGTATGAAAAAGAAAAGAAAAAAGAGACTTAAACATTGTAAATACGTGCACCTTACTATGAATTACAATAATAACTGAAACCAATATCGTGGAAGAAAATTGTTATACTTTTTTTAAAAAAATTATTACTAAAAATCTTATTAAATAAATCCTAATATTATGCGGAAAACTGTTATGAGAAAATATAGCTTTTTACCCATTTTTAATTGCTAAAACATATTTTAGGTTAGGAATTTAATTTGCAATAAAATTACCCATTTTTAGGTTTGTATGGACAAAACTGCCCTTAATTTTGTAGGTATGTTTTTTCCGCGAGCTGAGGGAGGGGAGGATTCGTTATTCTGGTTATGAGCTCTCTCTCTCTCTCTCTCTCTCTCTCTCTCTCTCTCTCTCTCTCTATACTCTCTTTCTCTTTCTCAGCTGCCGATTACCAGCGCCGCCGCGCCATCTCTCCGCCTATTCTGGTTGATTTTTGCGCCGTGAGTTTCTTCATGTGTTTGTGGTTGATTTATTGCGGCTATGCTGTCAGTTTCTTCATGTTTTGTATCTGATTCGAGTTGTACTTTGATTTTTTAGTACGTGATTCTTCGTAGTTAATCACGTTGATTGTTTAATTTTGCGACTGCTCCGATTTCACTTTTGATTTTGATGTAAATCTGCGTTGATTTGATTACTGGAATTTGATGTAAATCTGCGTTAATTCTGTGATTTCATAATTGAGCTAGCATTGAAGAATTTAGCTGTGATTTTCCTCTGGTTGAAGAATTGTTCTTACATTGTGTATAGTTGATGGTTAATGCCTCTGTTTAAACTTTTGTGCTTTAGGAATTGAAAGCATTTTTACTTTGATTGTATACTTGCTTTTTGTCTTTTGATTACTACTTGCTTCTCTCTGATCCTAGTTGAATTAGTGTACTTATCTACTGTACTTTTTCATGTTGCTATGATTTTTAAGATAGTGTTTTACTGTTTGTTTATGCAGCTTTAATGGATTTATACTCATTTAGTGGTGTTAGCCGTAGTTTTAGTAATCTGAATAGTGGTAGCACTGATGGTACTAGTTGTAGCAGTGGTTATACTGATGGTAGTAGTTGTAGTACTGGTGGATCTAGTAGTGGTCAGTGGATTATACCAGGTGCAGCATTTCAAGCCTCTATGCCTTGTGATAATGTTTTTGTTGATCATGAACCTGTTGTGGTTGATATTGGGCATGTTTCTGTTTTTCGTAGTAAGGATGCAATGATTTCATGTATTGCTTTATATCATTTGAAAAATTGCCTTGAGTTTCGCAATAAACGGTCGGATACTGGTAGATATATAGACATGTGCAAGTTTGAAGAAAGGTGCAGTTTTTGTGTTCGAGCTAGAGCTGTAGGTAGTGTATGGAAGATACATGCTTGGGTACCACATACTTGTCAGAGAGATTTGAGGAGAGGCCCTCATGCCAAAGTATCTTCTAAGGCTATAGCTGCCCATGTTGGTCCAAATTTGTTGCAAGATGGGTATGAGCTAAGACCACGTGATATTCAAGGGCAGTTACAAAGAGAGTTTGGTGTTAACTTGACGTACTCTGCTGCTTTAGCTGGTAGGAATTTGGCTCTGAATGCTGCATATGGTGATCACGATAAATCATTTCAGGTAATATAAATTCTGCACTGCTTGTTTAATTATGTTTAGCTTATATTGGGATGTGAAGTTCAGATATTAGTTTCCTTCAAGCATTAAATGTATAAATTTGATTTCATTAAAGATATAAACAACAAATTGTGGCTAGATTTCTGTTCCTTAGCTCATCACCTGAGTAGAAACAGAGAGAGTATGTGCAAGTTGTGTCTTTCCAGATCTGAAACAAATGTTGATTACAGATATAAGGATACTAGTTCTTAGGATCATGACACTAAAAAAGGCTGTAGTGAACTTTTCACAAGTTTTTTTATCTAGTCAGTGGAAAGTACAATATTCACCTGAATTCCCCAAAAGCTTCTGTTATTGCAGAAGTTTCTATCCCACCTTCAGTGTAACCATGAACAAGTCAATATAGGAAATACTGTGCAGTTTTGTTGAGATGAAAAATTATAGAGATGATCCATTATTACCCCCTAATAGTTCATCAAGAGCTTGGCTTCCAGTTGTGATGCGAAGTACTGATTTTCTCTGTACTGGACGATTTTGCAGTATCAATAATGTGTATCATTTTTGTTTTTTTTGCAGTTGGTACCAAAGTATTTGTATATGCTTCAGTTTATGAATCCTGGTTCAAATGTTGATATTCAAACTCGTGCTGATGGGTCTATGGAGTACTGTTACTTTTGTCTTCATGCATGTATGCTGGCTTTTCGTTCTTGTCGTCCCATTGTTGTTATTGATGCAACTCATTTGAAGGGGAAGTATAAGGGGGTGTTGTTTGTTGCTTCTACAAAAGATGCAAATGAACAGATTGTTCCTCTTGCATTTTGTGTTGGTGATAAGGAGAATGATAAGTCATGGGGTTGGTTTTTATTGCATGTTCGAGAGTCGTTAGGAGTTCGAGATGACATGTTGATAGTGGCTGATCAACATGTTAGTATAAATAATGCTGTGAGAACTGTTTTTCCTGGGGTTGCATTTGGTCTGTGTTCTTATCATATACAAGGGCATCTTAGGGGTGAAGATGTGATTGAGTTTTTTCAGGCTGCTGCTAATGCATATAGGGTCGAAGACTTTGAAATCCACATGAGTAGTTTGAAATCTGCTTCTGCTGCTGCACATTCAAAGCTTTTGAAAATTGATCCTGTTAGATGGGCTCGTAGTAAATGTCCAGTTCGTAGATATTCTTTTGGTACTTCAAATGCTGTTGAGTGTCTGAATTCTCGACTGAAGTGGGCTAGGAAGTTGCCTATTTGTTCTCTGTTAGAGTATGCTCGTAATCTTGTTCAAGAGTGGTTTTGTAATCGGCGTAGTATAGCTGCATCTAGGAGTCTTGAACTTTCAGAATATGCCACTCGTAGATTGGAGGCTGCTATGATCAGAGGCCGTGTTATGAGTGTCCAGCCCATCTCAGATTCTAAATTCAAGGTTATATCGGGATCACGTAGTTATATTGTTGATATCCTTTCAATGAGTTGTTCGTGTAAAGTGTTTCAAATGGACTTAATTCCATGCTCACATGCTACACGAGCTTTAAGGTATGATGTTAAATGTTAATTTGATTTTAACATTTTTACTGATTACTGTTTTCCTGATGTCATTTTTTGTTTTCTTGTTATAGTCATATGAATCAGGTGTTCTCTGGATATGTGAATTCGTGTTATTCGACTCGTACATGGCATGAAATTTATGCTTCTGATGTTATGCCGGTGCCTGATCCTAGCGAGTGGCATGTACCAGATGAAGTCAAATCATTGGTTGTTGGAACACCGTCCAATCCGAAGCAAGCAGGTAGACCACGAAGGAAGAGGTTTCAGGTTGGAGACTGTACTGGAGGTTTAAGGAAGAGTGTAGGTGAAGGTGCTGGTTCTGCTGGAGTAGTTGAAGGTGTTGAAGCTGTTAATGAGTCTACTGTATCTGCTGGAGAACTCGTTGCTGTTAAGGAGTCTCGTCAGTGTTCAAGATGTCATGAGAAGGGCCATTATTTGTCAACATGCAAGGCATTTCTGGAAATTAATTGTGAGGAAGCTGATGCTAAGCGTGCTCGGAAGTCAAACTCATGTAGCATATGTGGTGTAGTTGGGCATACTCGGAGAACCTGTGTTGATCCGAATAGGTTTTGATTATTTTCCATTGGATTTGTGTAGTTTGTCAGACTTGGCAGAATTCTTAGAGTACATGTTTTATGTTTCTGAATAACTAGACTAGTACACAGTACAGAGTAATTTCACATGCTTATATTACTGATTACCTATATTTTACACAGTATTTTTATTGAATAAGTTTTACTTTATAATTTTAGTTTGTATACAGTATATAGTAATTTTATTAGCTTATATTACTGATTACCTATATTACACAGTATTATAATTTTCTTATGTATTAATTACTGTGTACAAAGTACACAGTAATTTCATTGTCTTATATTACTGATTACCTATATTACACAGTTTCTTATAGTGTATAGTGTTTTGTCATTTTGTGTTATGTATTAATTCCAGTAATCGGTACATGTTATAATTTTATTACCAGTAATCAGTAATAGTACTGTACTGTACTGTAATGATTGCATAAGTGTATCAGATCCATATGCAACAAGTATTTAAAATATATTCTAACATTAAAGTAACATAAAGATATCCATCAAATATTCTAAAGTATCCATCAAAAAAGAACACACAAATAGTCTAAAGTAAGACAAACATGTTCTAACATGTTATCCAACAAAAAGAGTACACAAACAGTCTAAAGTCAGTAATTTCAATATCCAACAACATATTCTAAATTTCTCCCAAGTCAAATGATGGACAAGGTGGTTCAGCAGTGCTAAAAGCATATATTGTACGTGAAATTTTGCATCTGTAAGCGAAGATGTCGTGCCCTGTTTTTAATCCTCCTTTGTCATCTGGGATCCTTGCAATCATCCTCTCAATTATCTTTAGTACATACAGTCCGCTGGTATTGTCGCCTATTTGCTTGTAGAAGTGCTTTCCTTTTGGGACTCCAAACAGTATTTCCCACTGTTTCTGTTTTGGTGTTTTGATTCTGTGGTGATCATAGTACCCAATCTCCTCTATCAGTTCAGGTAAGATCTTTGCCATTGGTATGAATCGTTGCTCGATTTCTTTGACAGCTTCTGTCTTGGCATGATGGATCAATATCTTTTGTTTCCTTAGATCAATCTCAACTGCTACCCAATGTGTTTCAATACAGCATGCTGTCACAACCTATATGTGGAAATAAGAACTTATCTTTAATAAATTGTTATCTTTTTTTTCAAGGTGCATGCATGTTATTGATTAATTAAGAACTGAATATTACCTTTTCACAGTAAATCCAAGGTTTCATATTATCACCCCAAGCTGGCATTTCTGCTTCAGCATAACGCTTCAGATGTTCCATCATGTTAGCTGGCATTTTGCGCTGGATGTCGGAGTGTAGTTGTGTTCTGCGTTTGGGCTGTGTTGATGCATAAGCCTCTTGGATCGCATTCTGTTTAAAAGAATCATTTAAGAACTGAATGTTATGGATGCTTCCTGGAAAATACAGTACATACTGTTTTTATGCTAATGTTTTACCATGAAGTAGTTTGTTGTGATACCAATGTTGTCTTGAGTAGATCCCACTCCAGCAATATCTGGCCGTGCTGTGAGGATTGATAGGTACACATGTACTGTATTTTCATCAATCGAATGTTGTGGGTCCTCTATTTTTAGGAAGAAGTACTGGCTGACTGGGTAGATCAATCCGACGTCCCTGTAGCTGTATACATTTTTTTGTGTGGGTTAGAGATCAATTTTTAATGTTCGTTATTCAAATTTATATACTTTAAATTTTACCTTTCCTTGTCTGAGTGGATGAATTTATCAAACGTTTTAAATCCACCTCTCACATCGTCCTGCCTGTATGGACTTTTGCAGTGTCTTGCTGGGTACCTTATCCTCCTTGGCCTTTTTCCAGGTTCTTCTATTACCAGTGCAACGTCCTCTATGTTTATGGCAGAGAGTACAATTTCCTTACCTTTTTCAAAATCGTCTAATGCTTGGGCCATCAGTGTATCTGATAATTGATCTTCCTGTAGATGAAAAAAAATGAATGAAGTATGTTATAGAATTTTAACTGATAATTAAATATTTGTTATACCTTGTCTTGATTAATTTTTTCTGGTGTTTGTTCTATTGTTGTATCAGGTGCTTCCTTTCCTTTCCTATTTAGACTTTCTGATGTGTCCTGAGATGTTGATGGTGATTTTGCTTCTTTCTGCTGCTTTGTGGTTTCCTTTTCCTGTTGTGGTTCCTGTACTGATGCTTCCTTCTCTGCACTCTTTGATGTTTCCTTCTCTGCACTTTCTTGTACTGATGCTTCCTTTTCCTGCTGTTGTTCTTTCTGAACTGCTGATTCACTTTCCTTCTCCTGCTGTTGTTCTTGTACTGAAGCTTCCTTCTCTGCACTCTTTGCTGCTTCCTTCTCCTGCTGTTGTTCTTTCTGAAATGCTGCTTCACTTTCCTTCTCTGATGTTGCTTCTTTCTGTGCTGCTTCTTTCTGGACTGTTGCTTCTTCATTGGCATTTGAATGTTCTGGTTCATTTGTATCATCATGGTGATCAAATATCACCGGAGAATGCATGTAGCCGTCATGCTGGTAATGGTCTGTATCATCACCATCCTGAGGCTGTACTCTATCATTGAGATGCTCGAGAATCTCCTTCACAATTGTCTTTTTAACTTCTTCAATATATTCCTTCATTTTTTCTGCAGCAACTTTACCTGCAAAAATGCATTACCAAACAAAGTACGTGAAGCTACAAGTACTACGCCAGCTGATCTAGTTGAGTTCTTTTCTTATTAGTCACAAACACAAACAGATCTCCAGCAAACAATAAAATAGCTTCCAATTTCACATCAATGTTTCAGTAATTAGATCTAGCATTAGTACTACTGTTTACTGTTTTAAATACTAACATTCCCATTTAGTAGTACAAATATTAATTTACCTGCATATTCGCCGATTCTTTTCATTGTTGCTTCGTCAATATCCATGGGTGCAGGTGCAGTTGTTGTGTTTCTAGTGGCATCATTTTCTTCAGGCAGATGCTCATCCTTGGGCTTCTTTTTTTTTTCAATGCTTGGTTCGTACGTGAAGGCAAAAGGCATCCCTTCTGGATCATATTCAAGTGATTTCCAGTATGCCTTTTTTACCTCTTTATCAGTGGGAGTTAGCATTTGTTTTGGAGTGTCCTACAAACACAGATATACATAGAAAATAGTTCAGGTACTAAGTACAATTATATCACTTTTTGTGTACTACTTACTGTTGCAGAAATAAAACATATGAGCAATCTAACTCCATTGAAACATATCAGTAGTATTCAAATATTTTCAGGTACTAACTACAAAATATTTTCAGGTAATAAACCAACCTAACTCAATTGAGATGAGATTCATGATAACTGAAACAGTTCTGGTAAATGCTGGTATCGCTTCATATATCCAAGCCTTTTTGCCATTACTAAGTTCTGAAACAGTTCAGGTAATACAGAATAAAATATTTTTACCTTTTTGCCATTACTAATTTCTGGTATTTTCCTTGGTGCAAGACATTCATATCGAAGGAACCGTGGCATCTTCTCATCATTTATCTTCTTTGCAACTGTATCTGTAAATGCTGGTATCGCTTCATATATCCAAGCCTGCATAATTCAGTTTTTGTTATTGTAAGAGGTTCTAGTAAACATGCCATTTTATACATTTTTGTTTTCATAAGTGGGAATGTTAGGGTACTTACAGAGAAGGCAAATGTGTTGCCTAATAAATGGTAACTTATTACCCCAGATTCAGGTAATGCTTCATCTGTCTTCATATTTGTTATTGAGTGAGTGAGCAGCTGGTACGAGTAACTGCCCCATGGGAACTGCTCCCAAGCATCCGTGTCTTCCAATAGTACCCATAACCACTGTGGGATTGACTTCCTTGACTGCTCTATTCCTACTGCGTATGTCAGAGCAAGCAGTAGCTTTGCAACCTTGATGTAATCACTTTCTGTTGCTTGAACAACTATCTCTCTGCGATTTGTTCCTTTCCCCTGCCAATAGCTGAAACGCTTGCTCTCAAACATGTCTTTGATATTTCCTGTGGAGAGCTGTTTGTTACGTCCGAATAGCCGGGCAAATACTGAATCTTTACTGGTGACTTCATCAGTGTTGTATGGATCAAAGCTTGCTGGTCCAAACTTCAGCCCACTTACTAGTGCATACTCTGCTCTTGAAAACCGTAGGATCCTGTTACCAATTCTGAACCACAACGCTGTGGTGTCAGGGTTCGGGGTGGGAGTGATCTCTCGGAAAACTACGTAGTGTAGTAGTTTTCCTGATCTTGGATTATTGTCAGGCAATTGATAGTAGTACCTAAGTAATTACATTAAGCAATAATTAGATGAATTTTTTTGAAAAGTATCTTTAAGTAATTCAAGTAATCAGTACGGCATGATGAAGTTACCTGAAGCATGATTTCTGTATTTCTTTGCTTGCAGCCTTTGTAAGTGTGGTTCGTATGATTTTAGGCATTGATTCATACCCTGTGAGCATCGTCTTATGTTCATATTGTATGAGATGGTGTCTCTTGTATTCCCACTTAATCTACATTTAAAAGAAAATTAGTAAACAGTTAAATCATCACATTTTAAACTCAACAATGATCAGTAAACTGGAAAATTGCATATTCACATGAAGTTTGTTAACTAATTGAAGTAAGCATATGAATCATGCTTAGCCCATTACTAATACTTTAATAATCTGTATAATCTTCCAAGAACAAAACTCAAGCAGTTACAACAACAAATAACCAAGTAACATAACAGGTAAATAAGCAGTACCTTAATTCAAATAAGCTAATAACATAACAGCAAATCAATAGCATTGCAGCATTCTATATTTTACAGCAAATCAATAGCATTGCTGTCACAACAGTTAAATCATCACATTTTAAACTCAACAAATAATCAGTAACAAAACTCAAGTATATATTTCACATGAAGTTTGTTACCTAATTGAAGTAAGCATATATGAATCATGCTTATCCCATTACTAAAACTTTAATAATCTGCATAAACTTCCAAGAACAAAACTCACGTAGTAACAACAACAAATAACCAAGTAACATAACATGTAAATAAGCAGCAATCATTATCCTTAAATCAAATAAGCAGTACCTTAAATCAAATAAGCTAATAACACAACAGGTGAATAAGCAATAATCAGCAATCATTATTAGTAAATCCAAATAATCAGTAACATAATAGCATAATACCTCAATAGTTAACTAACCAATAAGCAGCACCTTAACATCTTAAATCATATAATGCCATAATTCCAGTCTTCCATTTATCATTCTCATTTAACAACAGAACAGAACAGAACAGATAATGCCTCAACAGTTACCAGGCAATGAGCAATACCTTAACATCTTAAATCATATAATGCCATAATTCCATTCTTCCATTTATCATTCTCACTTAACAACAGAATATAACATAACAGAACAGAACAGATAACCAAGTAATATCACAATATGCTTATCACAAGCAGCAACAACAACATATAATCCTAAATAATGCTGTAACATAAGCAATAATGCAGTAACAGAAGCAATAATGCAGTATTCCATTTCTCATTACCACTTAATAGGTAAATAACACAGCAGAACAGAACAAATAACCAAGTAATATCACAATATGCTTTATCACTAGCAGCAACAACAACAAATAACCCTAAATAATGCAGTAACAGAACAGTAACAGAAGCAGAATCAATAATGCAGTAACAGAAGCAATAATGGAGTTACAGAAGCAATATTGCAGTAACAACACACAGAATTCACCATTAAGCAGTAAATCAAACAAACTGCTTACTGATTTTTGAGCATTCTCATTCCTGTAATCCCTAAATACATTCTAAACACATTCACCATTAATATCTGTAAATTTTGTAAATGATTTGTAAAAAAACAGCAAATAATATTAAAATTTGTACCGGTACAGTGCTAAATGGTGTTGATTCCTCAGTTTTGTCCGATGCCTTGCTCTTTTTCTTAGTTTTCTTCTGCTTTTTGGTCGCCGATTTTGAAGAAATTTCCTCGCGACTTCTCTTCATCTTGTTGAAATTTGCGCGCGAGTTTTGCAGGTGGTAATGCTGGTACAATGTTTGTCAAATTTCCGGCAAAGACTGTGTTGATCGACGGTGAGATGAGCGAGAGAGAGTGTGTTTCCGGCGGTTTTTGGGTGAGATGTGAGAGAGAGAGAGAGAGAGAGAGAGAGAGAAAATTTCAGGCTGTGTTGATGACCGTTGCAGGGAATTGAATGTGATTCCCGTACTGAATTGAGCAGGGTGAGGTGAGGGTATTTTTGGTATCTGGTTGTAAATTGGGTAAAATTATTGATAATTATATTCCTAACCTAAAATTCGTTTTTTAATGTTTTTTTGGGTGTTTTTTTTTTGCCTCAACTGTTATTGTGCCTTGTTTATAGGTAATTAATATTATTATTATTTAAATATTTTGTACTCCTATATTAAATATGGCAGATTAAATTGAACGTAGATAATAATTGTCCTTTTAAAAATAACTTCTCGTTATGAAAGGACAATTTTATCCTTAATTTGGAGGGGAAAAAAATAAACTTTTCGTTTTGTTTTAATATCTTAATAGATGCGGAAATATATATATATATATATATATATATATATATATATATATATATATATATATATATATATATATATATATATATATATAGGGGGAGGATCAAATGAAAACCTGATATTTGGTGAAATATGAAAACCGATATATACCGTCGATCTTGATAATCCAATGGATGATATTTGGACACATCATTACTTTTGTAACTGTTTTTTTAAATTATTTTATTGTTTTATTAATTCTAGATGGGGGTAAATAAGTAAAATAATTTAGAATTGAATTAACAGATCCCATATAATGGGGATCAAGTAACTACAATATCAGTTATAATTGGTAACTGATTTAAAATTTCTCCCGTAATTCAAGGGTGTATGTAAGTCAGTAGTGGTCGAATTCTTTCAATTATTAAAAAAAAATCCAATTATTTTTATTATGCCGACAATTTAACTTAACGATATGGTGTTTGAATTCACTTTTTTTTTAAACTTTTTTTTTTAATATATAGTTTTCGTTGCATTAGTAGGTTGTATTTTCGCTGCATATTTTCTTATTTTCTGTTGCATTTTTTTGATGCATTTTTTGTTTATTAATTTTCATGCATTTTTTCCCATTTATCGTTGCATTTTTCTTAATGAATGATGCATATTTTTATATTTTTGTTGCATTTTCCCTATTGAATGATGCATATTTCTATGTATTTCATTGCATTTTTTATGCATCTTTCTTATTTTTTATTATCGCATTTTTTTAATTATCGTTGCATTTTTCTATCCACCCACTCATAAATAAAGATTGACAAAAAATCATCGATATTAAAATTATATTAAGAAAAATTACTCTTACGTGCTACCTCAATTTAATTTTTATGTTGTTTGACAAAAGAATAAAAAAGACATTTTTTTTTTCCAGATTTTCTAAATTTATGAATAGATATGATTATTCCCTAAAAAACTGCAATACATGATTAATAATTTTTATTGTTATGACAGTCTTGCCCTTGAAATTTTGATTAAATGCATGGAACAAATTTAAAAATATATTTCAGTTATTATTGTTAGTCTAATCTCAACCATTGATTGAACCTTGGGATATGGTGAAAACCACCCTTAGTGTGAAATATAGAAACCTATAACAACCCTTGATTATAGTGGAATCAGTGGTCAAGATTAAAACTAAATTTATTAATTTGAGATTTAAAAATGTGAATTAAATAGAAAAATTAAATCTGAAAGGGTAAAGTAGGTATTTAGTTATAGGGAATTTGTTCTTAATTAGGAAGTGACCATTTTTTTAGGGATTGAGTCAAACCACAATATTGAAAAGAAATTGAAAAAACTATAATCGTCAATACTCCTTCATCGACTCCACGGCGCCAAGAATAGGTTTCTGCTCTCCCCAAAAAGCAAAATCGAGAACAAGGTATGTAGTTTCTCTCACTCACGATTCTCTCTATGGGTCTCTGAAACTATAAATTCAAATTGATTTATAGGATGAGTTTGTATTTTTGGAGAACCCTGCATCAATTCCATCGATTAATCACGAAATAATTAGGAGATTTATTTCAAAGATTGTAAGTTGATGAATTGCTGTAATGTTTAGGAGATTTATTTCAAAGATTGTTGCATAAAATTCTTTTCCTCTGATTATTTGTGTTTGTGACTACTTTTTTTGGGTGGAGATGCAAAAAATTTGATTACCATACACATATATATGTGATGCATATAAGGTGTTCGATGTAATGCATAAAAGAAATTTTTGCTTCAGATTTGCTACCTTCCTCTGTAGTTTTCTTTTGTAAGCAGACAACATTTCTGTAATTTTTTGTTGTTACAAGAACTATCTATTTTTACTACTATTAATAGTCAGATATTTGGCACGAATAGTAAACAAATCAAGACTCATAATAACAATATAATATAGTAGTAAAGAAGAGGTGGTTTACACAACAATTTTCACTTAGAAGGTGGATTACATGCATAATAATACATGTCCTGAGATTATAATAATAATGCTAAAGCAATATCTTATGCAGTTCATATATAATGACTAATGTATTAGCAATATCTTGTACAGTTCCTTCGTTTTGTCTATATTAATCGCGTGCCCTACCTTCTTCATGACAGCGAGCTGTGCATTGTTTTCCAAGTGTGTGTGTTCATTCAATGCATACCTGTATTAATTCTGTTGTTTATATTATGGGTTGTGCAACTGTAGGAATTAAAACTTTTGTTGTTAATTTCATTCTTGAGACGGATATGCAATACATTTGAGTACCATACACATTATTATGCAATGCATAATTAAACATTTTGTGTTGCATATTTTGGAATAAGGAGTAACCATTTATCATTCATTCTAATAATGTTATTGCTATCTATTTATTCTAATTCTTATAGTAATTGTGTGTGCATTTTTTTTTGTACTAGTAACATTTAGCATATGGTTGAATGCATTGCATATTTTTTAGTATATCGATGCATTTCCCAAGATATGAACTTAGTTTGAGTAACATGATTACACTATGATATTACAGGTCGTTGCTGATAAATATAATTGTTAGAATGAATGATAAATATAATTGTTAGAATGCATTTCAACAAATGAAGGCTCGTCAGAGAGTGAAACAGACGATAGATCCAGCAGAAATAGAAAGAACAATTATAGATTGGGTATGTAAGAGTCACAAAATGTTTAAGGACAAATAGTTTTAGTCTCTTAATTGCATTCTACTGGTTTAGACATTTTAGAATGTTATGTTTTTGGATGGTTTTAAATATAATTGTTACCTTTTTGATGATTTAATGCATTTCTTACAACTTCGTAGTGTTAGTATTGTTACATTTTAATAAAATTGTAGTAGTTAACATGGTTTTGAAGGGCTATAACATGCATTATAAAATATAGTGTTATAATATGAATTGCGAATATGCAGCAAAATGTATTATAAAATGCATCAATACAAAAAATATATGCAGTAACATGTATAAACAATGCGTATCGTAATAGTGTAAAATTTTTAAAATGCATTATCTTATTGTATTGTGTGAAAAAATGCATCGATTTCTACACAAATATGCATCAACATTTTTTAAAAATTAATTACGTATTAACTGTTATTACATGTCGTTAATTAAACAAACATACATAAGTTGATATAATACACACTTCGAAAAGATTAAATCATTATATTTGCATTTTTTTCGAAAAAATGCAATGTAACATGAACCACAATGCAACAACTAATATAGATGACTATGAAATAATGTAACTAAAACCACACAAGTCATTTTAATATATTAAAACTAGGGTGACAATAAAATTTATGTGATAATACCGTACTTGAGATGTGATGAAAAAAAATTAAAAACAAAGAACTAGGAAAACATTAACCAACATTATCACAATTCCTAGCATCGTGTTTTGCCATCTGCTTACACTTGCTGCATTTTCTCAATGGCTTGTTCGCATCACGTAGCGCCTTCTCCTTCCTTGACTTTAAACGACTCCCACTTCCTTTCGTTTTAACTGGATCGGGCAGCAACACTTCCTTTCACTCCCTCACGGTTACAATACATATAACGCCACAAAACGGTACCATCCGTTGCTCTTTTGATCTGCCCAAGACGCACGTCAAAACCACATTCTGCCCCATATGAACGATAAAACTCCTCAGCTTCCTTCAGAGATAGGAACTTGCGTCCAACATATGACTTATTCGGACTAAGGCATGAAGGGATAAACTCCACAATTGAATCATAAACATGGATATCTGTTGCATTATCCGCTTGTTGTACGTCTGTGGAACAATAATTCAATATGTGCAACAATTAGTGTACAGAAATGCATCAAAATGATTAAAAAATGCAAAGCTATAAAATATAAAGGTAAACCTCCTACATAACCTTTAAACAAAATGCCGGTCTCGATAACAAAAACACAACTTAACCGTAACCAATTCATAAATAAATAAAAAAATAAAACAAATGTAAAAATACCTTGCAAATCCATCTCTAATTTGGCTGCTTTCCACCGAATCTCAATATTCGACAACTAAAGTCAGTCAGATTAGGAGAAACATTAGAGTTTTTTACAAGACATTTTCTGGAATACAATGAAAACGAAAGATTGAGGAGAAGCAATATAAGAATGTTGGCAAGTTTATTCCATTGAAGGTAGTGATCAATGCTTTATCGGTGCTGCTGAAATTCCAATGGGGTGAATTCATATGGATTAAATACTTTCTTAATCATCATTACCTTTGAAACACGTCGCTGTCTAGCAAATGCTTTTCTCAAGCTTTTATGGTGAAGTAAAATTCAAAAATCTGGGTAAGAACACAAACTTGAAGCGCCATCTATTCGAAGAACAAAAAATTCTTGCAAAAAGAAATCAAAATTTAAAAAAATCATGATGTAAGAAATCAAAAGAAAACAACATTTAATTATTCAATTCAATCATGAACGATAACTTACAGTGTGCATCGACGACTTTTGTGAGCAAGAAAGAAACAGAAATTTTTTTACGCAAATCAAAAACAAAAAAATTGAAAAATATTCAGTTATCATATAAAAGATTCATGGGAGTTAATAAATCCCATATTTTAAGGAAACTTTTAAAATAATATGGTGTAATTTACTTGTTTGCCCCCATCTTCCAATTAATAATTCAATAAAACAATTAAAAAATCAGTTATAACATTTATAACGTGTCAAAATCATATCCATCGGATCTACGAAATCAACGGTATCTATCGGTTTTCATATTTCACCAAAATTTTGGTTTTCATTTGATCCACTCCCTATATATATATATATATATCAGGTGAAAACTAAAGTTAAGTTGAAACTTAGAAACCGACCACATCCGTTGATTTTGAAGATCTAATGGATCAGATTTTATTTCAAATTAATTATTAAATAATCATTTTTGGATTTTTTAATTCATTTAATGTATTATCTAGGGATATTTTAGACATTTTATTATTGTGTAATTGATTTTCCCATAAATATAGGATCTATATTTATTTTTTCCTTATCCGATTTTCTTCTCCTGCGTCTTCTTATTCTTCTTCTTCTTCTCCTCCTTTTTTCGTTGAAAATTGATCGGTGGCGGAGGTTTTATGGAGGGCAACGGTGCTCCTTTTTTTTTTTTTTGAAGATTGATCGGTGGCGAAGGTTTTATGGAGGGCGGCGGCGCTGGGCGGGGGAGCGAAACTCCGGTGGATACTTCTGTTGCCTTCGCGGTTAAGAGAGAGGGTGGTGGATGATCTCGGTTGCGGTGGGTTTCGTTGCTACTACTAATATTATTAATTATTAAAAAAATCTGTCGATGCCGACGCCGGTCGGATTTCAAAATTGAAATGGTGTTTATTCGTAGCATGCATGTATGAAAATTGGGTTGATTCTTAGGTGGTGAAAGCTACCCTTGTTTGTTTATCAAGTCTGCAAATGAAGCAATCTTCTCTAATTAATTGTCACTGTGCATCTCTCTCTCTAGCTCTCTCTCTTCTGCGTCGTCTTCTTCTTTCTTTCTTTTTTTTTTTTTTTCTTTTTCTTTTTTTTAAAAGATTGATTATTTTGAATTTTGTTGAAGATTGGTTATTCAGAATATACGTTTGGCAAAGTACAATAACGGAGAATGAATTTGTAGGAGCATCGCATAATGTAAGCAACCATAACAATTGTTAATTATTCACATGAAACAACTGTGTTATATTGGGTATAATGCATATTATGTCAATTTTGTTGCATTCATGACTTAGTCTGATGCATTTCTATTTCATTTTCATATTTGGCTTCAGTTTGTCCTGTTAGGGTTTAGTATCCATTTGGCTTCATTTTTTCCTGTTAGGGTTTAGTATCCATATGAGTTAGGGTTTAAGTTTCCCTACAAGTCATGGTATATCTTACCCGAATAGGGTTTTAGCTTCCCCTATGGATTATGTTTATCATTCACTACATGTTAGCTAGGGTTTACCTTTCCTTACCGGGTTAGGGTTTAGTATTTTTTTACTGGGTTAGGGGGGGGGGGGGGGGTTAGCTTCCCTACTGGGTTTAGCTCCAAGAATAGGCAACAATAGGCAACAACATTAATTATATATATTTGTGCAACAAAAATACGTATGCAAGTTAGGGTTTATCGTTCCATACACGTTAGGGTTTCGATTTCCCTAGTGTGTCAAGAATATGCATATTATGCTAATTTTGTTGCATTTCCGATTTCATTTTGATGCATTTTTATTATTCTTTCATTTGGTATATAATAAGTTATAAATTGCATATTCATGTAATTATGATGCATTTTCCTTTCATTTTCTAGGCCTGCATACGTAAATATTTTGGTAGATTATTGTACATATAACTTTGATGCATATTCTTATCATTTTTGCATTAGGGTTCGGTTTTTCTATTAGGGTTTAACTTTCCCAACAAGTTATGGTTTAATATTCCCTATATGATAGGGTTTAGCTTCCCCTACAAGTTAGGGTTTAGCTTTCCCTATTAGGGTTTACTTTTCTCTACAAGTTAGGGTTTAGTTTTTCCTAATAGGTTTAGTTTGAAAATATATGCAACATTAATACATATTTTATGCACCAAAAAAACGTATATTGATCCATAAATCAAATTTTGTAAATAAAAAGAAGATCTATTAATATTCAACAACTCGTGACCTATATATATGCTACAAAACTATTTGGATGTGCCACAATTGTTGAGTAATCACAAACAATTCATTGTAACTCAAATTGATTATCAATGCATATTCTGGTCATTTTGATGCATTTCGATTGTTGTTATGAAACATATTAAAATTTGAACTCAAATCTCAATCAAATTGGATGGGACCACAAAGAAACATGTTCTACACTTCAAGACGTTTCCAACGGTAGGTCGCCCATCTGAATCCGATCGCCGATGAGGCCGGAATTGCGTCTGGAAGCCGCCGCTAAAGTCGCGATTTCTCTGCTGGTTCGACTTCTTCATCGAATATCTCCTTCGTTTCTCCACGAAAACGAGCAATCCACCCATGAATCTCTTCGTCTCTTCGAGTAGAATAAAACCTGGTCGTCCGTTTTACGATTGTCATTAAGATCTGACCGGAAATCGCATTGATGCAAGAGAAGTGGAGTAATGTAGGTTGGTTATGGAAAATTCCTATTATTATGGAATGAGATTTTTTTTTTTTTTTTAATTATTTTTCTGGACGAATTTGTCCTTAATGACACATTATTTTTATTTTTTTAATGCATTATTTCATTTAATCTCATCCATTGGATCCTCAAAATCAATGGATATGGTCGGTTTCTAAGTTTCAACTTAAGATTAGTTTCCACCAGAGTGCTACCCTATCATATAGGGAATATTAGAAAATCAATGGATATGATCGGTTTTTTTTTTTTTTTTTTTTTTTTTTTTTTTTTTTTTTTTTTTAATTTTTTTTTTGTACAGATCGAGATGGGTGATTAGAAAATTCTTATCCGTCATAGCGGTCATTGGGAGGGAATATCCTACGTAGGAGGAGACGTTTTTCCCGTCAATTATCCCATATCGACTTTGAGCTATGAAAACGTAGTACGGGAGATTCAGTTTCACTTGGGTGATGAATTGGAGTACTTGCTTTTCCATTTGACGAACATCAACGAGCAGGAGACGGTGAAGGCCATTTTAAAGAGCACCGGGGATTTGTTTAGAATGTGTATCGAGAGAAGGGAGATGTCGACGATTTACGTCATTAGTAGAGCTAATCGGGTTGCCCGTACTACCCAACAATCGACAAATTTTCAGAACTATAATGTCGAAGAGGAGCCGATGCTGAGTTCTAATGCATTTAAAGCCGAAGTAGGTGACGAAGAAGAGCCGGAGTTGGAAGAAGAGTCTCTTGAGTCCGAGGGCGAGAAAGCAAGGGATGTGGATGACCGATCCTAATTATTTGAGAGACTAACGGCTGAATTCAGAGCATGGATCCGCGAGTCCGGCCACATTGATAGGGTCATCGTCGGGCTTCGTAGCATGCACTCACACAACCAAGAGCCCTGCGACGATGAAGCTCGTGCTCGTGCCAACCAAGAGTCGGTTCAAAACTGGTTGATACCGCACGTTGATCTAGACATTGCGCTCCCTTTAGGATGGATCGATAACGACTTGGAACCGGCCTTGGGTCAGTTGCGAAAGCACGAATTCTTCAAGAAGGAGGAGGACTTGCATATAGCTGTCGGAATGCTTCACATGGATCTCCGGAAGGAGTATTGCATCCCTCGTTCCGACACTGACCGTGTGGGTTTCAGGTGCACGAAGGGGAAGGATTGCACGTTCAAGTTAAATGCAACGCAGACAAGCGGGGTTTGGGTGATCATCAAGTACAAGGCCGATCACACGTGCCTAGTTGATTTAAATTCAAACAACAAACGACAGGTGCTAGCCAAGGTATTAGGAGCATTCTACGCGCGTAGATTGATCACCGAGGGCGCAGTGTTGAAGCCAAAAGAGATGGTGCAGGAGCTACGGAGTGAGTACGGTATTCAGATTGACTACTCATTTGCTCTCCGTGCGAGGAACGTCGCTATAGAGATGACGTACGGTGCCTTCCACAAGTCTTATTAGAGGCTCCCTTCTTTTCTCTACCTTTTGAAGGAGATGAATTCGAGCACCGAGTACGACATCCATACCTCCCACGTCAACAACCGTCTGACCTACTTGTACCTCGCTTTTGGTCAGTCCATCGAGGCATTCTGAAATGGTTTGCTACGCCTCGTGATCGTAGTGGATGGGGCGCACTTGAAGGGGAAGAATAAGGGGACGCTATTTGTGGCAGTGACGAAGGATGGGAACGAGCAAGTGTTCCCCCTTGCCATTGGATTCAGTCCCATAGAAAACGACGAATCGTGGACATGGTTTTTGGCACACGTGCGAGACAGTTTCGGGGTGCCGGATGACTTGTTGATCGTATCCGATCAACACGTGAGCATCCAAAATGCGATTGACTCCATTTTTTCTGCATACTGCTCATGGTCTCTACTTTGTTCACCTCCAGAGGAATTTCGTCTTGTACGGCAGGCACGCGGGTGCTATATTCGAGTCTGTAGCCTATGCTTATCGAGATTCACAGTTCGATGAATTTTGAGGGAATCTGAGGGACCTACAGGAGGTTGAATGACATTGGCCTACCGAGGTGGGCGAGGTGCAAGTGTCCCGTCCGACGTACGAGATTCATGACTTCGAATCCCGCCGAGACCATGAATGCTCGGTTGTTGTGGGCTCGGAGACTACCGATTTGTGCCATGATCGAAGTGTATCGGATAGTCGTCGAGAAGTGGTTCGACGAACATCGGACTAGTGTTCTAGCTCGCAAACATGAACTTAAGGAAAAGGCATATACGAAGATGTCGGCATCGTCGGAATGGGGCCGTCGTTACTCAGTTAGAGGAATGCCTACACCCACCATTTGGAGAGTCAAAGGTGAAAAGGCGACTTACCTTGTCGACCTCCAAAACTCGACTTGCGAATTGCGAATGCCGTGAGTTTGAGTTAGACGACATCCCTTACCGACACACTTGTGCAGCTATAAGGTACGATTAGTTCTCTTTTTATTTTAATTTAATGATTGTCGTATTTGAATCGGATTTCTAAATGATTTTGTATATTGTTATAGGCATTCCGGTTAGGGCTGACAATTTTTGACATGACACGATAATCCGACATGAACACGCACAAAATTAATGGGTTTGTGTTGAGGTTTATTGGGTTCGTGTCACTAACAGGTCGACACAAAAAGGACCTAAAAATTTCATTTCGGGTTCGGGTAGGGTTCGTGTCGGGTTCAGGTAACCTGTTAATATAAATATTTAATTAATTTATTATTTTTTACTAATAAATTACTCATAATTCGGGTTACTTCACAATCTTTCCACTTACCCGTCTCCCTTATTTTATAACTTAATTTCGTGTCGGGTTCGGGTTGGTTCGTGTCAGTATTGTGTTCGTGTCGAGTTCGAGTCGTGTTCAGGTTTGAGAAATTCAAGTCGTGTTCGTGTTCAGGTTTAAAAAATCTTTAACGGATCGTGTTCAAGTTTGGGCTTAACGGGTTCGTGTCACTATCAGGTCGACACGATAACAACCCGACACGCTCGAATTGCCAGCCCTAATTCAATGACCTCCCACATTCGGTCATGGATGGAGCATAGAAATCTCTCAACACGGAAGCTCCAGATCTCATATCCTTCGATAGAGAACTGTGGAAGATTTGATGCACTATATGTAGACATAGCAAACTATTAGTAGTAATGCAGTATGCGTGGGTGAGGTTTTGATGCACTTAGGAAAATAGGATCCGGTTCAGTGAGACAACGTGAAGCGAGAGGGGACTCGCTTCGGATATGCAAAGCAGAGGCTCGAAAGAACAGCTGCTCTGATACCACTTGTTGGTCCCGGTTTGTTATAGGAAAAATACGTAGAAGGGGGGGGGGGGGGGGGGGGGTGGGGTGAATACATATTTTGAAGTTTTTCAACTTCAAATTCCTTAACTCAGAGTATGAAGTAAAGTGCTCGTAGAAATACTAAGACCTAGCCGAGAGCTAGATCTAAAGCAATCGAGAGTCTCTTGACCTAAGCTTAGAGCTTGATCAAGAGTGAGACTTTACTCTTTGTGCGGAATTTGGTGAGCTAATATCTTTTCCTAAGTAATTAAAATTCCAGATTATGTTTGTTTAGATGCTCATGCAATGGATAATCAAATGAGAAAGAAATTAGGGTTAGAGAGATACGACACAGGATTTATAGTGGTTCGGAGATAACGCTCCTACGTCCACTTTGTTGCACTCGGCAACTGTTCTCTTCACTCAAGAACTTGAAGGTTACGGGTCCTTCAAAAACCTGGTCAAGATCGGGCTTCACTTGCCTGGATCTGACGACAGACGCTGGGTGATGCCGGGTTCACACCAAAAACCTAAACTTGACTTGAAGCTTCACTCGCTTTAGTCCTACGACAGACAGGGATATTGCGGGCTCTCCTTACAGCCTAGCTTCGATCGAGGTTCACACAAACGATGTAGGTGCAAGCTTGGATCTAAACTCTATGATCGAGGCTTCTTCAATCGATGAAAGAAGGGCCTTGGATCGAAACAACCTGACGACGACGAACACAAAATCCTAACAACAGATTTAGGGTTTTTATTTTACGACGACACACTATGAAGAACTCTTTACAATAAGTGCAAAAATGGCTAGAGTTCTTCTTCTAAGCTTGGATATGGAATGGGCTTAGACTCTAAGTGTGAAGGTTGTGAAGACGAGTTCCGATGCAACTGGAAACTCGGAGAACACTTGGAAACAAAGACTCGAAATTTGCTCTAAGGCTGGGACTGTTTGTTTGCAGTAGGCGCTCGAATGCTCAGGAAGTGTTCTACTTCTCTCCGTCTTCATCCTTCACTATTTATAGGCGGAGGGATGCCGAGATCCGTTGCTTGGTTGGTGGCTTTGTCCCTCCTCCTCTCGACAGTACTTGCACAGGCTGGCTGCTTTTCAGACGCGCAGTTTTGGCTCTTTGCCGAATTTGGCTAAGATCCAATTGTAACAGTAACTGGAGCGACCCAGTACTGTTGCGGCGCCCTTGTCGGCCTGGCAGTCAACTCCTCTACTCCACTCCGCTTTCGACACGTGGAGATCTGGTAATAAATGCGATGATCTCGTTGTTGACTGGAGTTCAAAATATGGGCGGGAGTTGTGCTGTCGCTTTCTGGTAGGTGATGGCTCGCTTCGCTTTGAAGTTGTAGTGGCCGCTTCGAAGTGAGTCGCTTCAGGGTCAATTTGTAGCGAGTCGCTTGGGAAATGAGGTTCCGAAGTGACCGCTTTAATAAATGTTGACCCGCGATGACTCGCTTCGGCTTTTCTTTGTAGCGCTCGCTTCGCTTTGCTTTGGCAGACTTGCTTTGAATCTACTGTAGCGCTTGCTTCGCTTTGCTATTCTTCGGCACGCTTCACTTCAGCTCGCTAGACTTGCTTTGCTTGAAAAACGTACTCAAGCGAGTGGCCTTCACTTGAACATTTTGAAGTCTATAAAGAGCCATCCTAACAGAGTAGGCTTAGAAAAATTCTAACCTATTATCTACATAAAAAATGGGTCGCTTGGGAACAGAACGCTTTGGGGTTTTGGGATCAAATCAAAACAATTAAGTGTCCCTTATAGGTTCCCCCTTAACATGTTGTTCTTAACAATTCCCAACAGTATTTTTTAAAAATATTTATTAGAAAATTCGGAATTTTTTATCAATACCGCGGTATTATCGATATCGCGGTATTACCGCGGCGTCGGCACGACATCGGTATCCTTCTTCGTCGATACCGAGTTTTCGGTATACCGGTATACGGTATACCGGTACTTGCGGTATCGGCATCGGTATCAAAAATGCGATACCGATCAATATCAATATCAATATCAATATCGACAAAAAATCACGATATCCCGTACCGGTCCACCCCTACCCACGACACACACGCACATACTCTCACTCTCTCCCCCACTCGACAGTCACCCCCTTCCCGTCGCCGGCGCCGCTCTCGCCGAAGGCGAGGGCTCGTGTTGCTGGCGACGCCTCTCTCTCACTCTCATCTCCCTCTCCCCCCTTCTCTCTCTCTCGATTATCTCTCTCTCTACTCTCTGCTCTTTGCTCTCTCTCTCGGCTGTCATTCCTCCGCCGTGGCCTTGCCGACGGCGAGGGCTCCTACGTCGAGCCTCCTTCTCCTCCTTCCTCTTTCCACCTCCGGCTTCACCTCCTTTGGGAAGCCTAGTGTTGGCGCACGCCGCTGCCGTCGAGGCAGCTTGCTGTCGCCGCCGCTGCTCCTTGCGCCACCGTCCACCGGCGACGAACAGGTATGCTCTCCCTTCCCTTCCCTTCTTTCTTTCTCTTCTTCTCCCTAACTCTCCTTTCTAACCCCTCTCTCTTGGATTGTTTTACAGGTTAGGAAGCGACCGAGCCGACGTCGACGAGTTTCGCCGCTGCCGGAATCTCGGGGCCGCCTCAGCTGCCCCGTCGGTGCCCCTGGACTCAAGTCTAGCCTCTTAAACCCGTCGGGCTTCGTGCCTCGACGGAGGTTTGTTCTTCCCGATTTTCCCCCTCTCGTTATCCATTTATTCAGTTCATTTTAGATTATTATTATGATTAGGTTTTCAGTTTATGAAAAGCTCGATCATGAATTATCTCATATCATATTAAAGCATGATCCATCCTTTTATGGTTTCGAGCATCTTAGGCTTGTTTATAACGAAGTTTTGGTGTTGTATCAACATGTTATGCTTCGGTTGTATATGAGCATAGTTCTAATCATGCTTTGGTTCTCTTTAGTCTTATGAGAGGGTTTTTAACATCTTGAAGATGCTTGAAGGGTGTTCTAACTATGTCATGATTGAGTCTAAGCATGCATACTTGAAGTTCTTGAGTTCTCTTACATGCTAGGCTTGCTATTTCTTAAGGAAATGGGCTTGAGACACTTACAAGTATAAAGTAGGGCTGTTGTTGCTAGCTATTCCCTTCCTCTTCCTTAGTCCACTTCTTCTCCCTCACTACTATCTCTTCTCTAAGTGTTTGCAAATGATATGTGAATGTGTGAAGCTTCTTGCAAGAGTGGTGTGGGGGTTTATATACATGTTAGGGGCTGAACTTTTGATGGTTTGAAAGGTGATGGAATTCGATGGGTGTGATGGGTTGGAGGCTCAAGAAATCTCCCAAGATTATATGTACTAACTTGCACCCTTCCTTCTTCCTCTTTTCCTTTCACTTTTCAGCTCTTGCTTGCCCATTTAAAGGGTTGTACCCTCTACCATTTTTGTGCATAATGTGGGTTTAATGCTACCTCTCAATGTGCTAAGCTATGGTCCTTTGTATATAACTATACACTACTTTTGAGGCTTATTGAGGGCCGTTTTTGCAGGCATCAAGTGTTGATGGGAGTCGATTTTGGGGGCTCTAGAACTCATGGAGATGGCTGCAAATTGTCCTCTTTGAAAGGGGTGGTTTGATGGCTTGACATGAAGTGAAAAGCCTCTCTATCCTTTGTGTTTTAGAGCATCCTTAGGTGGGTAAAGACCCTTGTGTAATTAGCTAGTTATTACTCAAGATGTAATAGTTATAGCCTTGTAATAATGCACTATGTATGCACAAATGTTGCATTCTTATGTTATGTAATTCATTGATCATATAAGACATGTTTTATGATCTTAATGCTATACTTAGCATATGCTACATATCTCCATTTATCTACGAATTATATATGCACGTAAATACTTATTATGCTAATACGAAACTCGACTATCTCACGTAGAAGTCGCAATTGGGCTCGGCCCAATTCACCATAGAACGGCTCGATTCTCGGCTTCAACGAAAAATCATTCTTATTTGTAATCTAATAATTCGAACTACCTTCTATACATCGTACTAAAAGAAATTCGATTGCTAATATCGAATTTTAAATCATAAGTCGAAATCCGATTATCAAATCGAATTTATATACTAAATCGAAATTCGATTATTAAATCGAATTTAATATAGCTAACGTCGAAATTCGATTGTTAAGTCAAATTTAATTAACTAACGATGAGATTCGATTGGTAAATCGAATTTAAATAACTAACGATGAAATTCGATTGGTAAATCGAATTTAAATAACTAATGATGAAATTCGATTTGCTAATATCGGACTTAAGTCATAACTCTAAATTCAATTTCTAAATCGAATTAAATATCTAATCCAAAATTCGATTGCTAAACCGAATTAAAAATGACTAAATCGAATTTAAATAATCCGATAATTGGCCTTTTATGCTTACGAAAATGCGGGCCATTACACCACCTATTTCTCAATCATACAATAAGAATGAAATAAAAGTCAAATTTAAATAAATCGAATAACCACTAATGGACTCTTGAACTCATACACTTAAAATCATTCGAATTCAAATAAAGAAAATTAAATAAGATTCAAATTCATTTGAATTCTTAAAAAAAAAATTATTCGTTACAAAACTACTCCGACTTTGACCAATACATGTGTCGAGTCGCCCCGGTACTCCCTCCTCTTCCCAAGGATCCTGTCCAAATACATACAAGCATAGATACCGCAACTCACCTTGTCGAGTTGGACAAATTGGTACGACATGGGCATGAATGCGAGGGTCATGAATTGCGTGCCATAGTTACGGAGCATCGGGTTCACCTTCTTGTAGTATTCGCTCTTCTTTGCCAAAAGCCTTGAGAAGAGTCGGGTCAACGACAATAGTTGGACGATGCGTTGCTTACGAAGAGGTGGGTCTAGGTTATTCTCGTACTTCCAGTACAATGAGTTGAACACCTCAACTCTCCACATTGGAACGTTAACTCGGCACACGATCCAATGCTCGGAGGAGATATGGCAAACAACGACAAACTAACCCAAGAAAAAAACGAAACAACTTATTAAGCATGAGAGAAATTAAAAACGATACAATATGAAAAATAATAATTAAACGACTTACGTAATGACCGGTTATCCAAGGGCGGCAAATGTCAAGTCCGTCCAAGTTGCGGACGAATTCCTCGGGAATTTTCCACCTCGTGTATTTCAACGTCTCATTTGCCAAACCCATTGTAGTATCATGAGGCATGTGGAACTTCTTGTTGGGAACCCTCTGCAGTTGTTTTGATGATGTTTTTCAAAACCACACTCAGGCACAGCACAACACAATATCATAGCATGATATCTAGTTTAGATTAATTGTGCTAAGACTATTCTCTTTTAAGGGAGTAAGGTCGTTGTCCATAACAGCCTCTTCTATTAAAGAACAATCAGTTCTTATTGTTGTTGCTTTGCAAGTACTTCGGCAGGAAACTTCAAGCTCATTAATCTAGCTGCCGAAGCTACAGGCTGTTGATCAAATGAAGAAGATCAACCTGCCTCTCCCATAGTTGCCACCTCAGTTGCCAGCTATAAGGACCCACGTGAAGTGCTAAGTCATCACTGCAACGGCTAGTGCCACATCGGCTGTTTCTAACGGCTAGTTTTTTACAAGACTCTCAACGGCTAGTTTTCAAACTATGCCTATATAAAGCCTTCAACAACAATGATGCAGTTCACGGGAAACTCATTAATCTTATGAGCCATATTGCTGCAAAAATTCTCTCACTAGTTCATACCTATTCAACACTGAAAAATCCTAGAGCTTTCCCAATGTTGAAGATAGAGAATTTCATCATTGTTCTACTCAAAGCTTGTTGCATTTACTGCTGCATCAAGCTCCATGTACTCTCTCTCTTATTTAGTTTCAAAGCTAGAATAGTTGAGATTGTACGCTGTTGTTCGATTGTAAATCGAAAATTTGCAGTCAGTACAAACAAGAGAGAAGAAGAATCCAAAAGTAAAGGGATTCGTAGATCGAGCTTGATCTACCGTGGAAGTAGGATAGTTACATCCGAACCACGTAAAATATCTTGTGTTCTTTACTGTTTTATTATTCTCTCTCTCATAGATAAACTGCTCATACAACAAACTGCATTCAACAGCCTCGCTTTATAAGGCTGTAAAGATTTTACATCAAAGAGTTCTATAGCACAACCTTTCCACCACATTCCACACTCAGCAGTTTGATAGATCAAGCTTGTTGATCACAACGAGCTTGATAGATCAATCTGTCTCACTCTGTGAAGGACTGCCTGACCAGTGAGTTCCTTAAGACAGTTTGTTTTAAAATAAAAAAGGTTGGCTATTGGTGTATTCACCCCCCCCTCCCATACACCAATTAACTCTTTCTGGGACCAACAAGTGGTATCAGAGCGGTGGTTCTTTTGACCGCTGCTTTGCATACTAAAAACTGTTTCAAAGTTTTTGGTCAATTAGAACCGATCCTAGGTGAAATCTTTTTCATACATTTCATATCATAATCATGGAGTCTTCATTGATCCGAGTTTGTGAGGACTTCTCAGTCCGAGGCTATGAGCACTGGAGTTTTCATATTAGGATGTGCCTTCAAGCACATCATATTCTCATGTGGAAGGTCATTGAGGAAGGACCTTCTCCTATCTATGATGATAAAGTTGAAATCACTGGGACTTCACCTGGTGAAGCTGGATACAAAAAGAAACTTAAAAACCCCTCGTGATTACACTACCGAAGAGAGAAAAGAGGTTGGGCTTGATAACTTTGCCAAAGGCCTCATTTCTAGCACTGTGAAAGGTATCTACCTTTCCAAGATCAGAAATCTCAAAACGTCTAAAGAGATGTGGGATACCCTCAAGGCTATAAGCCTGGGATCCGAAGAAATTAAAGAGAACAAACTCTCAATGGCATGCAGCAAGTTTGATGATTTCAAAATGTTGCATGGTGAAAGTATTGAATCAATGAAAACTCGATTCACTGAAATTGTTCTCGGGGTAGAAGCACTAAAATCAAACAAATATTCTCAACGTGAGAAAAATTTGAAAGTGATAAGAGCACTACCTGCCAATTGGCATGTATACTCAGCTCTTCTACCATTCCGATCTGATTTCAACAATCTCTTTACAGAAGAACTTTTCGATATCTTAATCGGAAATGAATATGAAATGATACGAATTCATGGATCATCACAGCCTCAATCATCTAAGAAGGCTGATGATAAATGAAACGAAAGAATCAATTGCCTCTCCTATTGATGAGGCTTTGGTCAAGAAAATTGACCAACTGGCAATTGATGTTGCCATGTTCTCAAGAAGCAATGAAAAGCTTCTCGGTAAAGTCTCAAAATACAAGAGACTCTATTGAGATAACAAGCGAAGTTACTCGAACCGTACTGATGATCGCTCTGGAAAGAAGAGCGAATCAAAGCCCTCAAAATTCAATTCTACTAACACACCCGAGGGTGCATGCTTTGGTTGTGGTAGACCAGGTCATTATAAAACAGATTGTCCTGACCTGACCAAGGCAGAAAGAGAAGAGCTTCGTGCTAAGCGAGACAAGAAGCTCAAAGAACAACGAGCTGCCCTGCTAGCCGAAGAAGCTACTAGAAGCTCATCTCTTCGACAGTTCAACAAACGACGACGAGGGATATATCGCTTTTGAAGATGAGGACGAAGAAGAAAGCTTCGTTGGAGAGTCATCTGGAACAACCTCAACAATTGAATCATCTAAGGTAATTTCTCAAACTGTTCAATTATCTTTCTCTGATGATGAAAGTGCAGATGAGAAAGAAGATCTATCCGAGGCAGAGTCTTGGGAAAAGATCAAAGAACAGATGAAGGAATATGCCGAGCTAGCTGAGCTGTTTGAGGAGGTTGTCAAGGATAATGCAGAGCTCATAGCTCAAAATGGAAAATTCAAGATTGCTCTAGAAGAAAGATTCGCTCCCTATGATGCTGAAAAAGAAAGGGAGATAAAATACCTAAAGTCAAAGGTTGACGAATTGACTTTAAAGGGAAAGGAAATGGAGGTCAAGGAGCTTGAAAATGTCAAAGCTCTAGAAGCAAAGGATACGGAGATACACAGTCTCACCTCCAAGCTTGTTGATCTTGTAATAAGACATGAATGTCTAGTCAACAAGGAACAGAAGTTACAGATCACACTCAGCCAACTAAGGAAGAGTGGAAAGAAGCTGCAAGAAGTGCAAGCCATGCAGGGAAGCTCAAGGAACAAAAATGGGCTAGGGTATACTGGAGTTACTGGAAAAGGGCCACAAGCGACAGAGTAGTCTTCACCAAATCCCATGTGAAGACACCAGAACAAAATCACAAAGCCCTTTAAGACAAGGTCGTGAAGCTGAAGAATCCCACTCATCAACCGTAGGCTGTTCTTCTAAAGAATCATAAAAACAGTCAGCCAGCAGAAAAGAAGAAGGAGTTCAAGTTTGTTCCTAGAAACAAACGAGCTGATCACCAAAAGAGAGCAAGGAAGGCAAAACATCAAAGCTCCTTCCATCCGCAATTCTATTATCCCGCTCAACCACAAGGTTGTATGTGCTACCCTCAACATGCCTATCATCAACCCTCTTTCTATGATGAGCCATACTATCAACCTCAGTACAACAGCCCTCGCCATTCAAGGAAGAACAGGAAAACCTCTAATCCCAGCACAAAGCCACAGAATGCCTCTTCCACAGCCTCGGATAGAAGCAAGCCTGTGATCAAAGTCTGGGTACCCAAGGCCGTTCAAACAACTACCACACCAACAAATGTAGCATGCGATCTCAAGTGGGTTGCTAAGCTCAATTAATTGCAGGTAGTAAAGGCTCTGCGAAGGAGCCAATCAGCTCGAGGAGCTGTATGGATCATTGACAGCGGATGCTCAAAGCACATGACGTGACAAAACGCTGCTGTCAAACTACTCCGAGCGAGATGGACCTCAAGTTACATTTGGAGGAAGCTCCAAAGGTAAAACAAGAGGATATGGAGATTTGAATGTTGGTAAAACTACTATTCATAATGTCTCTTTTGTTGAAGGTCTCAATCATAATTTATTTTCAGTCTCTCAATCCTGCTCGAGTGGTAAACGAGTAGAATTTACTACTAACAAGTGCCTTGTGAAAAATGAGGAAGGAGAGACACTCCTTACCGGAATCATGCAGGATAAGCTATACATAGTCCAATGGGCTAATGAAAAGGAAACCTGCTTGGTAACGAAAGCCAACACTGAAGCTAGTTGGTTGTGGCACAAGAGACTGAGCCATCTGAACTTCAAGGCCATCAACAAGCTGGCACGCAACAAACTGGTCAATGATCTTCCTGACTAGATATTCGACAAAGATCATCTTTACAACGCATGTCAAGCTGGGAAGCAAACAAGAGCCTCCTTTCCCAGCGTAACTGCACAAGCTTCAAATCGAATATTGGAGCTTCTCCACATGGATCTCTTCGGACCAGTCACTCCCCTGAGTATAAACGGTAGAAAATATGCTCTCGTAGTTATAGATGAATATTCTAGATTTACGTGGGTTATTTTCTTATTCAAAAAGAAGGAGACCTTGGAGAAGTTGTCAGCGCTGTTCAGCAAACTGTGCAATCAAAAAGATAAATCTATCATATACATTCGATCAGATAGAGGAACAAAATTTCTCAATTCAATGATCGAGGATTATTGCACCAAGAATGGAATTCATCATCAGACATCAGCAGCGAGAACTCCACAACAAAACGGAGTTGTTGGAAGGAGAAATCGCTCACTGAATGAAGCAACTCGCTCTATGCTTGAAGAAACCAAACTTCCTATGAAGTTTTGGGTAGAAGCTGTCAAAACAGCATGTTATACTCAGAACCGGTCAGTTATCATTACCCGGCATGGGAAAACTCCATATGAGCTGTTGAACAACAAGCTCCCCGGGTTAAAGTACTTTAAAGCTTTTGGGTGTTTGTGTTTCATTAACAAATGAGAAATCTCAGTTAAAGACATTCGAAAGCAAGACAGATCAAGGAGTATTTTTAGGATACTCAGAGATCAGCAAGGCTTTTCGAGTCTATAACAAGAGAACTCTCTCTGTGGAGGTAACACCTCATGTTGTTTTTGATGAATCCACTTGCTTGTACAGAGACACACAAACAAGAAAAGAAGCTGAGTTCAATAGATCAAAGAATGATCTTATAGAAGATTTATTGATCTGGAGCCCAGCTGATCAAAACGAAGAGGATCAAACTAATCTTAAGGTCACACAGCAAGGGGCAAGTGATGCAAGTGATGTTCCTACATCAAGCTGTAATACGTAAGCTGGAAATAACCAAGTTGATCCCTCTAACTCAGTTTCTCAAATTGAGGCTGTTGTTGATCTAGAACAGGAAATGAAGCAGCTCAATCCATTCACACATCAACCGTCTTCTCATCCCGAATTTGAGGAACCCACTGCAGAACAAGAGCCTGTTCTTACAGAAGAACAAACTCGAAGAAGACGCTGGGTGGATGATCACCCACAAGAGCTCATTGTTGGGAACCCAAACCAAGGAGTGAGAACAAGAAGGATGCATGGAGAAAGTGCCCTACTAAGCTGCTATCTGTCTCTCATTGAACCCAAAGATGCATATGAAGCACTTCAAGATGCTGACTGGATTCAAGCCATGCAAGAATAACTAAATGAATTCAAAAGGAATGAAGTATGGTCTCTAGTAGATTGACCTCATCATCAAGGCGTCATTGGAGTCAAATGGGTATTCAAAAATAAAAGAGATGAATCTGGTGAAGTTGTCAAAAACAAAGCCCGTTTGGTTGCTAAAGGCTACTGTCAACAAGAAGGAATTGATTTCGATGATACGTTTGCTCCAGTTGCAAGATTGGAAACAATCAGGCTGTTCCTAGCCTATGTAGCTCATCAGCAGTTCAAGGTTTACCAGATGGATGTTAAGAGCGCGTTCCTCAACGGAATTCTTGAGGAGGAAGTCTATGTCGAACAACCGCCTGGATTTGAAGAAGGTGATTCCAGCAAGGTCTATCGCCTACACAAGGCTGTGTATGGACTCAAGCAAACTCCACGAGCTTGGTACGAGACGCTGTCCACCTTCCTCATAGAGTCTGGTTTCAAACGCATCTCCGTTGACAAGACTCTCTTCACTATCAAAGTGAATGAAAATATCCTTTTAGTTCAAATTTATGTTGACGATATTATTTTTGGATCTAAATCTCCCAAGCTTTGTGAGAAATTTGGAAACCTCATGAAGGACAAATACAAAATGTCCATGATGGGGGAAATGAACTTCTTTCTAGGATTGCAGGTGAAGCAGTCAGATGAAGGAATCTTCATCAGTCAAACCAAATATACTCACGATCTGATCACAAAATTTGGAGTTCAAGACAGTAAACCTGTCAAGGTCCCAATGCTTGCAAATGGGAAGATTGATCAAGATCTTGAAGGGAAACCAACCAACATAAAACAATACAGGGGTATTATTGGCTCTTTATTATATCTAACTGCTAGTAGACCTGACATTACTTTTACAGTTGGTGTTTGTGCTCGCTACCAAGCTAATCCAATGGAATCTCACATGGAAGCTGCTAAGAAAATTCTTCGTTATGTCAAAGGGACTGCTAATCTTGGTTTGTGGTATCCTCGAGACGATAACTTAAAACTAACTGCCTATTCAGACTCAGATTATGCTGGATGCAAGCTAGATCGGAAATCAACATCAGGTACTTGTCAATTTCTAGGGAACAAGCTGATATCTTGGTTCTCAATGAAACAGACATCCGTAGCAACATCAACAACCGAGGCCAAATATATGGCACCTAGTAGTTGTTGTGCACAGATCCTTTGGCTAAAGCAACAACTCAAGGATTATGAAGTCGTTGTAAAAGAAGTGCCTATCTTTTGTGATAGCTCGAGTGCATTTCCATCACTCAAAATCCCATTCTTCACTCTCGTTGAAAGAACATTGAAGTAAGACATCACTTCATACGTGATCATGTTGAAAAGGAATGTAACAGTGGAAAAGATTCACACTGACATCCAACGAGCTGATATCTTAACAAAGCCCTTGCAAGAAGAGCGCTTCAAGATGTTGTGTGTCAAGCTAGGTATGCTAAATAGCAACCAGCCTGTTGGCAATGCCGCCACTTCAACCTGACCAGCACATCAACTTGTTGTCACCATGGCCTAGCCTGTCATGAGTCGAAGGCCGTTGTAGATTTAACAACAACCTTGCTCATTCAAGGGGGAAGTAAATGTAGTGAGTTGTATCAATCACTGTCTCTTCACTTATTTATTTCCTTTTGTGCATTAATTTTCAATAATTGGTATTGAATATGTTTTGCATGATTTTTATAATATCAATTACTTCCTAAAATAGCTAAACACTGCAGATGGAGAAAATTTTGTCAGATGCAATGATTACTCTTTTTATATAACAAAACTTCCTTTTTGGGGTTCTATGCTTCGACAATCGAGATGCATTTATGTGAGGACTAGATGTGAGAAGCGAACAGCCGCGACTGGGAATGGACTGTCGTGTCCATTTGTTCACGCGTGAAAATTCGCCTCCCACGCGCCTCGAAAAGGTGCGCGCAGTCAAATCGCTACTTTTAAAAAAAGTGGGTGACGACACACCTCTTCATCCTGGCCGTTCGATCAAATTGATCGAGGCCGTTCCCTGCCTTCTATAAATAGGGACCCCCATCCCCTTTAATTGTCATTATCTTTGCATCCACCATTTTCACTCTTTCTCTCTGCAAGAACACTATTCAAAAACCAAACCCTAACTTATTTTTCTATTTTCTTACAAGAAAAATGGCCGCCGATGAGCAAACCTCCACCTCCGGCCAAGAAATTTCCTTCAAGTGGGATGAAACCCACAAATATTATGACTCTCTTGTCGTGCAGGAACCCTATTTCACCTACAACAACCAAGGCCACTCCGGCCTCGACGATATTTTTGCAAGGATGCGGCGATGCAGCCCCTTTCACCGCATCATCACAAAGGTGCCGGTGAAGTTTCTGCCCCGGCAAGTCTTGGCGTTCTACGCTCTTTGGGATGAAGCCGAGAAGGATTTACTCGACTCCATCACCGTTCGTGCCTCCGACAATGTCATTGTCGACGAGTCCTTCAACCTTCTTGATGTTGTGTTGAAGACGTATGATTTGGAGGATTCCGGCAAGGAAATCTTTCCCGACATGTCCTCCTTGCTGATGGAAGAGTCATTCCAAGCTATGACTCTACCGGCGTTCGAAAAGCAGGCCTAATCCTATGATTTCAAGGGAATGCTACGAACTCGGCTCAAACCGGAGTTTCGTTTGCTATTTGGCTTCATCCACAAGGTCATTCTCTTGCAGAAAGGGACAAATGACAAGCTGACCCACGACAAGTTCAAGATCATGGTCGCTGTCTACCACAACCTCCCAGTGAATTGGGGGAGGCTGTTGGTTCTTGGGATGAAAGGAGAAGCAAAGAAGGTCAAGACCTCCGTGGATAAGGATGGTGACACGGAGCTAGCCATTCAAAGAAAGTTCAACTTCTGCTCGAAGATCTCGCTGATCTTCCAGTCTGTCGATGACCGTGCTGAATGGGCTGATTTAGTGGCCTTCAACGAAACCATCAAACTCCCATCGAATCCGCAACAGTTTAACATGTCGCTGGGTATTAATGAAGCATCTCTCATAACCTCTGATCTTGCGATCAGACCGTTCCTTGAGGCTATGGCAAGGTCTAATCCAAAGTGGAAAGACTCTCGTCCTGTAGCCAAGGGGGAACTTGCTGCCCCTCCCCAGCCCAAGAAGTCTTCAGGATCATCCTCCACCAAGGGCAAGGAGAAGTTGATGGAGAAGCCAAAGAAGAGGAGCGAGACGACCGCCGAGGAAAGGCCCTCGAAGAAGCAGTGTGTTGATGCTGCGGTAGTTAGCTCAACCCCTCCCGTCATAGCAGTTAGTTCATCTTCTGCTGCTGGGGAAGAGCAACAACCTCTCTCCAAAGAACCTCCACCTCTCTCTAAAGAACAACAACCTGTCTCCACGGAGCATCCGCCTGTTTCACCGGAGCATCAGTTTGTCTACCAGGGAGAGCAGCCCATAACCACCGAGGCAGATCTTGTTGAGCCTCAAGGCGGTGGTTTATATCACTTCAACCCGCTCATCACTCATCAGGTCTTTGACAACTCCTCCATCCAGGTCATCCTCAGTGATGACGATGATGCTGCCAGCCTTTATCTGAAAAAGGCTGAGGAAGACGCTCGTAGACTAGCCAAAGAGCAAGCTCTTCAGCTCTACGACGATATGGAGTTCGCGGCAAAGAAGTCCGTTAATGAACTGATGCCAGGGATCAGATCGACCCCACGACCCCATTGGCTTTTCGATTGGCCACTCGCCTCCGCTTGTTCATAGACATCAAGGATGCTGATTCTCATGTGATGCAGTCCTTGTTCGTACTGAAGGATCTTGACAAATTGAAGGTGGAGGAGGCCCTTCTTAAGGATGAGTTTCATTACTCATCTATTTCGGAAGCTTGTTCGAACTTCCGCCATCTAGTCCTTACCTCCATGAAGGTAGAAGCTAAATCCCTGGGCGTGGATTTGAAGCCTCTCTACCTAGAAGAAGTTGAGTTCTACAATTCAGCTGTCCCGAAAAACGAGAATGGACTGAGTCCGATCAGGCTAAATGTTGTGACTTCAGCTTGTTCTGTCAATGTGGAAGATCTGTTCCATGATGGAGCAGATGAAGAGGAGGACAAGGAAGAAAATTTGGAAACCTTCTTGACCAATCACCAACTGAGATACCTTATTTCCAAAAGGACGAACATAGCAGTTGAAGGCGTTAACACCCGTTTGTCTGATCTTGAGAAGTGGCTGGATGCAAGAGTTGGTCAGCTGTAGGATAAGCTGACTAAATTCGTGGATGATGTGCTGTCCAATCTCAAAACCATAGATGAAAGACTGTTGAAAGAAGTGAGCGAGGTCACTTCAAAGGCTGTTGAGACAGCCAAGGAAGTTGTAGAAGCTGCCGTCTCCAAGGAGATTGGTAATTTTACCCAGGTCCATCTTAAAGATCACGTCAAGCCCTTTCTTGGCGCGCTATTAAAGGATGAAGATGTGGCCACCAACACTGATCTACGGGTATCTAACAGGCTGATCAAAGAGGTGGAAGATAAGTTGTCGAGCTTGAACTCTCTTATAACCACCTCCGCATCTGCAGTTAATCAACGAGAAACAACTGTTAGTGGAGACACTTCTGCTCTCTACTCTTCTCGCGAAACTCTCTCTTCCCAGGTCGAAGCCCTCCAGGCTGAAGTAAAGAATCTTACTGGCGTCATCACAGCCCTTTCTGATGATGTCAAAAAGGGGGAAGGTGAGAAGGAGAAGAATGCAAAAAAGAAGCAGGAGAAGAAAGAGAAGAAGAAATCCAGGGAAGGTTCTACTTCCGAAAGACCATCTCAATCTTCCTCACTCGCCGATCAGACAGGAGGAGGTTCTGATCAGCCAGGTGGTTCCTCATCAGGCACTGCAGAAGAAGCTCGTCGGATCACAGAAGCTATGATGATGGGTGCAAATGCAGATCAAGCTGTTGATCCAAATGTTCAAAAGAGAATCCAAGCTGAAAAGAAGGCTGGACTTTTGAAGCTTGATGTTGCCAAGGCCGATGCCTTGAGGAAGATGAAGGAAGATGAGAAGAGAGCTTATGTTGCCCAGGCAGAAGTGGACCGTATCATGAGGCAGAAGCAAGCTAATCCCTCTCAGCTCAACAAAAAGTATTTGAGGAGGAAAGCACAGGCTATTATTGAAGGAAGAGACTGGCTTGGCAAGGATCTGCAGCCTCAATGGGAAGAGCTTACCAGTTCATTCATTCTGCAACACTACTGGATCCAACTCCCTCCCTACGATCAAGAAAACCATGGCGAGGCCTTCAATCTCTTTTTAAGGCACTTTTGGGATCGTAATCTCATCAGGAGAGTTGTGAAGCTGGCTAGTGAAGCAGGCATTGGTCTTCCCGTCCCTGTGAAGGAAACCTTCTTCTGTCCTCTTTAATCTGATGGAAAGACAGTGGATTACACTGCCATCAATGAGGGAGTTCGAACATCAGCTCTCAATTTCGACATTCCTCCCTCCGACCCTCGTTACAGGCAGATAGAAGATGAAATCGATGCAAGTATGGGGCTGCTGCCCAGAAGAGAAGAAGCTTAGTCAGCTGTTGTGTTAGGATTCTAACAAGATTCCGTGTGCGGTACCGAAGTTATAACACAACACAAAACAATACTCGTGACACCAGAGATAACAATATCTATGAGGATGATATGAGAGCAGAACGAAATTAGTAAATCAAGAACACGAGCAGTTTACGTGGTTCAGCAGAATGCCTACGTCCATGGAGGTTCAACTGAATATGATCTACTATATGAGAGAGATTACAAAGTTACAATGGAGAAAACACTCAAAGAAGAAAGCCTATCTTCTATTCCCCAAACCCGAAAGTAACTAGAAACGAGAAATCTCTCAGCTCACAAAACCGCAATATCGGCTTCTCTTACCCATTAACAACTTCATGTTCCACTGCCTTGAACTTTGTTTCAGGCCATATAAGGACTTCTTCAATAGACAAACCTTGTCCTCATCTCTAGGCAAAATAGACCCTTCAGGCTGAGTCATATAGATGGTCTCCTTTAGATCTCCATGAAGGAACGTTGTCTTGACATCCAACTGATGTAGCTCCATGTCATATTGAGCCACCATCGCCAACAAGATTCTTATCGAGCAGTGCTTAACCACAGGAGAAAAAACTTCAGTGAAATCAACTCCTTCTCTCTGTGTGAAACCGCGATCTACGAGCGTTGCCTTGTACCGGACCTTCTCAGTTCCGACAACCTCAAACTTCTTCTTGAAGATCCACTTGCAACTCACCAATTTCTGAGATTTGGGCCTATTAACAAGTACCCATGTTCCATTCCTCTCCATTGATTCCAATTCTTCCCTCATGGCCAGCATCCATTGCTTGATCTCCTTGGAACTCACTGCCTCTCTATAGCTACGAGGTTCCTCTTGATGTTACACATTTTCAGCAACATTCAAAGCATAGAAAATCATGTCGGCATGTCCGAATCTAGAAGGTGGAGTAATGTTCCTTCTGGTCCTATCTCTCGCAAGCATGTAATTTCTCAAATCTGCTGCATCAGTGTCCTGGTTAATGTCATGGTCAGTGTTCTCCCTATTGTGACCCCCGATGTGAGCAGATTGTTCTTTAGGCTCCACCTGAAACATCAGAGCGCCAATGTCATCATTAACAACTTCTCGTGGCTTGCTATTCTCCTCCAAATAAGGCATGACATCCTCCTTAAACACCACGTCTCTACTGATGATGACCTTCTGATTTCCAGGTTCTATACACTAGTTTGTATCCCTTCACGCCTTTGGGATAGCCTATGAGTATACACTTCAAAGCTCTAGGTTCCAACTTGTCTTGCTTAATGTGGGCATAGGCACTGCAACCGAAAATCCTCAAGTACTTGTAACTTGGGGTAACACTGTTTCACTAAAAAATGTTCGCAATAGAACGAAATCTATCCTAGCACTTAGTAAGTAAAAACCCAATGTCGAATCTCAAGGAAAACTTTGCAGGGCAAATAATCGTGTAGCAAAACAATCCTAAACTAGCCTAAATCTAAGAAAGCAAGTAAAAAGAATTTGGTTTGGTTTTGTTTAAATCCTAGGCAAGAAAATAAATAAGCAATAAATAAAAGCAAGTAAATAATCTAATCTAGAAAACAAAGAAAGAAATCGAACTAATTAATCTAAAGAATTAAACTAGAAGAAGACAATTAAACTACCTAGGCAAGAATCGAAAAGAAAGCAATAACGAAAGCAACGAAGAAAACGAATCTAGACATAATAAATAAATCTGAAAATTGAGCAAATAAATCTAACTACGAAAACTTGAAAGCGAAGGAATTGAAAACTAAGAAAAACGAATCTAATCTAAGAACTTGAAATCGAACGAACTAAATTAAACGAATGAAATTAAACAAAGCAATTACGAAATTAAATCTAGAACTAAGGAAAGCAAATAATTCAAATAAACGAAAGCAATAAAGAACTTACGAAATTAAACGAAGAACGAAGAACACGAACTAAAGAAGTAGTCTTGAATTAAAAACGAACAACGATCCGGATCGAACAAAGGAAAACTAAACTAGAATGTAATGTGCTGAAAACTAAAGCTAAAACTAAGGTAAAAGGTTGTAGAATTCGTGTACAAGGGGTAGTATTTATACTAGGTATGAAAACCTAGTTAAACAAGGAAATAACAGCTGGTCGGAACGTTGGACGGTCGTCCAACGTACGTTGGACGCTCGTCCAACTCAGAGCTCGCATTGTATCTTCAAAACCTTGGACGGTCGTCCAACGCTGGACGATTGCGCGCCTTTCTTGTTTCGGTCGTATCTTCCTCGTCCGAACTCCAAATTGACCTCCGTTTTCGCCTACATGCTCCTATCGAAGCCCTCTTCGATATAACACTTCTTTCTTCTCATTTTATTCTCGTTTCCGCCCTTTTTATTCTACAATACCAAAGACTCCAAAGCAACCAAATCATAGCCACAAACAATGAAAACACACGAAAACTAAGGGAAAACGGACACGAAAAGACGACTAAAAACCTAACATATAGACACCAATCAAACACCATACCACACCTCATCCGGAACCTTGAACTCAATTGTAGAAGAAGGGCACAAATTTATCAAATGGCACGCCGTGTTGATTGCTTCTCCCCAGAACTTCCTCGGCAGTCCGAAACTCAGCAACATACACCTCACTCTCTCGAGCAATGTTCTATTCATCCTCTCCACCACACCGTTCTGTTTGGATTCCCAGGAACAGTCTTGTGCCTCTTAATCCCTTTCTTCTTGCAAAACTCTTGAAACTCATCGGACAGAAACTCTAACCCATTGTCTGTCCTCAAGCACTTGACCGAGACTCCTTTCTCAGTTTCAACCTCACTGTACCATTCTCTGAACCTTGTAAAGGCTTCAGACTTGTTCTTCAGAACATAAACCCATACCTTCCTTGAGAAGTCATCGATGACAACCATGAAGTATATGCCTCCTCCTTGGGTTTCGGTCCTAGATGGACTCCATAAGTCCGCATGGACATACTCCAAAAGTGCAGCTGAGGTGTGCTTCCCAGTTTCATAAGGCAACTTCTTCCTTTTGCCCAAGATACAGCATTCACAAGACTCAACCTTGAATGAGCCAGAATGTTGCTGCAAGTCCTGCTTCAACAATTCATTCAAACCCTTCTCTCCAATGCGGCCTAGCCGCATATGCCACAACATGGAATCATCAACTGTATTAGCTTCAGATTCTCCGTTCACCGGCTTTGCATCAAGATAATACAAACTCCGGTTCCTTTTGCCTTTCATGATAACCTTCGAATCCTTCATAACATGAAGTACACCATTGCCAGACTGAAAAACAACCCCTTCGCTTCTAGCATGCCAAGAGAAATAAGATTTCGTTTAAGCTGGGGAATGTACCTTACTTTGGACAAAATCTTGAGAGAGCCATCATGCATTCTGAGAGTAATATTCCCTACTCCCTTCACGCCACATAATTCGTCATTGCCGAGCAACACCGATCCAAAGTTCCCATACTTAAGATCTTCGAACCATTCCTTGTGTGAACTCATGTGGAAACTGCATCTTGAATCAAGAATCCACTCATCACATATGTTAGAATCTAACACATTCAACATCTCGGCGTTCTCGACCATCTCAGTAACCTTGGCATTATTAGGTTTCTGATTCTTGAGGGCTTCCTTCTTCTTCAGGGCTTAGCAATCTTTTACGATATGTCCAGGCTTCTTGCAATACTTGCAGCTCCTGGTCTCTCTCTCCTTCGATCCCTTGTCCTTCTCATTGGCAGTTGTCATAAAAAGGCTTCTTGAATTTTCCTTTTGAAAAATTATTCTTGACGTTCAGACTTTCAGCAGCCTGATCTTGATGCTTGCCCTCGTTCAATTTCTGCAACTCCTTGCCCTTCAGTGCAGATTAAACTTCACTCAATGTAATGGTCTTTTCTCTACCATACATCATAGCATCCTTCAGGTGTTCGTAGGACTTCGGGAGAGAATTCAACAAGATGATGGCCATGTCCTCATCATCAATCTTGATGTCTATGTTCTCCATATCATCAAGAACCTTATTAAACTCATCTATCTGATCCAAGATGGGTTTATCCTCCACAATCTTGAAGGAATACAGCCTCTGCTTCAAGTACAAACAATTGGCAAACGATTTAGTCAAATAAAGACTCTCCAGTTTTTGCCAAATACCAGCAGCAGACTTCTCCTTGGCGACCTCTCTCAAAACCTTATCTGACAAGCACAGAATGAGGGCACTGTGCGCCTTCTCCTTGATCTCGTCCCTCTTCTCTTCTTTAACGGCCTTCACGAAGTCAGCTTCAGGTTTGATAGCATCCGCCAAGCCTTGTTGTGTCAACAAAGCTTTCATCTTAATCCTCCATAGACCAAAATCGTTCACCCCTGTGAACTTCTCTGCGTCAAACTTTGTGGTAGACATCGTAGATCCGATTCCCACAGACGGCGCCAATTGTTAGGATTCTAACAAGATTCTGTGTGCGGTACCGAAGTTATAACACAACACAGAACAATACTCATGACACCAGAGATAACAATATCTATGAGGATGATATGAGAGTAGAACGAAATTAGTAAATCAAGTTTACGTGGTTCGGCAGAATGCCTACGTCCACGGAGGGTCAACTGAATATGATCTACTATACGAAAGAGATTACAAAGTTACAATGGAGAAAACACTCAAAGAAGAAAACCTATCTTCTATTCCCCAACCCAAAAGTAACTAGAAACGAGAAATCTCTCAGCTCATAAAACTGTAATATCGGCTAAGCTCGCACAATATTCGATCACACGAATAACGAATACAAGACCCCATATATATAGTGCTTGTATATAACCCTAATCCTTAAGGAATAAGTAATCCCAAAAGATATCCTAAAGATATCATACCAAGTATATCCTAGATATAATAATTCCTCCAAGAATATAATATTCCATATATATGCATATGGAATTTGCGATCAACATCCACATGCCGGATCATCAAAGTAGCTGATTACTATTTTATTTATGACCGGCTTGTATCTGTATCTCTCCATCTTACCAGCTCGTCATGAAAAAAAGTTCATATTTCATTTTGCCCAAAATGACAAATTCTCTTTGTCTAGGTTATTTGAACTGTGTTTCATTTCATTTATCTACCTGTCTAACATGATCCACTTTAACTATTTTAACAAACTTGTTAAAACAGTCTCTATTAAATTCTTTAGGATCTATGTAAAGTGTTGGGTATTGACATCATCAAAAAGGGGGAAAGTGTTGGGAACCCTCTGCAGTTGTTTTGATGATGTTTTTCAAAACCACACTTAGGCACAACAAAGCACAATATCATAACATGATATCTAGTTTAGATTAATTGTGCTAATATGTATTTTCTCTCAAGACTGTTCTCTTTAAACGGAGTAAGGCCGTTGTCCATAATAGCCTCTTCTATTAAAGAACAATTAGTTCTTATTGTTGTTGCTTTGCAAGTACTTCGGCAGGAAACTTCAAGCTCATTCATCTAGCTGCCGAAGCTACAGGCTGTTGATCAAATGAAGAAGATCAACCTACCTCTCCCATAGCTGCCACCTCAGTTGCCAGCTATAAGGACCCACGTGAAGTGCTGAGTCATCACTACAACGGCTAGTGCCACATCGGTTGTTTCTAACGGCTAGTTTTTTGCAGGACTCTCAACGGCTAGTTTTCAAACTATGGCTATATAAAGCCTTCAACAACAATGATGCAGTTCACGGGGAACTCATTAATCTTACGAGCTATATTGCTGCAGAAATTCTCTCACTAGTTCATACCTATTCAACACTCGAAAATCCTAGAGCTTTCCTAAGTATTGAAGATAGAGAATTTCATCATTGTTCTACTCCAAGCTTGTTGCGTTTACTGCTGCATCAAGCTCCATGTACTCTCTCTCTTATTTAGTCTCAAAGCTAGAATAGTTGAGATTGTACACTGTTGTTCGATTGTAAATTGAACGTTTGTATGTTGTATGAAACTGATACCCAGTCAGTATAAACAAGAGAGAAGGAGAATCCAAAAGTAAAGGGATTCGTAGATCGAGCTTGATCTATCGTGGAAGTAGGATAGTTACATCCGAACAACGTAAAATATCTTGTGTTCTTTACTGTTTAATTATTCTCTCTCTCATAGATAAACTGCTCATACAACACATTGCATTCAACAGCCTCGCTTTATAAGGCTGTAATGATTTTACATCAAAGAGTTCTATAGCACAACCCTTCCACCACATTCCGCACTCAGCAGTTTGATAGATCAAGCTTGTTGATCACAACGAGCTTGATAGATCAATCTGCCTCACTCTGTGAAGGACTGCCTGACCAGTGAGTTCCTTAAGACAATTTGTTTTAAAATAAAAAAACGGTTGGCTATTGGTGTATTTCCCCCCCCCCCCCCCCCCCCAAACACCAATTAACTCTTTCTGGGAGTAACACTTCTTATACTCATTCAAAAGTTTTACCTAAATTTGAATTAAACATTTAGAAATAATTTTTTATGATAATACAAAAATAAAAACTATCAATAAAAGAATGAACTTACGTAAAAACTAAGGGGCATAAGTATGGTGTTCTCATAGGTAACACCGTCAGCGAGATGGAGCCCTCTTCAGAGTCTATTAACCCAGTACACCGTGTAGAGGTCAATCAACTATAAATATTTCAAAATCACCGAATTAGTAGGCTAATTAGAACAAAAAACGTATGAAAAAATTAACAATATATTAGAAATTTATTAAAATTACCCCAGCATCAAAGCATTAGGTCATGTCCTCGATCTTGTTGAAGAGTTGTCGGGTGAGGTAGAACCCTGTCCCGCGCATGACCACGTGGGGAGCTCCTAAGGCTTTGAACCTCTCATACTTAGGCTCGGGGCTGCTCCACCACGTACGGAGATCGGAGAGACAGTGAGGGGAGTATCTCCCTCGTAGAAACCCGAGTGTGAGCTGTTGGGGCGGTGTGCGCTGACGTACTAGCCACTCGGGATACCTCATCCTCCGAGGAATCCCGCATTTGCTCAATTTCATCAACGTAATCACTCAACCGCCCCTCAGAGTCTACCAAATCTACCACGTCTATGGAGTGCGGCCTCTCGAGGTGTCCCAAACCCTCGCCACTGTCTCCGTCGTGAGCCTCGAAGTGTCAGCCCACGGAGTGCCGCCCCTTTGAACGTCTCGAACCCTCAGACGGTCTCCGATGTGAGCATTGGAGTGTCGCCCTGCAGAGTGCCGCCCCTCTGAACATCTCTGACTCTCGGCATGGTCTACGAGGTCATAATCATCTGCCAGCACGATCGGGACATCCCTGAGCCCCGCAATCGAGTGCTCACCAATCCGGGACTGCCTCTCGCCACCCGAGGAAGAACGGCTCCGACTCCAACTCGGACTCTTCGACATGAACTTCTTCAGCTCCCCAGCAAGAGCTCTAGCCAACCGACCCAGAAATCCGGTCCTTAACCTATCCTGCTCCCATCGGGACACTAGACGGTCCCCAAACCTATCTAAGAAATCGTCTCCTAGGGGACCGCGCTCTCACGGATCTCCGTGTGCATAACAGATCAAGCCAGAGGGTCGGGGTCTGCATGCTCGCTCCGAGGCCTCTTCGAGGCAGCTGCTTCGGGCCTCCTCTCAGCCCTGGGCCTCGACATCTCAACCCCGATGTCGGAATGAACTCGGTCAACTCGTGGCGTACGACGACGAGGGGCCATTGCCTGAGAAGCATCCCTACACTTCAGCTTCTCCACGGCCTTCGCCATCTCACGCTTCGCCTTCGACTGCCTATTCTCGGTCCAGCAGATTGTTCTGTTCGTGGCGCTTTGGGGGGACAAAAATCACACCCATTGGCTCGACGCTGTCCAAAGAAAGGACTCCTAGGTCCATCATATCATATGCATCTGAAACCAGCATCGGATGAACCTCGAGCTACAACAAAAAATAAAACAAGAAGTGTTAGCAAGTGTTTGCTATTTTCTTTAACTACAAAACCGCAAGTTCACGGTGTAGGTGTAGGTAATGGCAAGCAAGAGTATCGTATCCACAGAGATCGAATTGATCGAAAAATTGAGTACTACACAACACACAATCACGTTATCTAGACGGAATCAAAGTAAGGTGGGTGGTGGTATTCAACTAACAACTAAACAAAGCATAAAACACAAGTGCGATCAAACAACAATTGATATCAATAGACGAAAACAAACACTTAATATCCAAATAAAGAGAAATGATCATAGAGCATGTAATCCCTCTATATCATGGGCAAATTACACAAATCCTTTTCAACCATTTAAATTCTCATGAATGTAAGAGTAATCACTAGACTCAACCTAACCTCCCTCCCGGGTAGTGCTAGATATGTAGATTAGCCGACATTCATACCCTTTCGGCCTCCGAATAATCGACTTACTCCTGATTTCCTTAGATTAATATCTCCTCACACACCTCTACCAACCTCTCGGTCTAGTAATCGATAGATGTTATGCATTCATTCTACCATATCAATAAATCACGTTCTCTCGAATCCAGATTCATCAACACATAAGCATAAATGATGGCCAATCATCCACACATATCAATAGCCCAATAAAATGCATAAACACCATGAGAAAGGAAGAAAATCAACTTATATAATCATACTCATTCCATAGAGTTCATACAACCCTAGAATCTATGAGTTTAGCTACTCATATCCATACAAAAACATATAAACAACATAATGAAGAACATATGCTAAAGATACTCCAAATTAGCGGATGAAACCCTCCTCCTTGGAGCATAGAAGCTTGAATCCACCCTTTCTTCCTTGGTTTTCTTCGTTCTTTACGGCGCAAGTCGGTTTGGTTCAGTCCTGTTTTCTCCCCTTTTATAGGCCCGTCGAAATTAGGTTTTTGCAGCTGAAATTGCGACCTTTTCAGGGTTGACGCACGGTCCGTGCTCCTAGTGTATCGTAATGCACGGTCCGTGCTTCAAGTTATCAAGATTATGCATTACTCTCGGCCTGAGAGCATGGGCCGCGCCTCTGAGTCAGTACAAGGGCATGGCCCGTGCTCAACAACACTATAGCCTATTTTGCTCGTTTCTTAACTCTCCATAACCGCTCAAACCATGCTATGTTCCAAAGTCATTCAAAAACCTATATTCCGAACAACAAATTGATCAAACACTCCATCTGAATCACAATGATAAATTTAAACAATTATTGCATTGAAAACTATAAATTCTATCCAACATTGCAATCCAAAAATATATAAAATACATTGAAATACCGTGTTTATCAGCAAGTTGCATTTTTTATTTAATAATTAAAGTGAAATAAATTAAATAAAAATAAAATAAAATAAATCAATTACCCGAGGATCGTCGAAGAAACGAGTAAAATCGAGAGGAGAGGAGGTCGTGGCCCATCTCCTAGGGGGGGGGGGGGGGGGGGGGGGGACAAGACCTCATTATCCCGTCGACCGCATGCTCGCTGAGCATGGGGATCGCCTCGTAAGCCCAAATGTTCAGGGCCCAAACCGCCTCGTACAAGTGATAGGCACCCGCCGGTTCGTTATGAGGCCGGGGTCCCTCTTCATCACGTGTAGCTGGTGGTGGAGGATTTGGAACGACCATGCTCCCTAAGGAAATGAATTCCAGAGCTCCTCGTACTCCACTAGTTCCCATGCCCAATCTTTGATTGTAGGGTTGTCGTGTCCGGCTAACATCAGATAGTACATGAGCAGGTTGGCCGCCTTCAGATACTGCTCAGCTGTGTCCAAGACACCATCTTCGTCGTTAAAATCAGCTTTCAGCTGATTTATTTTGATCGGTTCGCCCCCGTACTTTATATAGAGGAGGCTCCTCCTAGGAGAACTATGCCGTCCACGAGGGTTGAATGCCGACTCCCCGAAATTCAGCCCCGTCACGATGGCGTACTCTTGCCTCGAGAAACAGATGTCTCGGCCACCAACGTGAAACCACCTCTCAAATTCGGGAATCGAGTCATCCTCGAGCTCTCGGGTTAGAAGCTCGTGGAGGGCGTTGTTTGCAGTCCCACTCCTTCGAATTTCGAGGAGGTATCGAAACGGGTCTTGTCTAAATCGTTCGAGCAAGGGTTCCCCGCCTACGCGATGCAACACAATCGGGATCGATTGGATCACGTTGTCTCGTATGTACAGATTTATTTCCCCTCTAAACCCTTGCATACGGCCCCTCATCCATTGAAACCTAGACTACAATCGAGAAGAAACAAAACGAATCAAAAAAATAAATAAATCATATTTCATGCAAAATTCCCGGCTAACTACACGGCAGATCTTTAATTTATGTCATGTGGTACACGATCAAAATTTCAATTTTGTCGTGTAATGTCAACAATTTTGACTTTATAGTCAAAATTGTTGACTTTACACGACAAAATCGAAATTTTTTCGTGAAATACACGACTCAAATCAGAAATCAATCGTGTATAGTCAAAGTTAAAATTCAATTACAAGCAATTAAAGTCAAAATATACGACAAATTTCACAATTTAATCGTGACACACGCGATAGAAAGTCAAAATTTTAATTAATTGTGTAAAGTCAACAATTTAAAAAGTTAAAATTGTTGACTTTACACGGTAGAATTAGGATTATATACAATCGTGTATTACACGATTTAATACTCAATTTTTCCGTGTATATATGAACAAAATCAAAAAAATTTCAAAAAACTAATATGCTAATTAAACCATAACATGCTACATGCTTATTGCCATTGATTCGAAACCATTGTTGGGTTGGCTACTTTAAAGCCACCCGAATCCCAGATCTTGGATTGGGTGTGGTGATTCGATCGTGCACACAAGTTCATACAAAGTCCGAGTACATACCTTATGATTATCGTAGACGGAGAATCTGAGACGAATCTGAACGATCTACGGTTCTAATCTTCTAGAATGTGATCCCACACCTCTAGATCTGAGACTCGGTGGACGTCTCGAGATCCCTGGAACCTCGATCTCCTCTCTCAGTACCCGGCAGCTCTCTCTCTCTCTCATCTAGGGTTTCGCGTGAAACTCCCAATGTCGACTCTAGTGAACTAGGGTTTTTAGATGAGAGACTTAGAGTATTTATATGGTACATAAATAAGAAGATATGATTCCTAATTTATCTCTTTACCATATCTGTGCCGATCCCTTATTTTTTATTTTTTTTCCATAACTACAAATCTTATTCATTTAATTAATACAAAATTAATAAGGAATTAATTTGTTCTGTTATGCAACTGTATTACCAGAACAAATTCTAATAAATAGAATTAATCCTAATACCAGTAGAAGAATAAATACATAAATATATATTAAAATATATTTATTTATATGATATTAATCCCCATAAGATTTAAATAAATAAATCTTATCTTATTAGATTTAATCTTATCCTTGAAATTAAATAATAACTAATTAGATTTAATCTTATCCCATAGGATATAAATCTGAATTAATTATATTTAATATCCATTCACCGGATATAAATCCAATATATATCATATACTGGACCTGAGTACAATTATTGAGTCCAAACTCAATAATACAATTTAGATCGATTCCCGAGGTCTGTTTGGGCCATCCTAGGGATCGGGATACCAGGCAGAGTTGGGCCTTATCTAATAAGATATTTCCATGTCCACCCATGAACATGTAATTTATTAGAGCTATGACGCACTCCACTAAAGTGTCATAACTGATTCACCGCTCTGTCCCAATTATGTAGATTGGGGCTGGTATTTTGTTTAGTTCGACCCCCGTGTTTAAGACCTTCCATATCCATTAATTAATTAGAGCTACCATGACTGCTCCTAATTAATTAACCTCTTATTCCTCAGGTAGTACCCGTTCACACCTTATTATTATACCTGAACTTAATCAGCATGCATGACTTGGTATAATAAACCTTGTGAACTCCCTGAGAGGATAATGTCAGCCTATACTCGATAGGACACGGCTTATTGATAACACTCATTAGACATAGTATGCATCTCCGTGTTACCCAAAGTACAACATGAGCTTGATGAACTATCGAGAAGTTCATATCTTTGTAAATCAAAGTAACACTGAAGAATACATACACATCTAATAGTTTACCAAGGTTAAGATCGAGCTACTAAAGCCTGATATCTGTAGCTCTTCACTATATCACCTTTGATACAGGGTCAGTATCAGAAGAGCATTATCACCCTTGATCCTCAATACGTTCCACCGTACCAGCATAATTAGCGATTGGGACTCATCACTACCATTAAGCTGCAGTCTAGACCGATAGCTCAGCCCAAGCTATCTCGACTGTGATACGTTTATATCTCATCATTGTCAAACGACCTTCGTGATCCCCTCCGAACAGGCCGACACGTGGTCTAAAACATGAGATAATGGACTTTATTCTTGCTTATACATATTCTTTCAGATAGGGATTGTTAACAGTGGACCGGCGTCGTAACCACTAAAACAACCGGTTTTGCTTTAGATATACAACGACCCCAACAACCATAACATGCTTCATGCTAATTGAAACCATAAATTCAGTTATTAAATTAAAAAAATGGCTTACTGGCGGTGGGGGGTCGGGGTATACTCGAGGCTGCTGCGGCCGACGACGGGAGGCGGGCCGTCGGCGGCGTTGAGGGGCTCGATTGGATGGCCCTGCTCCATCGTGGTCGGATTCGGTGGCACTCATATCGTCGACGGCGACGACGACTGCGGCGGCAATGGTAAATCTGGGGAGAGGGGTGAAAATATTTGTTAATACACAACACAAATTCTCAGATTTTTCGTGTGTGTGTGTGTCAGAGAGAGAGAGAGAGAGAGAGAGAGAGAGAGAGAGAGAGAGACTGAGAGAGAGAAAGAGGAGGGGGGGGAGGCGTAGATAGAATTAGACCTGCCCATTCTAGGGCCAGGCCCGCCGGTCAACGGGCCGAAAATCGGCCCAGAACCGGCTAACGACGGGCCGGTTACGGTTCATTAAAGTGAAGGCCCGTTAACCGGTGGTTAATCGTCGGGCCTGAACCGGCAGGCCTCCACATAAACCGCCGAGCTTAGATTCAGTAAGAAAATCGGTGGTTAACCGGTGAATCGCCAGTCAAACCGCCTATATATGTGTATTTGGGCCATGTATGTGGATAAATGGGCATTTAAGTTAGGCCCAACTTCCCAATATTTAAAAAATGTTAGTTTCCATATATAATAATTAATTATATATATTAAATACTGATACTACTAAAATACTTAAGAAAATAAAATAATAAAAACAATTAAAACCCTAGAATGAAATGAAATAGCGGCCGATCTCTCCCCTTCACCGCTCCTCCTCCTTTCTCTTCCTCTTCACTGCCGCGTGTTTTCTTTCTCTCCCACCGCGACTCCGCCTCTTCTCTTTCTCTCTCTCTTCCTCTTCTCTTATCAACTCTCTGTTGCTGCTTCTTCTTCAATCGACCACCCGCTTCTCAGTCGAACAAAGGACGAAAACCGTAGGCCCAAAAAAACGAACGGAAATCGGCGGCCCCTAAACCCGACGGTTTTGAACCTGCTCGGGCCCGCCGGTTAATTTAACCGGCCCGTAACCAGCGGCCCTGTTGACGGGCCGGGCTGCGGAATCGGCGGGCCTTGAACTTCCGGCAGGTCTAGATAGAATCTTAAATTTTGCATTTATTTCGGGTGGGCCCCACAACATAAATTCTGATTTTATTTTTTTGAATTACAATTTTGTTTTATTAGATAAGTGGGAGTGTATTTTTGACATTTCAAAGCAAAATGGATATAGAAGTTATACTTCTTAAAAAGTGGGTATAAAAGTTATAGTTCTTAAAAAGTGGGTATTTTTAACCATTCTCTCGCTTGACGAGGAGACGAGGATTTTGAACTAAACTCTAAAAAAAACAAAGGATACAAATTGAGGTGTGTTTTTTTTTTTCCTCTCCTCAAAATATGTCAATACACTACTCTATTTATAGAAAATTTTATATCATGACTCTTTTAGTATAAATTCTATTTTAATTAATTGTGATTATTTGCAAATATTATGCAAATAAGGTTTTTAACGAAAAACACGTCCCGTACCATTTAAAAGAGTGACAAGTGGTTTCTTAAAAAAAAAATCATAATAAATGAATGACAAGTGGCATTAGACTAATGGATCAGTAAGATTAATGTTTTGATTGTTTAAACAACCGGTTGCTAGTATATACATTCTTTTTAAATTTCCTTTTTTAGCAAATAGTTTGTCATATGACATATGAGAACAACCCTAACTTGGAGTTGTCAATAAATTAGTCTAAGCCATAACCCGCCGTAGCCCTCAAATTTACTACACGCAAACTAGTTTCTTTTTCATCGTTTTTCTCCTTCCCTTCTCCTTCAAACTTTTCTTGTAGACTATGTTTCATCCTCCAGTACTAATTTTATAACAAGAAGTTATATTAATATTTTGATCGGTTCTTAGACCAAAAAAAATAAAAAAATAAAAAATAAAATCTATATTTGGGATATACAGCTATAATTTTAATTAAAACACCTTATTATTTTCTTCTTTCTTTTATGAATTTCTTCACTCTTGTGATCTCTCTCATTATTGACTTAGTCTCCATTATTGCATTATACCAAAATTACAGTCAGGAATTAAATAGATACAATAAATTGGACATTGGACATGAGCATAAGATGATATTCCCTCCGTGTTACGATCGGACTTTACTAAAGATAGTGAAGCCGGAAAACCGTGACTAGGGATGAGATTAAAGAAGCAGGATAGAAAGGGAAAAATAATTATAATGCAAGATTTCGCCCAAACCAACATAAGAAGTATATTTTGTATCATTTGGCATGTGTTCAATATGTTAAGAAAAACATGTGTTCAATATGTTTACACGACTCGAATACTCAACTAGAATTTATCGACATTACACAGCAGAAGTCTTACACAATGCTTGTATGAAGACACGCATTACCGAGAGTCTTTATTAAAATAAACTAATTGACTCATGATGACAAAAGCTTGAGCCGGCTCCCCATTCTATCTTGTTCAACCTTGCCGCTGATCCGGAACCCACTGGTACGCCGCTGATCTGGAACCCACCTACGGCCAAAAATAAATAGACGACGGACACCTTCAAACCCCTAAGAAGAAGCAAGTTGTTGTTACGGCCGACGCCCAACACCTATTCGACAAAACGACCAAAACTTAATATGAAAAAGATAAGAAAAAAGGAAAAAGTTAGCCGCTTTGGAAAAATAACAGCAGCAGCTGAACCTATTGCCTAGAGACCAGCCACCATCTGTATCATTCCCTTCACATTGGGCCGCCCACTTCTTTTCTCATTTCTTTTTTTTATTTTTTCGGCCCAAGGCCCAAATTCACATTTCATATGGCCCATGTGAAATCAAATTTTGAAGAAGTTGAATATTTAATGTCAATGAGCCCCAATTCACGTTGCTTTCACCTTTTAAGGCCAAGGTATGCACGTATATACATGTTTCTTACATATACTTTTCAATACTTCAAGAAATGCCGTTATTCTCTCTTCGATCAGTTCTGCGTACTCGAATATAGGCCCCGAACATATCGACATCATTACAGCACCGGAATTGGCCAAGACAACCATTATTCTCTCTAGTCAAAATGACCTTGACTTGAGAGTGGGGGACAAACTATAGTGGGTAAAATTCGTAAGCCCAATAAACTTACCCTAAGAGCCTAATGAGTCGGGTTAAGATGGCCGAAACGGCCCAACAATAAAGGCAAAACAACCGATTCGGTCGAAAGCACCCCAATACGGCCGAAACAGCCCAACAGTAAAGGCAAAACAACCAATACGGACGAAAACAACCCGACATTAAAGGCAAAACAGCCTACGATCGAAAACAGCCAAATACGGTCGAAATAGCCCAACAACGGTATTGGGCCACAAACCTTATCCATATGAAGGTGTTAGCAAAATCGGCCATCACGGCCCATACGACCGACATGGCCAACAACTTGACTCACCACTTTGTTGGTAGACTAAGTCAATGATAAAGATGACCTCCTAAGAAATAGGAACGGACGTAAAAGGTGACAACGGTCAATATGGCCGCATGAGGAAAAACCCTAATGGAGATGCCGTCATATAAATATCGGTCGATTAGGTCAAACAACTCATCTAATCACACGCTCATACTCTCCACTACGCTCTCAACTGTTCTCTAGCACTCACCGCGTCTCTACGATCACCTCACGTCCGCCGCCGTCGGAGTCAGCCGAACAAGCTCTCTCCGCCGTCGATCCATCTCTCACATCACTCCCCTTTAACCGATCGCCCGCAGTCGTTCACGACCGCCACATTGGTTTATCATTTATTTTCATTATTATTTATTAAGGATAAATAAATATTTTGTATTATTAGGGATTAATATTTATCCTTTTCTTTGTATAGTTTGTTAAGATCCATATATTACGGAACAATCGTTGTAACGTTGTACTATATATTTTGTGGCAATATACAATTTATATTCACGGCGTAAAATTATTCTCTTCTTTTACTCTTTCATGGTATCAGCTTAACCACCAGAAAACCCTAACCCTAAAAATCTCACCATGGCCGCCGCTTCTTCTTCCTCCTCCGATTCCCTACCCGTCGCGGCCATGATACACATGGTTTCAATCAAGCTCACCTCCTCCAATTACCTTCTATGGAAGCGTCAGGTGATCCCTATGCTTACTGGGTTTCACCTTCTCGGATTCGTCAACGGCGCTGAGGCACCGCCGTCTCCCACCATTCTCTCTTCCACGGGCGTTCAATCCGCGAATCCAGATTACACGAAGTGACTTGATACAGATCAGAAGCTCCTCGGTGTTCTATTCTCGACTCTCTCTGAGGAGCCCATGTCTGAGGTCGTCGAGTGCGTCTCCTCCCGCGACGCGTGGACGACGCTAGAGAGTGTGTTCTCTCACTCCTCCGTCTCGCGAGTGCATCAGCTTCGAGAGGAACTCCTCTCGCTTCGTCGTGGATCTCTCTCTGTGAAGGAGTATGGTACTCGCTTCAAAACCTTGTGCGATCAACTATCTACTGTAGGCAAGCCCGTCGACGATCTCGACAAAAGCCACTGGTTTCTTCGTGGTCTCGGTGTGCAATTTGCAAACTTTGCCGATGCTCGCATGTCCATGTCTCATGTTCCATCCTTCTCTACGTTACTCCATCAAGCAATTCAGTTTGACTTGATGATTAATTCCATGGATTCCACCCCTGCTACTTCTCCAGTAGCCTTCACTGCATCTGCGGCGCAAACTTCTTCATCTCATAGGCCGTCAAATTCCTCCTCTTCAGGCGGAGGCGATCGACAACACAACAATGGTGGTCGTGGAGGAAGAGGTGGTCGAGGTGGTGGTGGTGGCGGACGTGGACAACAGCGCAAACCTCGGTGTCAGATTTGCCGTGGCGAGCATTATGCCGACAAGTGTCCTTTGTATTTGGGTCGTTCTACTCCAGCTAATCTGGCCGAGGCTTTTACGACCTCTTGCAATGTCTCAGCTCCTTCCTCTGATTGGTTCGTGGGCTCTGGAGCTTCGGCTCACATGACATCAAATCCAGCCTCACTTGAGAATGCTCAACCCTACACTGGTAATGGCTCAGTCGTTGTTGGTAATGGCAATCACTTATCTATTTCTCATACTGGATCTACATTGCTTACTAATGATGTTCGGCTCTTGGAAGTTTTTGTTGTTCCTCACATCACTAAAAACTTGCTATCTATCAGTAAGCTTACTCATGATTATCCGGTTGATGTGATTTTCTCTGATCAAAATTTTGCTATTCAGAACCGAGCCACCAAGGAAACTATCGCACGGGGCAATCTTGATCGTGGGTTATATGTGCTGGATCGAGGCACTCCGACTTTGCTTGTTGCTGTTTCTTCTAGTCGATCGAAAGCTAGTTTTGAACTTTGGCATCTTCGTTTGGGGCATGTCCCATTTTCTGTTATTTCATTATTGAATAAGTTGGGATATTTATCTGTTACTTCTTTGCTTCCTACTCCGAAGCTTTGTTCTCCTTGTCAGCTTGCCAAAAGCAAACGACTCACTTTTGCATTGAATGAAAAACGTGCTTCATCTGTTTTGGAATTAATTCATTGCGATTTGTGGGGTCCTGCGCCTGTTATATCTCTAGATGGCTATCGAAATTATGCTATTTTCGTCGATGATTATTCTCGTTTTACATGGATTTATCCTTTACGATCTAAATCAGATTTTTACGAGATCTTCCTCAAGTTTCATGCCTTTGTATGTAATCAGTTTTCTTCGAGCATTAAACAATTCCAAAGTGATGGTGGTTTGGAATTTATCTATGCTCGACTTCGGCCTTTTATGGATAGTCATGGGATTCATCATCGTATTTCTTGCCCCTACACACCTCAGCAAAATGGCCGAGCCGAATGCAAGCATCGCCATATTACGGAAACAGGTCTTTCTATGTTGTTTCATGCTAATGCTCCTTCGAAATTCTGGTTTGATGCTTTTGCTACAGCTGTTTACATCATCAATCGATTGTCATTTTCTCTTTTACAAGACAAATCACCTTTTGAGATGTTGTATGGATGTACTCCGCATTATCCAAATTTCAAGCCATTTGGTTGCCGTGTTTTTCCGTATCTACGTGATTATTCGCCCCACAAGCTCGCCCCACGTAGTGCTCCATGCATTTTTTTGGGATATAGCTCATCATACAAGGGTTTTCGGTGTTACGATCCTATCTCTTCACGCATCCACATCTCGCGCAATGCTCAATTTGATGAGTTGTATTTCCCTTTCTCGGCATCCGATTCCCCAATATTGTGTGAAAAATTGGACATTACGTCCTTCTATGAGCATTCTCGTGAATGCTCGGCACCGCCATCCCTCATTCTCTGTCGTCTGCATCTCCACCATGCACCGGCTGCATCCCCACCATGGATCTTCCTTCCTCGCCGACACATGTTCCGGATGCTACCGTTTCTTCTCCTCCAGCAAATCCGATTCAATCGGATTCCACTACTTCGGATGTTACGAGACCCACGCACCCTATGGTAACTAGATCCAAGGCAGGCATCTTTAAGCCCCGGTATCCGGTCGATGTCGCTACGACTTCTCTCTTGTCTGCCTTGGTTGCCTCTTCGTCATCTCATGAACCTAAAGGGTTCAAATCTGCAGCAAAATATCCTCATTGGATGTCGGATATGCAAGAAGAAATAGATGCTCTTCATGCAAATCGTACGTGGGATCTCGTTCCTCCTCCTCCGAACACAAACATTGTTGGTTCGAAATGGGTCTTTCGAACTAAATTCAAGTCCGACGGCTCTATTGATCGGTATAAGGCACGCCTCGTAGCCCAAGGGTTTACTCAAATTCCTGGTTCAGACTTTCATCATACGTTCAGTCCAGTTGTTAAGGCTGCCACTGTTCGTGTGGTTCTTGATCTCTCGGTCCACTATCGTTGGCCCTTGCATCAGCTGGACATAAAGAATGTCTTCCTGAATGGGTTACTAATGAAGCCTGTCTACATGGCTCAACCGCCGGGATTTGTCGATCCTCGGCATCCGAATCACGTCTGTCGTCTCAAGAAAGCTCTATATGGTCTTCGGCAAGCTCCTCTCGCTTGGTTCCAGCGTTTTAGCAGCTTTCTTTTTAGCCTCGGGTTTGAGCAAAGTAGATGTGATACTTCGCTCTTTTATTTTCGACGAGGTTCTGCAGTTGTTCTCCTTCTCTTGTATGTCGACGACATTGTTCTCACAGGAAACGAGCCTTCTTTGCTTCGTAAGTTCAACTCTCACGCTAGTGCCGAATTCGCGCTTAAAGATATGGGAGCTCTCTCATATTTTTTGGGCCTTGAAATTACATCTCAATCTGGTGGTCTGTTCATTGGGCAACAAAAATATGCACATGATATTTTGCAGCGTGCTGAGTTGCTTGAATCAAAACCAGTAGCTACACCTCTAGTTGCTGGTGATTCCTTGCATAAAAATGGAACTCCTTTTCATGATCCTTCCTTGTTCCGTTCGTTGTTTGGTGCGTTGCAATATCTCACCATTACTCGTCCGAATCTCTCCTATGCAGTCAATCATGTGAGTCAGTTCCTTTCCTCGCCTACTAACGATCACTTTGATGCAGTTAAGCGTATTCTCCATTACGTTAAAGGCACGATTCATCTCGGCCTTCTTTGCTTCGTAAGTTCAACTCTCATGCTAGTGCCGGATTCGCGCTTAAAGATATGGGAGCTCTCTCATATTTTTTGGGCCTTGAAATTACATCTCAATCTGGTGGTCTGTTCATTGGGCAACAAAAATATGCACATGATATTTTGCAGCGTGCTGAGTTGCTTGAATCAAAACCAGTAGCTACACCTCTAGTTGCTGGTGATTCCTTGCATAAAAATGGAACTCATTTTCATGATCCTTCCTTGTTCCGTTCGTTGGTTGGTGCGTTGCAATATCTCACCATTACTCGTCCGAATCTTTCCTATGCAGTCAATCATGTGAGTCAGTTCCTTTCCTCGCCTACTAACGATCACTTTGATGCAGTTAAGCGTATTCTCCGTTACGTTAAAGGCACGATTCATCTCGGCCTTTCCTTCACTCATCACGCGGATTTGTCCATCCTCGGCTACTCTGATGCCGTTTGGGCGAGATGTACTGACATGCGTCGTTCTACATATGGATATTCCATCTTCCTTGGCGGTAATCTCGTCTCTTGGAGTTCCAAGAAACAACCTACTGTAGCTCGATCTACTTGCGAATCGGAATATCGAGCCTTGGCGAATACCGCCTCTGAAGTTGTGTGGCTTGCCAATCTTCTTCGCGAACTTCGCGTCTCCTTGAAAGACACGCCTGTTCTTTTGTGTGATAATAATAGTGCCGTCTTTCTTAGCCAAAATCCTGTCTCTCACAAACGGGCTAAGCATATTGATATCGATTGCCACTTCATACGTGATTTAGTTTCGGCAGGGAAACTAATCACAAAATGTGTTCCCTCTCATCTTCAAATCGCGGACATCTTCACCAAGAGTCTTCCTCGTCCGGCATTTGAATTGCTTCGTTCCAAGCTCTGCGTTTATCTTCATCCATCGCAACACTTGAGGGGGGTATTAAGGATAAAATAAATATTTTGTATTATTAGGGATTAATATTTATCCTTTTCTTTGTATAGTTTGTTAAGATCCATATATCGGAACAATTGTTGTAACGTTGTACTATATATTTTGTGGCAATATACAATTCATATTCACGGTGTAAAATTATTCTCTTCTTTTACTCTTTCATTATTTACTTTAACGTTCGATTGTTTGAATATCGTACTAACTTGAGCATTGGAAGCCCTACGGCTAACACCCCCTCCGGTGTTCTCTTTAAGGCTCTAACATGTCTGTTGTGTTGGTTACAGGCTGCTAGTGCCCAAATCGACTGGACCGTCCGAATAACCGTAATTGTAAATTCTACCTCTACAATCATCAATACGTTTTATAAAACTATAGTTTTATATCTTGAAAACCATAAAATATGCATTAAATTATTAAAAATATCACCTTTATTACTAAACATTCTCCTTAGTTACCGTGGCGAAATGAAACAAAACTCTTTCGATGAAATGGAAGGAGTAGCATTTTCCTTAATTAGATCATTTTTTTTAGTCCATAAATGATAAATAAGTAATGTTTCTTGCATAATAATATTTTTTTAATGAAAAATAAATTTCAAAATATATACCGCAACATGCTTCCATCAAGATCAAATACTACAAATAACTACTAAGATCAATAATTCAAATCATTATAATTTTTACATACCAATTGTTTATGTGAATTGTGAACCAAACAATCTATACATTGAGAAACACTCTTATATCCATTGTGAGTACATTTAACGTACATTCAGCTGACGTAACAATAATAAGATTTACTTTTTTAAACAGATTAAAAATATATATTTTAACATTATTATTTATTAATAGTATATCACATGACTCACATCATTTGTAATATTTTAACATTATTATTTATTAAAAATATCCACATATGAATAGAGGGACATTATGGACATTCTCTCTCTTCTTCAAACCAAGTAAATCATGGAGGAGGCGACAAAATTAGGTGACGCCTCGCAATAAGGGTAAGGGCAACTGTCGAGGGTTGCGACTCTGTCCATCAATAAATGAAATTAATTAATTTGCCTATAATTTTCTTGAAAGGTCATTTTTTTCATTAGTAATACCTAAGATACCGGGCAATTATTTAAATTCAACGATTAATGCGTTTATGTAACAACCACTCATAAACATTTGACTTTTTATTTCATTTAACAAGTGACAATATTATATAATGTAGAGATGAAAGAATAATACTGCAATTTTCTTTGACGAATTCGCCTATTTCTTTGACTAGTTCAGCAAGAGACAGGCTCATCAATAATCAAATAAATTAGTTAATACAGTAACTTTTAATTTTATTCCTTAAAAAAAAAAAAGAATTTTATTCTTTTTTTTAAAAGCCTATATTTTGTGAAAAGTCGTTCAAATTTTGATGGAGTAAATGAATTAGCATAACGTAGAAGTTATTCAGTTAGCATAATAATAATAATGCAACGACAAGTCGCATTAAGTTCCTTTTAAATTTGGTATTTTTAATAGGGAGAAACTCATATTTAGCCACTTTCACTATAAGTGTAAGTTATATAGTCACAAGTTTAAAAGTGTGAGTTTTATAGCCACTTTTGCATTAAGTACATAAATATCCTTACTTTTAATTGGGTCCCACCACTTTTTATTTTCTTTTCTTTTTTTTGTAATTAAAATGACAAATGTTTTCTCTCTCTCCCTTCTTTCTCTCTCTCTCTATCCTACCGTATCAAAGAAGAAGACCCAACCGTGTCCATTTTTTTATTTTATTTTTTTTTAACGAAAACATTTTTTTTTTTCAACTTTTTAAATTAATGTCTTCAATTATATATCAATACCGTGTTCAACTCATGAACACGGTTGATCAATTTTTTTTTTTTTTTTTTTAAATTTATAATTTTATTTTTCACATAAATTGTAATTATTTTATAAAAAAAAATCAATAACTAAATAGTAATGCATTTAATTTATTTCAACTACCAAATCTTATTTTGATTCACTTCATTAATTCAAAAGAGTAGATAGTAGTAATAAATGTGTCAAAAATTGATTGAATACAACAATTGCAACACACATTTCATTCGAAACTCACCAAAAATTAGAGAGAGAGAGAGAATTTTATTGGCAAAAAATCTATTTTTCGTATATTAATTTCTGGGGAATCGAGGGACTATTTTCGGCCGTTGAATTGGAAATATTGAAGGTTTTTCCGACTAATATAAAGGTACGATCGTAATTTCATTTCGTTTCGCATATTTTCGAGGATTTTTTTGCTCAAAAAAATAAAAAAATTAAAATTGTTCTTCGTGGCACTGTTGAGACCATAGTGACACTGTTGGATCATAGAGGCACGGTTGGGCAAACCATGCCCAAATTTTTTTTTTTTTTTAAATTCGGTATAGGCACGGTTGATTAGGTATTTCAACCGTGTCACACGGTTGAATTTCCAAACCAACCGTGCCTTAAATAATTTATTTTTTTTTAATTTTTTAATGATGACACGGTTAAATTGATATTTCAACCGTGTCACACGGTTGAAATCTCAATTTTACCGTTCCCATACATAAAATCTAACAAAAAAAATCTTGTGTTTTTTCAGGATGTCGTATCAGAGAATCATCGTGCATCACAGTGGGCATTGGGAGAGGACCTCGTACGTGGGAGGTGATAGTTTCCTCGTGCACTTCCCCATATTAGGAATTACACGTGATAAGGTGCTTAGGGAGATCCGTGATCAATTGGGCTCCGAATCGGAGTACATATTGTACTACTTGACGGACCTAACCGATCATGGGAGGATGAAGATTGTTCTGAAGAACGACACGGATTTGCTTAGGCTTATCGTCGAGCAGAACGATTCACCAACCGTGTATGTGATCGAGAAGACACAGAACATCAACTTTCGCACTCCTACGACACAACAATCCACGGTTTTTCAGAACTTGAATATTGGAGGTTCTAGTCATCAAGAATCCGAGTCTTCGGATGAGGAGACGGGGGATGAGGAGGCGAGGGCTGAGGAGGAGAGAAATGAGAGGGCTGAAGAGGCGATTGATGAACAACAGAGGGCAGACTTGTTTGAGTCGTTAACTACGGAGTTTAGAGCATGGATTCAGGAGCCGGGGCGTGTTGATAGGATCATCGGGCACCGAAGCATACATTCAGATAATCAAGACGGAAGATCCGATGATACTCGTGCCACTCACGAAGCCATAAGAAATTGGTTGATTTCGTACGTCGACCTAGATACGGCATTGCCTCTAGGCTTTATCGAGCCCGATTACAGCCCCTCACTTGGACAATTCACTCTTGACGGGTGTACACACTTCGTCCCAAAGCTCTAAACTGTTCATAAGCTTCTTTCACATGTTTAGGCCTCGAAGACTTCGGCGTGTCGACGTTCGCCACAAACGGGCTCTGGAGGAAGGAGGAGGGCTTGATTTGTCGGCCGGCTTGAGTCCTTTGCTCGCCTTGAGGTTCCTCCTCAATTTCCGAACCCTCCGATTCGGGTGATTCTCGAGCGTAAGGAGGAGGCGAGGGGATGTTATCGAGCTCGCGTAAGAAGGACTCGTGAGAGGACGAGGCTCTCCCTCCTTGCCCCGGTGCTTGAGTCGGTGTCCGACTCCTCGACCTCCTAACCTCATCCCCGATCCTCTGACTGCCCCCGCCCACGTGCGAGTGATACGACGCCTCGGGAGACGGCCTCCTCGATCCTCGGCCCCCGAGAAGGCCCTTAGCACGCTCGACGACGGCCCTGGCGAATCGAGCAACAATGTTGTTCTCGTCAGTATCACGAACCAGTCGATCACCGAACCTCTCGATGAACCGGTCCATCGCCGCATCGTCTCCACGACATCCGAGCCGGCACGGATCCCCGTGGATGCAACAGACGACGTCGCACGATTCCTCGTGACGAGATGGCTCGGCTCTCGGGCGCTTCGACCGTCCCTCGTCTCTACGGCGCCTCGACTGCGCCTCGTCAAGCGTGTCCCGATCCAGGGCTCCGAGACGGAGAGGACGGGTAGGCAACTGTCCCTCGGAAGAAGCCCGGGTCGCTCGACGGGGAATCACGACCTGTTCAGGGTCCCGACACATCAACCTCTCTACGACCCTGGCCATATCTCGGGCCGCCTTCGATCTCCTCTGCTCCGGCTCCGCTTTCTTGTGGGCGTGGCGTTTCGGAGCATCGTACTCCAACACCAGAGGGTTCGGGTTCTCAAGACTGAGGAGATAGGGCTGTCGTTGCTCTTCCTCGGATGGGCGGAGCCTCGCGTGTACCTCGAGCTGTATACACGTATGAAATTCATTAGTTAACAACGTACGCATGAAACGACTAAATAAGTAAATAATTTTAATGCAAAGTGAAGTCATTAATTACCTCGGGGTTGTCGAAGAAACCGGCAAAGCTCGAGTACGTCGAATAGGTCTCCCACCTCCTCAGTCGGGGCATCAACTCAGCTCTCTGTGGAGCTTTGTAGCCACAGGCTTGTCCCAAAGCCGGAATTGCCTCGTACGCCCATAAATTGAGCGCCCAAACCGGCCCGTACAAGTGGTATATTTTTGCCTTGTTGTCGATCTCCGATGGATCTTTCTTCACAACGTCCAACTGGTGGCAAAGGATTTGCCACGACCACGATCCCCACGGGAAATCCCTCCACTGCTCCTCGTTCTCTACTAGCGCCCAAGCCCAATCATCGATGAGCGCATTGTCACGGCATTGTAGAATCAACAAGTAGACGAGAAGGTTGGCGGCCTTCAAGTATTGCTCGGGCGTGCCTAGCCGACTTTCCCGGGGATGTTTCAAGAAGTCATCCCTCAATTGGTTCGACTTGATCTTCTTCTTCGAGCGTCCGTACTTCGTGTGGTACAGGCTAGACAACGGTATAATATGGTTTCGACCGTAGGGGTCGAAAGCGGAAGGCCCGAACTTTAATCCGGTCACAATGGCCCACTCTCGAGGGCCGCATATTATTTCACGCCCCCCAATCGAGAACCACCTCTCGTGCTCCGGGATCGACGAGTCTTTCAACTCCCGGGCTAGAAACTCGTGTGTGGCACTGATTGCCACATCTCTCCTGTTGAGCTCCATGATGTAACGGAAGGGGCTCTCCTCTAGAAATCGATCGAGGAGCGGCTGTCCCCCGACTTCTATCAATTGATCGTGGATATCTCGAAGAATGTGGACCCGTGTGTATAGGATTACTTTGCCGGCATATCCTTGCATTCGAGGTCTCATCCACTCAAACCTAGGCTGAAAATAATACAAACAAAACATATTAGTATAGTTATAACAAAAAAAGATGAAAAACGGATAAAAAAAAAAAAAAAAATTCTGTCCAGGCACGGTTGAATTGGAAATTCAACCGTGTCACACGGTTGAATTCCCAAGTCAACCGTGCCTGGTCAACAATTAGGCACGGTCAACGGTAGAGGCACGGTTGACTTCGAATTTCAACCGTGTCACACACGGTCGAAATTCAAATTCGACCGTGCCTCTACCGTGTTTCACACAGTCGCCGCCGTCGTCGATTTTCCGATTTCCACCGTGCATTATTTCGTGATTTATAAACCCATAAACCTAAACCTTTACTCAATCTTGTTCAATGAAAAATAACAACCAAGAACTAAACTAATCGAACAAGAAAATTCAAAAAAAAAAATTGAGAAATTTTCCTAAACTCACCGGCGGCGGAGGAGTAGCCCATTCTTGGTCGGAATCGGACCCCGACATATTCTTCGCTGGTGGAGGCGGTGGCGAAAGTGGGAGTCGACGGCGAAGGTGGTAGCGACGGCGACGGCGACGGCGACTGTTTGCTTTTTTTCTTCTTTTTTACAGAAAACGTCGAGAGTGAAGGAGAGGGAGAGGGTGGTGGTTGTGTGGCATTAATGGCCCACAAAATCTGCCTTTTTGTTTTTTTTCCCATAATTCCTTTATTCCTTTTTTTTAATTTTGTCAAATGATGATGTGGACAAACTTTTTGAGGGTAAGGATGTCTTTTTACCCAAAAGTGGCTAAATAAGTTATAGTTTTAAAGTTGTGGCTAAATAAGTTATAGATATAGTGAAAGTGGCTATTTTTATAGATTGAGACTTTTTAATATATAGAATAGAAAAAAGGAAGAAATTATCTTTAATTCCATTTCCTTTTTCTTTTTGACTAATTTCAGCAAGCAGCATCAACATTCATTTCTTTTCGTGTTGTGTTGGCTATGGGGTTAAGTATTACCTTGCGTTTTCTTTGGTGCGAAAGAAAATAATAGAAAATTACTTTTAAAAATCTTTATTTTTCATTTTTTTCTCACATTTTCTATCTTTTCTCCTTCATTTGCACTATAATGAAGAAAAAAATATTATCTTTACAATTTGGTACTATAAATATTTTCTTCAATTTAAAGAATAAAATTTGATAAAAAGTGAGATAATGTAACGAAAATAATGAAATTTATAGGTTGATTTCACTTTTCACTCATTTTTTTTTCGCGTTAAAGAAAACATTAATTTATAGTATTGTCTAACTAGAAGTTAATTATTAGGACCTTCTTTCAAATTTTGTTGTTAAAAAAATCATTTCTTTTCTTTATAACACGACCTTTGTTAAAACTTAACCAAAATTATTTATTAAAAAAAAAAAACATATTTCTGACAGTGGAAATAGAAAGAAATTTGGGATGGCAAAAATGTGAAGAAATAGTAAATAAAGGAACATGGGAACAAATAATAAATTAAGGTCCATCGATTAGAAACAAATCATGCCTATATTAATTGCCATATTTTTTTTCCGATTAATCGGAGCAAATTCAAGAAATAAATCGTGACAAAATTGCACGAAGTAGACGAACCAACCGAAAAAGAATAATCAAATTCTCAAAAACATTTCAGATTCCATAAATCAAGAGATAAAACTACAATAAATCAAAAAAAGATCCAATAAATTTCTAAAGCTATAATACTCTGAAAAATTGCTCATCATTTTCAAGCAATAGTATAAAGAATGAGGTCAGTAGATTCAATCCGGCCTCCGCTCTTCGACCCGAAGCGCCCCATCCCAGCCGCCGCACCTCTCGCATCGGCGGCGCCGCTTTCGTGCTGCTGGTGGTGGTGGCTGGAATCTTCATGGCCGGCGGGAGGGTGGTAGTACATCCGAGCTGTGTGGGGGCAGTGAGAGTGAAATCTACACGCCATTCTCACGCCGGCATCCAACAGCTCCAAGTACTTCGCCATCTCTCTAGATAGTAGCCCTAATTCTCTCTCTCTCTCTAAAAATTTCAACAAGGAAGGTTGGAGGAGAAAGAGAAAGGGAAAGATTTGCGGAAAATTGTCTACGATTTGGGAGAATCAGAACACATCCCAACCCATGAAATTGAAGGAAACTGGTTTTGGTTGAAGAAAAATTGGGGGAGGAATTGGGGTTTATATAGTAGGTTTTGTGAGCTCTTTCTTTGCCGTTTCCTTCCGCACCGTCCGAGAATTGAGGATCGATGAATTTGCAAACATACCCCTGAAAATTTATGTTATTTACATAATAAGTCCCTATTTTGAGTATTAATTGTTTTTTTTAATGGTTTGGTAATATGTTAGGGTTTTTGGTAGGTAGTTTGCAATTTGGATTGGAATATAAAACTCACGATATACGATTACCGTGATTATTATATTTGTTACCTTTTTATTATTCATAAGCATGGATTTTACTTTGATGGAAAGAAAGGGTAAAAATTTATTGTATGGAGCGTATGTAAGGGTGGACGAGATCCTATATTATATTTCAATGTGACCTGTAAGATTGGACGAAATCCTCTATTATATTTCAATGTGACCTTTTTATTACACCGATTAATGATTATCACGTGCAATGGTGCAAAAACTATTTTCAAATCCAACAATAATTAAAATATTTCATAAACAAAGATATTAGTTTTGAAAATATTTTTAACATATAACAATTATTCATCAATTATTCATCGATCGATGTAATTGCAGATTTCCTCATGGAATGCAATAGAAAATATCATTCAAAGATTTACTTTATCAAATTTACAAACTAATTTAATAATTCTCATCAACATAATGGCGTAAAATTAGAAAAATTGTTCAGTATAGTCTGGATTTTGAAATTTTCAAATCCGGCACAATACTCTTAAAATCCAACGGGAGTATAGAAATTAATTCGTAAAAATGGCAATAATTTTGCAAATTTTTAAGCTAAAAAGCGATTTATGATGGTGCTTAAGTTACTTGTGGCATATACCTGCACCTGTTACCAAGTAACATACTGTTTTTTTAAATTGTGTCATTTTTATACTCTTTCCATCGTACTTCACTAGTTCTATTTCTTTTTCAACACGAAATTTTGTGCGCAAGTGTTATAAGTAAAAATAAAGGGTCCATATTGAAAAGTAAGTGCTAATTATTTTCATTTCAAAAAATAAGAATAGTGAAGTTGGACGGCTCAAAAACAAACAAGACTAGTGAAGTTGGATGAAGGGAGTATTTTATAACTCACGTATATTCAAGAAATAGCTTATTTTGAAAAAATAGGAGGGAGTGCAATAATAGAAAAATAAAAATAAAAATGCATAATTCATATGTTTCGAGTCTACAACGTGATGATATTCGATTCCGCGAATATGTTTTGTAATTTGCAGTAATTTCGTAATGCAGTAGTCTTCAAACACTTTATATCAATGGTAGGTATGTATGAATTCTTTTCATGCGGTCAATATTTAGTCAAAAAGAAAAGAGTAGAGAGGACTATTTGCCAAAATTAGAATTAAATTGAAATAGAAGGGCTCTCCTGCAGTATGAAGAAGTCTTTCAGAGAATGCGTGCCAACAGCCGCGTCTAGTTTCCGCAAGATTCCACGCGTGGAATATTTTCTCAGAGTTCAATAACTTTACTATTATGCCCTTCCATTTACACAGAATTACTAGAAATCGTCATTTTAAATTGGGGTTTTTGGTGCAACGGTTACATCGTAACCTACTATTGCGAATAAATTCTAGAACGGCATCAACATAAGTCGTAGTAAATGTTACGGATCAACGGGGCCAACTCTAACTTTTACTACCTCCATCTCATAAAAGTAGCTATAGTTTGATTTGGCACAATAATTAAGGAAAAGGAGAATGTGTGATTGTAATTGATTTTAAGGAGGTACTACCTCCATCTCATATAAGTAGTCTCATTTGTCATTTTGGTCCGTTTCATCTATTAGTCTCATTTCCTAAAATGGTACTACCTCCATCTCACAAAAGTAGTCCCCTTTGAATAGTACTCCCTCCGTCCCTTTCGAGTTGTTACATTTCTTTTTAACATTTGTCTCAAGCGTTTTCGAGAATTTTATTGATGAGTTTTAAAATAGCTTTTTAAATATTGTTTCCTTTTATGAAATATTAAAACACTTGTAGTATCTCGTAAATTTAAAATTTTCACAAAAAGATATTTTAAAACTTATTATCAAGACGCTCGAAAATGCTTGAGACAAATGCTGAAAAGAAATGTAACAACTCCAAAGGGACAGAGGGAGTAACTTTTTCGGCACGCATTTCCACCGAAACCTAGTACGGGTTTAACGATATAATATTAAAATATTATTTCTTTTACGGGATACTACGAGTGTCGGACTATCCCGTAAAAGAAATAATATTTCAAAATTATATCGTAAAACTCATACTAGGTTTCGGTGGAGATGCGTGCATGTCATGTCAATAAAGAAATGGGACTACTTTTGTGAGATGGAGGTAGTAAAGAATACTTGACTAAAATTAACTCTCTCTCTTCAGAATCAATTTCAGCCACACATTTCCTCTTTTATTGGCTCTTGTGCACATTCTAAATGGGACTACTTATATGAGATGGAGGAAGTATAATTTATTGTAGTCAAGTATTATTTGTCATTTATAGAAAGTGAACTAATGTATAAGATAGAGAAAAAGGAAAGATTGACTAATTTTATGAGATGTAGGTGGTATTTATCAACTGGGCAAATTTTGATATGACCTTTGATTTATTAAATAAAATTGTCATTATAAAATGTACTTCCTCGGTTTTTTCTGACGTGGCATGTTTGCCCTTTGAGTTGTTTTTTTCAACTGACCTATTTCCTTTTGTGGCCCAACATACATCATATTATTACATTTATCTTTAACCCATACCACATATTAACTCTTTTTTATTATATTTTTTAAATATTGTGTCGAAAAAAAACAGATCATCTCGAAAAAATAGGAGGGAGTACAAAGGAAGTAAATGATAGCAATTTACCAATTTATCCCTTACATTTAATTGCCATTGCTTCAGTTAATATACCGCCATTGTGCATGGAAGCTTATGTAACAATGGTTAAATCCGTGCGCTCCAATATGGCCACTGCATGCTGCCGAGGCCACGCCGCCTATTCCTTTGCGTTAAGATTTTTTTCGACAGAATCTCGTTCAAGTAGCGGTCGATCGGAAATGACCAAATTCGCCTTTTATATATTGCAGTCGGTCTTCTCCTTCATCCTGTTAGCGTCGGCGGAGTCCCTCCTCTTCCTCTTCGTTGTCGACGATCTCGATTTGGAATCCTCCGGCGGCGCGGCATGGGAAGTAAATCTTGTATCTTAACCAATAATTTACAGAAATCAAACCCATAGGTGACTGTAAATCTATAACTCAACGGGATTTGAATACAGGATCTCAACGTTTGTAAGACTCTAATACCATAATAAAATTTTGTCTTATCTAAAAATTCGAATCGGTAGAGAGGGGATAAATATATTGATTTATACTCCCTCTGTCTCACTTCATTTGTCTTTCTTTCCTAATCATGACATCTCACTTCAATTGACATGTTTCATATGTGAAGAATTAAAGTTATTTTTCATAATACGAGTCTCTTACGTCTTCACTCTTCCAATTTTCTCTTGTTTCATTTTTGAGGGTCTACTTCCTTTCGATTGCTCTCTTCCATTATCGGTGGTCGATCTTGGGCCAAAAGAAAGTAAATATCTGCTGTTCTTTTGATATTTTTATATCTTAAAATGGAAAAAATTAACTCTTTTTTTTCAATATGAATCCCTTACTTTTCACTTTTAACATTGTACATAAAATATCGTGTCGAAATAAAACAATCAAGTGAAGTGAGACCAATACCAACGTACTCTCACTTCAGGTTCCACTCTATTCTCTCCCCACAATGAAAAATAATTGGGGTTGTGCGATTTTGTTATTAGTTTCCAAGTTTGAGTGGCTTTTGTCAATTTTGTGGTTTTAACTTTTAAGATGTCTCAATTAATTTAGGGAAGGGATACATTAGTAAAATTGCTATTATTTTTAATAGAGGACGCTATAAAGAGAACTCTTCTTTTATTTTCACGATTTTTTGGCTAATATGTGTGCATTTTCAATACTACTATTTCAGAATTTTGTATAGTATATTATGAAGTTATTTTTATATTTATCTATATGTGCTAAAAAAATATTTAGCCTCCTCGGTTTATAAATTTCTGGCTCCGCCACTACATATTTTTTTAAAAATCAATTAATAAGAAATTTAAAGGCCGTACCACGGAGGACTCAAACTCGGGACCTTTGGTTCCATATTTTAACCCCCTACCGCTTGGCAAACACACGCACACAAATTCGCTCCCAAGAGAGATTGAACCCGGGTCACTCATTAAAGAGAGAAGCCCGGTGACCTGGTGCGCTAAGTCACCTGGAAGACATATCTTATTTTATCGTTGGATGATTGACACATATCAAAACATTTCTAAAACTAGCCCTTTTGTTTAATGATTTTTTAATTTTTTTTAATTAAGTTTGTTTCAGAAATGTTTTTAACACGTATCAACCATCCGACGGTATAATATAAAAGATGTTACACCAAAATGTAATACACAATCTCATTCGAGTAAATTGCCAATAGAATTTCAACCTGTTAAGTTATTTATTGAAATTTATTATTAATATAATGCCAATTTGAAATAGACAAGTAAAATACTTAAACAATTACTCAAGAAACATAAATTTTAGCCACCTTTTGTAGTTTGGGCCAAAATTTTCCTTAGTAAGTTGACTTTGATTAATTTTGTTAATAATAATACAAAATAGTCACTTATCTTAGCAAAAGGTAAATAATAATTACAAACTTTTATATATATATATATATATATATAAATTATATTCATCTACCTATAGTATACTAATAACAGCTTCCGGCTGCCACTTTTAATAACTTCTTTAATTTATAAATATAACTTTTAATTTTGATTATAGTTAATATTAATTAATAAAAATGTATTGATGATATATCATAATTGTGTTTTAATAATTTACAACAAACTAATTAATTCTATGTTCAAGTTACAAGGTAAAGTTTATTGCATCTTATTATTTTAAATATGTTTTTGTATTGTTTTGTGTCTATATATTAGTATGAAATTGTTTACAAAAATGCACATTCACACACGTCCCCTAAATTTCCTAATGTTATTTCTGAAAAAGTTCTCTCCGGAGTGGGATAAAAGAAAATTTGCCATGTTTTTAATGATTTTACGTCAAGAAAAAAAAAAGAAATGAAATGTGGACTACATATTTCTTCCTTTTATTTCCCCCTTTTTTATGTTGCTGTAGGTTTCAACCTTTCAATCTTTTACTAATTGAATGAGGATTTCCAACACTACAAAAGATCCGCATTTCAACGACCGAAAAATTCGATTGTTAAAATGAAATATTCGGTCAGTAATGTAACTTAGCAGCCGAATGCCAACCGAACTGAAATATTCGAAAAATCTTGGTAGCCGACGCCTTTAGTAACTAAAATTTCCGGACGGTACGTAAATTGGTGACCGACTCCCAACAATAGATTTGGTCGTTAAGTTTCGATCGGTAAGTTAGCAACCGAATTGCAATCATTTTGCAACTGAAGTAACAATCGTCAACTTAATAACCAAATGTATTCGGCCGTTAGGATGTCAAGGCCAACATCAAGAATTAATTTCGGTCGCTCTTCAGTCTGCAATTACCAACTGAACATTCCGTTGACATTAACTACCGACCGAAAAATCGGTTGCTAATGTTTTCATATGTATTGCTTATTTTCGTTCAGTATTTGGTCGTTAAATTTATTCTTTCTTTTTTTGTTTGATTTAGTCATTTTTTATTTTTTTTAATTTTCAAGATTGTAAAACACGCTCAAATCTTAATTTTACTACATATTCTCAAACATACATATAGAAAACTTTAAATCCCAACATATAAATCAAATTTGAAACAATATTGAACAGTCCAACACCGCAATCTAAATACAATCCAAACTTTCAAACGAAGTCCCCTTACAAAACTAATTTCAAACCAATCCAACATACTTTTTAGCTTAATCCATATCAAAACAAGTTGAAATAAAACTAAGGTGGGGTACTAAGCAATGCCTCGTAAATTCATAATGCTCCTGGCTTGTTTATGAAGCTACAACCTTAAGTTTTGCCTATTTAATTTAAGACAAAAACTTGTGTGAGTCCCGCCTCACGCTGCGGCCGGATCTCAATCCGGATCTGCCCACCCCGACCCCTTGAAACCCGACCCGAGCAATCAAAAAAAAAAAAAAAATCTCCGCACCAGATCCCCTTTCGTTCCAAACATGGGCAGCACTCAATCCTCCTCCACTGCGTCTCCGCCGTGAAGGATGTTGCCGTCATTACCCGCCGCCGTCGTTCCCCCTCCCATCTGTTCTCTCCTCTGTTCTCTGACCCTTTCCTTCGTTGGAATCGCAGGCGAATAGGAGAAAAAATTAGACCGCAATCCTCTCCCACCGCGTCGCCTCCGTGAAGAACGCTGCCGCGCCGCCGTCATCTTCCCCTCCGACCACTCCGGCCGATCGTGAGTGGAACACTGTAATCGTTCGAATCACAGCCCCATTATTGGAATTTTAATATTCTTATCTTTCTTCATCAGTAGCTCGAAATCCCTCATCAATGGTGGAAAGCTACTGAAATAAGGAGAAGTAACGTACAGTGAAGAAATGGCGGCCTAAGCTACAGAGCTTTGAATTTGCCAAAATTTCGCGATGACGAGTGGATTAGGGTTTGTGCATCAATGGTCGAATCCGCTTGCAACGTTCCGATCTACCGGGAATTCTCTCCCCATCCTGCAAACTGGAAGGGGGTTGATTGTGAGCGTGAAGGCGTTGAAATCGGCTCCGAATTCCGGCACAGTTGTGGTGATTGACGAGGGTTACGGCCGTAAGGAAGTGATTAACGTTAATCCTCGACTGTATGATTACTTACTGGCTAATGTCAGATAACCTAAGGTTGACATTTTCGTCTTCTCGTTATCTGGTGTTAAAGCTTCAGTAGTTGTCGTTTTCGGTGAAAAATTGTTCGTTTTCGTGTTCCAGATACTGCGTGAGCTCCGAGAGGAAACTGCTACTATGTGTGGGAGCCGGATGCAGTTGCACATGGATTTGACTCAATAATCTGCTTGCTATTTTGTTAAATTTCATTGTCTAGTTCAGTTGTTCTCATCTCTTTTAGTGTTTTCTGTAGTTATTAATTTGTGTTCTTTTCATGTGTTTGGGTTTGTTTTGGCTGTTTAGGTTTCCCCTGATCAAGCGCAGCTTCTTGCAATGCTTGTTCAGATTCTTAGAGCGAAGAAGTGTGTCGAAGTTGGCGTCTACACTGTATGTATCCCAGATTCGTTTTCTTTTGTGTTTGATTTATTTGAAATTCTATAGTTTGATGAATGGATTGTTGAGTGGATTGAATTTGGAAATGATCAAACGATTGGAGTAATTCATTTGTCTACTTTGATGCGCTAACGATTAGCAGATGGATAGTATATCCCGATATAATATGGTAGAATTCGCATCACCTATCTCATCACTAACTCCATGACTTTAGTTTAGGTTGTCATAGTTTTAAAAAGGGAAGGAGGTGGACATTTGTTGATGTGGGACTGTTTCTATATGTATCCAATCTAATCCAACGAAGTAAACAACGTTGTATAGTAATTTTTTTAGATGTTTGAAACGTTCGTTTATCAAATGTAATGTTTAGTTTACAAACTGGTAGTGGATCGGAGAAAAGGTGTTTCGGCTATTTCAAAATTTATATATTTTTCAAGGCTACTCATCCTTTGCAGTTGCTCTGATACTACCGGAATGAGGTCGATTGGTCGCATGCGAGAGAGACACGAGGTCTCTAAAAGTTGCACAAAAGTATTACAACCGTGTTAGTGTTCAGAGAAGGTATACTGCTGTACTAAATTATTACAAAAGGTATACTGCTGAATTAGATTATTACGGATATGCTACTGTCTTTACTCCAAATGCCAAACTAGCATGTATCCATCAAGCACGCATCACATTAGTTTATTAAAATGATAATTCTACAGCTGACAGAATTGAAGTAAATAATGTAAAAAATGAAGTAATTACAGTAGATTATTAAAATGATAGTACTTTACGAAGCCAAGTAATTAATGAGAGGTCAGATTACTGAATTTTGTACTAAAAAGGAAGAAGTCATGAACGTACTAATTATTTATTTTTTAACAACATTTTATCTTTTATGCTTGTTACTTTACAAGAGATTTTGATGTGGTGTGTGTGTGCAGGGTGAAGGACTGGGTTCTAGGATTGTTGGGATGAAGAAATGCTTCAGGAGAAGTGTTGTTGCAGAGGGCCAGCTGATGCTATGTGGATTTGTTTTTAATATTTCACCATTCCACAAAGACTAGTTTTGCGATATATGCTAAATCCTAATCTTATTGCTATATAGTATCTAATGTTGTTTGGCTTTTATCCTTATCACAATTTGAAGATTTATTGACGGAATTCTTGATGTACCTAGACTTTGTTACAAGAATCGTGCTAGATGTGGATGGGTATTTTGGTGATTTAAGTTTGGCACTTTCCTTCATACAGATTGACACTTTCACGGAAACGTTAGAAATAAGTGTTTCACCGACTCAAGTGCGTAAATATGCATAGCTCGTAAAAAATGTGTCTTATACATTGTAGTTGTAGTCGTAAAAGTGAAAATTTTTGTGATTTTTGTGATTATGAAAGATTGACACTTTCCTTCACAGAGATTGACACTTTCCTTCATACAGATTGACACTTTCACGGAAACGAGTTAGAAATAAGTGTTTCACCGACTCAAGTGCGTAAATATGCATAGCTCGTAAAACAAGTGCCTTATACATTGTAGTTGTAGTTGTAAAAGTGATAAATTTTGTGATTTTTGTGATTCTGAAAAGATTGGCACTTTCCTTCACAGAGATTGACACTTTCCTTCATACAGATTGACACTTTCACGGAAACGAGTTAGAAATAAGCGTTTCACCAACTCAATTGCGTAAATATGCATAGCTTGTAAAACATGTGTCTTATTGTGTCTTATACATTGTAGTTGTAGTTGTAAAAGTGATAAATTTTGTGATTTTTGTGATACTGAAAGATTGACACTTTCCTTCACAGAGATTGGCACTTTTCTTCATACAGATTGGCACTTTCACGGAAACGAGTTAGAAATAAGCGTTTCACCGACTCAAGTGCGTAAATATGCATAGCTTGTAAAAAATGTTTCTTATACATTGTAGTTGTAGTCGTAAAAGTGATAAAATTTGTGATTTTTGTGATACTGAAAGATTGGCACTTTCCTTCACAGAGATTGGCACTTTCCTTCATACAGATTGACACTTTCACGGAAACGAGTTAGAAATAAGCGTTTCACTGACTCAAGTGCGTAAATATGCATAGCTTGTAAAACATGTGTCTTATACATTGTAGTAGTCGTAAAAGTGATAAATTTTGTGTCTTATTGTAGTTGTAGTCGTAAAGTGTTTCACCGACTCAAGTGCCTAAATTTTGTAATCGTAAAGGTATCTTTAAAATTTTGTGATACTGAAAATTCAGAATAGGAGATATTTGAATATTCATATACCACTTCGGTCCCCTCAAGTTGACTCATTTGCTTTTTGACTTTTCGGCACGCATTTTCACTCGTAGTATCCCGTAAAAGAAATAATATTTCAAAATTATATCGTAAAACCCGTACTACGTCTCGATGGAAATGCGTGCCGAAAAGTAAAAAAGCAAATGAGTTAACTTGAGGGGACCAGAGTGGTACATTATATTTAGTTATCTCAATTTAATAGTTTTGTTTCATACAAAGAAAAGAATCAACGCCACGTAATCCAATAAATAGAGTAAAGAATTAGTCGTAGTATAAATTAATAAATAAAACTAAGATAGTGGGAAGCATTTGACCGCATAGCTCAGCGGTTTAGATAGCTGACTCCTGTTCATAACGTTGCGGGTTCGACCCTTACTCGGTCCAGTTAATTTTTTTTTTCTCCCACTTATTTTCCTCAAATTTTTTTCTCCCTTCTTTATCCAGCCTCACCATGCGGCTGGCCGCATGGGAGTGTGCCCCTTAATTTAACTATGCAAACGCTTCTATTGCTCGACACTTAATTGATTTTGCAAAATTTACATTTGGAAAAAAGATAAATTAACTAAGTATACAAATAAGGGGGAATGTATATTAGAGCATTAGCGGCAGAGTACGGGAGTACGACGTATGCTAGACAAAAAGTGTGCTGACTAGGACTGAGTACGGAGGCCGCATGGGAGTGTGCCCCTTAATTTAACTATGCAAACGCTTCTATTGCTCGACACTTAATTGATTTTGCAAAATTTACATTTGGAAAAAAGATAAATTAACTAAGTATACAAATAAGGGGGAATGTATATTAGAGCATTAGCGGCAGAGTACGGGAGTACGACGTATGCTAGACAAAAAGTGTGCTGACTAGGACTGAGTACGGAGGATGCTGAAAAGTAGTGCATTAGAGTACAGTGTATGTTGTTTATTTTATATGCTGACTGGACTATTGTTTTTTAATTTTTATTTTATTTTATTTTTTTTCGTCATTAAACACAAGATTATAAATAAAATAAATAAAAACAAAAACAATGAAAAAAGATAAATGAAAACAAAAGGGAAAGAAATCTAAAAATAAAGTAAAAGGCAAAAAGAAAGGAAAAAGGAAAAATTCATAAAAGTAAAAGGAAAAAATCGTATTCGTAATCGAAATGAAAAAATCGTAATTATAAGAGAAAAAGGAAGGGAAAGAGAAAATGAAAAAAAATCATAAAAGTAAAAAGGAAAAAATCGTAATCAGGAAAAAAGGCAAAAAAAGAAAAAGAAAATCGGAAAAGAAAAAGGACAAAAGAAAAAAAAAAAAAAAAAAAAAAAAAAAAAAAAAAAAAAAAAAGAAGTGGGCAAATAGAAATTTGCCACGTGGTGTACGGAGTACGCATACAACGTATGCGCAGGCGTACGCCTTAGCATACGCCGTACACCACATGGCTGTCAGCATCAACATCCGTTTCGGGTACAGCGTGCGCACGCTGATGTGGCAGAGCCACGCCAGCGCCACATGGCGTGCGCACGCATGTGAATGTACGTTGTTGTCAATGCTCTTAGATAATCTTTCTGTGACGTATACTAGAATTAATGTTCCATGGTGATATGACTATGAAGAATTAATTGTTTGTAACTTCCGAATTAAAAAGATATAAATATTCTTCTGTTCCATGGCAATTGTCCACTTTAATTATTATATACCTCACATATATTTTCCCTTCTGAACAATTGTCGCGGGACGAGACGGAGGGAGTAATTGAATTGGGATGATTGCATCCCAAATGATCAAAATGATTCAAATGAAATGTTAACCGATATGAGTTCATCCACCCAAACTTCCACATGTACATATCACGGATCTCTTTCTCTATATAAACAGATATGAATCCCTGTGTATTTCATTTAGACATACATAGACATAGGGGCTGAATCTTTCAGAATTCATCTTGTCTTTTTCTATAAGAATGGAAAAAAAAAGACATACATAGGGGGCTTATTTGTTCACGGGTTCATTTCCCACTCTCCCACACTTTTCTTTACCAAGGCAAAAAATAAATGAGAGGAAGAAGTTATAAGCCTATAATCGCTATTCACAAAATAAAAATAAATATAAAAATAAAAAAGAAAAAGAATGTTACTGTTAATCCAAATAAATCACAAGAGGACAAAGAAATCACGGACTCGCACCAATTTGATGTTTGTTTTCTTTCTCACTCCTACACTCATATGAGTAGCACCACACCACCCCCTCCTTCCACTCCATTCCACCATGGAACCACCACCACCGTCACCCCCGCCGCCACTCCGCAACAAAACATACACGCTCACGGCCTCTTCAATCTCTTACGCCAAGTCCACGGCCGCCGCCTTCCTCTTCAAGCCCTGCAACCCGACGCCGCCGTCCTACATCCTAACCAACGTCTCCCTCACCGCCCACCCGTCCGAGATACTCGCCATCGTCGGCCCCAGCGGCGCCGGAAAATCCACCCTTCTTGACATCCTCGCCGCCAGGATGGCGGCGACGAGCGGCGCCCTCCTCCTCAACTCAGCCCCCCTTAACCCCTCTGCCTACCGGAAACTCTCCGCCTACGTCCCCCAGCACGATGCATGCCTCCCCCTCCTCACCGTCGCCGAGACCTTCGCCTTCTCTGCCCGCCTCCTCAACCCCAAATCCGCCGACGTCGCCTCCATCGTCGCCGCCCTACTTGAAGACCTCCGCCTCATGCACCTGGCGGAGGTCAGGCTCGCACACGGCCTCTCCGGCGGCGAGCGCCGCCGCGTCTCGATCGGGCTGAGCCTCCTCCACGACCCGGCCGTCCTCCTCCTCGATGAACCCACCTCCGGCCTCGACAGCGGATCGGCACTCAGCATTATGCAAACCCTGAGGTCCGTGAGCGAAACGCGCCGCCGCACGGTGGTGCTGTCGATCCATCAACCCAGCTACAAGATCCTCTCCACCATCGACAAAATCCTCCTCCTCGCCAAGGGAAGCGTCGTCCACCATGGAACGCTCTCTTCCCTCGAAGAATTCCTTCTCTCTCTAGGACTAACCGTCCCTCCTCAACTCAACCCCCTCGAGTATGCCATGGAAATTCTAAACGAGCTCCAGCAACCGGATCACCCCCTTCCTCTTCCTCCTCCTCCTCCTCCTCCATCTCCGCCACCGCCGTCTCCGCCGTATGAAAGTGTCCGATACAGAAGCTCGAGAATCCACGAAATAATCACCCTATACTTCCGATTCTGGAAAATAATCTACAGAACGAAGCAATTACTTTTCACAAACACCTTGCAGGCATTAGGCGTGGGACTGGTTCTGGGCACGATCTACATAAACATCGGGCTCGAAAAGTCGGGAATCGAGAAGAGATTAGGGCTCTTCGCCTTCACCCTCACCTTCCTCCTCTCCTCCACCACCGAAACCCTCCCGATCTTCATCAACGAGCGGCCGATCCTCCTCCGGGAAGTCTCCAGCGGCGTCTACCGCCTCTCCTCCTACCTCATGGCCAACACCCTCGTCTTCCTCCCTTACCTCCTCGCCGTCGCCGCCGTCTACTCCGTCTCCGTCTACTTCCTCGTCGGCCTCTGCGCCACATGGCAGGCCTTCGCCTACTTCGTCCTCGTCATCTGGGTCATCATGCTAATGGCGAACTCCTTCGTCCTCTTCCTCAGTTCCGTCGCGCCAAACTTCATCGCCGGAACGTCGCTCCTGAACTTGCTCCTCGCCGGATTCTTCCTCTTCTCCGGCTACTTCATCTCGAAGGACCGGCTGCCGGCGTTCTGGCTGTCGATGCATTACATCTCCATGTATAAGTACGCACTGGACGCGCTGCTGATCAACGAGTATTCGTGTCTGGCCTCGACGTGCTTGATCTGGTTCGACAAGAAGGGCGGCGCGTGCATGATCGACGGCGGGGGTTTGATGGAGAAGAGAGGGCTGCATAAAGGGCAGCGGTGGGTTAATGTGTATGTTATGATTGGATTCTTCGTGCTCTATCGACTCCTGTGCTTGATGGTTTTGATCAGAAGGGTTTCGCGATCCAAGAAATGATTGAAAATCCTTCATTCATTCTTTCTTCTCTCTTCATTTTTGGTTTCGAATAACTCGTTTACGTGGTGCTGTATATGCAAATTATCTATCGCAATTAAAAATTCTGCTTTGCACTTCTTATTACGCCAAACATATTATTAAAAAAAAAAAAATTGTATTTTCTAGTTTCGAAAATATTTATAACACGTAACAATCATCCTTCAATTAAGAAATGTAAAATGGAATTTGAATCGGTTCTTATGGTGTTCAACATTATATATGATTATATAAGAGCATTAACATAAGAGATTATACGGTCAACGGTAACAGTATGCTAACCAAGAGGTTGCTGAAAAATGTTACTCCCTCCGTCCCATTTCAGTAGTCCTCAATACTATTTTCGTCCGTCCTACATCAGTAGTCCTCTTTCCTAAAATGACAAAATTAACCCTTACTTTTGATGTGGACCCCATACTTTTTCAAATTTAACACTACGCATAAAATCCCGTGCCAAAAAGAAAGAAGACTACTGAAATGGGACGGAGGGAGTACTTCTTATGGATACCAATTGACTAGAGAGTTATAGTTTAATTAGTATTTTATTGCTGACTGGATCTTGCTAGTAGACATTTTAGTTTGTTTTTCAAATCTTCTTTCTATTTTTTTTTTTTTTTTTTTTTTTTTTTGTCATTTGAATATGCAATTTCAAAAAATTAAACTGTATTGCACGTACACGTTTAAAAAATTACGATAAATGTTAAGTTGAAAAAATTACAGAATGGAAATAAATAAAAACGAAAAAAGAGAAACGAATAGAAAAGGAAATAAAAAAAGGAAATAAAAAAGGAAAAGAAATTAGAAAACAAAAATATTAAAAAAGATATTAAAAAAAACATGTTAAAATTGGGACAAAAGATATTCATTTCACTCAATTTTTATGGAGTTTTATACTTTCTCTATCCCATTAAAAAATAGACATTTACCTTTCGGCATGACAAAGAGACTGGTGTGGGCACCATGTTTGGCACCATGCTAATGTTTGAACTTGAGCTGACGAGAATACTTGTGTTGGGAGTAGGTGCAATGGTCTCTATCTTTTGATATATATTTCAACATGATATGTCCAACTCACACGATATGTACATAACGAAACAATTTTCAGATCAAGCAAGTATTCGAATGTTTATATATTCTTGTATGAAGCTTCTAGAAGTAGGATTAAGACTTCCTAAGTAGTGCTATTAACTACAAAGAGAAACGCCCCCTTACCCGCTTGGACATTTTTAATGTGTCCATCGCTGATGTGGTAGATGTATGATTTAATTTTTTCGATAGGTTAATGTATGTATTTAGATTTTTTTTTCCCCATTATTAGTACAACACGTCATCTGTGGACACATTAAAAATGTTTATGGTGGGTAGATGATCATTCCTCTAACTACAAATTTATTATATCATGCAACGGGAAAATTTTATACTTTTGAAGATTTCACAACAATATGTTAGATAATAGTCGCTCTTCGTCTCTTATATTCGTAGATTGACACACTATGCAAGGAAAAATAGATGAAAAGTTGGAAAATAGGAAGATAATGGAATAAAGGGCTCCATTTTAAGGATAAAGTTGAGACTTGAGAGTAAATATGCCATTTTGACATTTTCTATTTTAGATAACCAAATTAATATAAAGGCGTCATAAACTAGTAATTAATAATATATCATATGGATATGCGAGATAATGAGTATGAAATAAAGCGTACTACTATACAAATTATTGGTTTAAACATATTTGACATAAGAGTGTTTGGTTGAACTTATAAGCACTTTAAATGATTAGTGAAACTGCTTATGAACCATAAATTTTAAGTTATTAGAGCTTAATTTGATGTAATAAGCATTCTTGGAGTTTATTTTATCAAATACTCATTCAAAGATTATTTTCTCTATCTCTTCCTATGTGACCATTTTATTATTTTATACCTCAAATATGAATAAAGCAGAGATCACGTAAGATGAGACGTACAGAGGAAGTATAAGTTTTAAACCTATAAGTTGTTTAAGAAGTATACAATCTTAGCCAAACAACTTTAACTACACATACTGATGGGACCGGACCCAACACTGACGAATTAAATCCGAATGTTTAGAGGTCCCGTGACGAGATTAAGAGCCAAGAAACTGTAAGGTTATCTCCAGTGTTATATTCAGAAGAAGGTTGAAGGCGATGGACTGGAGTTCCGACACTACAAGTTAGTGAATTTAGTCACCATTAAGGGGGACGCCTAGCTTGAGACGTGTGTCATAATTAAATCAGCTTGGTTTCATTATTTATCCATTAGTATAGTTGTTTTATTTAAATTAATTAGAGCCAGATTGCAACAATCTGTTTAGACGTATTGGGCTAGTGAAATCATTTATCAATTTTATTTTACTAACTCGAAATTTACCGGCTCAGGTCTTGTAATTTTCGAACTTAACCTAGGTTAGTCTAGTATTTATGTTCTTTTAGTAGGTTTGATTGTTAGGCTTGCTTGAATTAAGTACTGATTTATTTTCAGCATTGTCTCACGTATTCTTCAGAGTACAAAAATCATAGTTCTTGATAGGATTCGACTTGGCACATTTGAATCTGAAATCTATAGTTCGTTCGTAATCTTGTATGGGTCTCAAGTTAACTACTCCACCGAAGAGTTGCTTCCGTGTTACGTGCTTCAATCGTTCGCTCAATTCGGGGTTCGTATTGAGGTTAATCTCCAATTTGTTATTCGGTTACCATTCGGTTATTGTTCTTGTATTCTCGTCCTCATTCCAACCATCATATCATTATCATGTTCCTTCCTTAATCTATTCCTTCGTTCAAGTCTAGATTTCAATTTTTCCAAACCGATTGCATGACTAAAATCCTAAATGGGACTGAATTTGAGCACCAAACATTTTTTAGTTCTAGTCGTGCGAATTGGTTGAATTTTTATACTCCCTCCGTCCTCCATTTAGTGACATTGTTTTCTGGGCACAGGTTTTTTTGCATTTTATGGTATAATAATAAATTAATGTGTTAAAGTGTTAAAGTGGAATAATTGTGGGTCCATTTGAATTTTTTAATAGTATTAAAATGTTAAAATAATAAAAAGTAGATGTATAAAATGTTAAAGTGTTAAAGTGATTGTGGGGTCTACGTCCTAAAACGGAATATGTCAGTAAATGGAGGACGTCCCAATATAGTAATAATGTCACTAAATGGAGGACGGAGGGAGTATGTTTCTCCTGACTTCAGTTAGAACTCTCTCTTAAAATTTCAGCTTAATCGGAGTTGATTTGCTATAGTTTCTATTCACATTATTTCGGGTTTGTTTCGGGTATTTTAGTCGCATAATTTGAATTGAATTGTAATGGTTGAAGTTTTTCGAGTGTTTAGGCTTCCGCAGCCCGCGGGTTTGATAGTTTTCGTCGTTCTGTAGTTTGACCGTATCACGTACGAAGCCAGGAATTTTACCTAAGGGCAAACATTTCATAATCTAATCTATGTTATTAAAAGCGATACATTTTACCGGACGAGCATAATGCATTGTTAATCTCCATAGATGAGTGCAAGTTCCGTTGTGTGAAAATATGAAGAGTTAAAACAAGTCTATCTCGTTTATCAACTAAATAGCAATACTTTGACTGACTAACCATATATTCTTCGACAATAATTGAGACAACTTTAAGTGTCAATATATTTTAAAAAAATCATTATCTTGAATATCATGTTCAAATAGCTGCAATTGATACTTCATGTACATTTATGTTGGCTAGTAGAACTTCTCCATTATTAACTCACAAATATTATCCATTTAAAAGTTTTATATCCGTTTCTTGGATCCAAATTCTGGTTGAGCCTAGCTATGTTGTTATGCCGTTTCATCATCAAATCGAGTGGGATAAATTAATGGACCGAAGATAATGAGGCTTAAAATTGTTTATATTATACAAACAGAAACACTCCTTGTCCCACTATAAATACTTTTTTTTTTTTTTTTTTTTTTTTTTTTTTTGAGAAAAAGGATAATGTTCATAAGGTACCAGAAGTACCTGGAGAAGGAAAAAAAATACAATTACAGAGACCAAGTTTCCTTCAAGGATTTTTTTTGCCCAGACTAAGAAACTATTACAAGACACAATATCTCCCTTCACAAAATACCAATGCCAAAATCTACATTTAATCTCTTCCACAATACGTTTGACGTTCCACTCTTTTCCTTCAAACATCACCGAGTTGCGCCACTTCCAAATAACCCACGTCACACACGTCCACAATCCACCAAGCCTTCTTTCAACTTTTTTGGCCCCGAGTAAATTCGAGAAGCTAATTAGATGGGCAACGACATGATTAGGCGCCACCCATTTCACCCCAACCCAATTAATCACCTTATTCCAAATTTCAATCACCTGTGCACATTCAAGGAAAAGGTGCAGAGCTGTTTCCGCCTTTTCTTTGCGGCAACAACAATTCACATCTTGGCTCCCAATTAAATTCCTCCGAAATAAGTTCATTTTAGTCGGCAAACGATTTCTCACCAACCTCCATGTCAACAGTTTTGCCTTGAAAGGAGCAAAAGATTTCCATATTTTTTGAAAATTAACCTGTATCCTGCACACTTGGGAAGAAGAGTTGCGGCTCCTTTCAATTGCGAGAAAGGCTTCCCCGACCGAAAACTCGCCGTTCGGCGAAGATTTCCATCTCCATGAATCTGCCGTTCCCTCCGTGATATTGAATTTTGACAGCAGGTTATACAAATCCCTCTCCCACACCTTCTCCGTTTCCCTCAACTCTCGCCGCCATATCAACCTCCATCTCCATCTCTCACGCTCCCATAATCCCATATCGCTTACCTTTCCATCCTTATTCGAACTCAACTGGAACAACCTAGGAAAAATGACTTTTAACGGTTTTCCCCCGACCAAAATCCATCCCAAAAATCTGTCATATTTCCATCTCCTATCACTTGCTCCATCCCTTCCCAAAACCACCGTCCATCCCTTCCCTCTATTCCCGCTACAATTTTTTTCCACCATCCCACCCGACTCCTCCCTCTTTCAACCTTTCCTTCACCACTATGGTACCATCGAAGATTCCTGAACCTCGATTTGATGACCTTTATCCAGAGGCAGTCATGTTCGGTTAGAAATCTCCATACCCATTTACAAAGTAAAGCTCGATTAAAGGTAATCAAGTCCTTAACCCCTAGACCCCCATGAATGCTAGATTTACAAATTTCGCCCCACTTTATCCAAGCCTTCTTCTTTACCAACTCAGATCCGCCCCATAAGAAGTTGCACTGAAGTGACCTCATCTTTTTCTCCACCTGTTTTGGCATCTCCAAAAGAGAAAAAATATAGATTGGGATTGAGGACAACACTGACTTCACCAGTGTGACCCTCCTCCCAATGAAATGGACTTAGGATCCCACTGCCGTAGTCTCCTGGTAACCCTTTCTACCACATCTGCCCAAGCTGCAACCCCATTAATCCGCCCCCCCCCCCCCCCCCACCTTGGTCCCGAGGTAAGAGAAAGGAAACTCTCCCACCTTACAACCCCACTCACGAGCCACCCTCCCCAAGGTCTCGTTATCTATATTTAAGCCATAGACATAACACTTATCAAAGTTGACTGAGAGGCCGGAAATGGCCTCGAAATTCATCAACAACAACCTTACCGCCCTCGCATTAGTTTCGTTCCCTTCGATGGAGAAGAGAGTGTCGTCTGCGTACTGCAAATGTGAAACCACCACCTTATCTCTCCCGATCACCGCCCCAGCTAGGAGACCATCTCTCACTGCCCTTCTCGTAAGAATATTTAGTCCTTCCGCTGCCACCAGAAATAAAACGGCAAGAGAGGATCTTCCTAACGAATTCCGCGTTCTAATCGAAATTCTCCGGATGAGCTTCCATTCACTAGTACATTAGCTGTTGCCGTGGATATACATTCTTTAATCCAACCAATCCACTTAGTTGGGAAGTTCATATTCCTCATCATATCTAGAAGATATCGCCAGTCCACGGAATCAAATGCTTTTGCAAAGTCCACCTTGAAGATCATCCTCGCAACCTTCGATTTTCTTGCTTCGTCAATGAGCTCATTCAACACCACAACTCCATCCAATATGCTTCTTCCTTTTATGAAGGCTGATTGTTCAATGCCAATTATTTGTCCCACTATAAATACTATTAATGTGTTCACCGTTTATGTGACGATAACATTGTTTACTTTTTCAAAATTAATTAGAGTATGTTTTTAAATCATTTATTTATTAATCATATGTCACGTCATCCGTGGGTAGCTAGAATGCATTCCTCCATATACGAATTGTCTAGTTAATGTAAGTAGTGTTGCTGCATGGATTGCATGGTTCGATTATTTATGGCAAGATTTATGTATGCAAGGAATAGTTAGGTTGGTTTGGAAGTCGTATGATATAAGGATTCATTCCTTATTATTTTATTCATCGCATTATGGGAAGATATGCACGATGATCTTATTAACCCTATTAAGGATATCTTTTGAGATATGCCTTAATTATCTTTTAGGGTTTTGCATGAGTCGTATATAAGGATGAAGATCTCATGATCAGGGCCGCTGCGCGTATTGAAGATTATTGAGTGCTCTGTTTCTTTGTGTTCGTGAGAGTGAAGTTAATTTTTTTCATTCATCAATCAATGGGGTAGTTAGTTTATTGGTGAGTGATTGTAATACTTTGAATGATTCCACGTTCAAAGTCGGGCTTAACTTTTCAATTCTGTGAAAAGTATTTTCGGGTAGACTAGTGAGAGTTTACTGAGGATTCATTGGTGAGGAGTAGAGTCGGGTGAGGAGAGAATGATCAGTGTGGTTGTCGTTCACGAGTCTTGTATCCCTTATACTCATCATAGTGAATTGTTTCTTGGAATAGCTTCCCCCAGACTTAGGTGTGTTTATCACCGAACTGGGTTACCAACTTGTGTTCTCAACTGTGTTACTTTCTGTGTTACGTGTTGAGTTACTCTTTCCTACCAAAGTAGGGATTATACAATTTCAATTCGCACCAGAGCAGGTCATCGAGGTGCGGTGTTAGATCCTGGGACATTCGTATAATCCGTGGTTTATTGGTGGTTCGTGTGATGAGTACTATCAAGGAAGGTGGCTCTACCGTCAGACCACCGTTGTTTGATGGCACAAGTTATGGGTATTGGAAGATCAGAATGGCCTCGTTCATCAGATCTATTGACGAGGCTGCATGGACTGCAGTGGAAAATGGCTGGAGTGCTCCAAAAGATGAAGATGGCTCGGAGAAACCTAGATCAAAATGGTCAGAAGAGGAGCTAAAGTCGTCAGGTATGAATCAGAAAGCTATCAACGCCATACACACTGGTGTGAGTGTTGAGGTCTTTGCCAATATTTCCACGTGCAAATCTACCAAGGAAGCATGGGATATCTTGGAGATTACTTATGAAGGCAATAAACGGGTGAAGAATCAGAGGCTGCAACAACTTACTTCACAATTTGAGTCCCTCAGAATGGACGAGAGTGAAAGCATCTCAGAATTTTATGCTAAGTTGCTGAGTCTATCAAATGAATTCTTTTCGTTGGGAGAAAAGCTCACGGAAGCCAAAATTGTGAGGAAAATCCTGAGATCTCTTCCCGAGAGATTTGATTACAAGGTTACAGCTATCGAGGAAGCAAAGGATGTCGATGAGCTATCACCAAATGAACTTATTGGTTCCCTGAGGACATTCGAGATGGGCATGCGAGTGAATCCTAGTGAAAAGAAGAAGTCCGTGGCGTTCAAGGCTTCATCTACAAGCCAATCTGAAGAGGAATTAACTGCCGAAGATATGGCTGAGTGCATTGCGTATATCTCAAAGAGGTTTGGGAAGAAATTTTTCAGAAGAGGAAATGGTGAAGGGAACTCCAGATTTCGTTGGACCAAGAATCAAAGCGGTACCCAGAACAGGGGTCCGAACATCTCTGAGAAGAAAGAAAATGGAGATAGGGGACCACAGTGTCATGAATGTGATGGTTTTGGTCACATCAAGAGCGAATGTGCAAATACTTTCAAATATTAGAAAGTCAGCAAAAAGGCGTTCCAAGCCACACACAGTGATGAGGAGGTCACCGATACTGAGTTTGAAGAAGGACAGGATACATCTCATACTGCGCATGTTGCTACAGTAAATGGTCCAAGGCTCGTGTCTGATGTTGCTGATCAAGATCCGTTCAAAATTGAAGAAGAAGAAGAAGAAGAAGGTGATCAGGAGGACTATGATGAGTTGATGGATGCATGTAAGAAGGCACTGATCTTGAATCAGAGTCTTACTGAGCAGGTCAAGGAGCTGGAAAGGGAAAGAAATACTCTAAGATCCTAGGTTGAATCCCTTCAAGAAAAACTCAGAAGCTGTGAGGATGGAAGAAAGGAAACTGATGAAAAATTGAGTCAGATTCAGAAGCTGATAAGGATGATGAACTCCAGTACCGAGAAGCTGGATGAAATTCTCAGACAAGGAAAGAGAGCTGCAGATAAGGAGGGTCTTGGGTTCAACAGAAGTAATTATCAACGTGTTGAATACCAATATCAACAAAGAGCTCAAAGACAAGACTGGAGCAAGACAAAGAGAAGAGTTGAGGGATGGAACCGATCCAATGATCATGTTGAAACTCAACTCAATGGAAGATCGGTTAGGCGTGAGGAATGGAGGCCTAAACCAACTGAAGCTGCAGTAAATGTCGAGCAGAAGCCTGGAGAGCAAGAAGCTCCAGATGAGGTACCCAAATAAGAACACCACAAGGTACCTGAACATAATCCTGATTCTGATGTATTTATTCCTCTTTGTCATTACTGTCGTAGACTTGGTCACATTAGACCAAGGTGTCAGTTCTATCTTGGTGATAAGAGGCAAGAGATGATCAAATATCAGAATAGAAAAAATCAAGGTCAGGGCTATAGGGCTTATGTTGTTCATACTAGTAACAGTTCCAGAGTGGGAAATTCTAGGTACATTGACAGTGGGTGTTCTCAGCACATGACAGGTAACATGAATCTTCTTGTTAATGTGCAAAGTTGCTCTAATGAATCTGTTGTATTTGGTGATGGTGGAAAAGGCAGGATCCGAGGAATAGGTACGCTGAATGTACCTAGCATGCCAGTTCTAGATGGGGTTCTCTATGTTGAAGGCTTGAGAGCAAATCTGGTCAGCATCAGTCAACTGTGTGACGAAGGGATGAGTGTAAGCTTTGGAAAAGACAGTTGTGTCATCAACAAAGGAACGGATAAGTTTTTGGAGGCAAACAGATCGGCTGAAAATTGCTACATTTTTACTCCAAAGATTATTGATTGGTGTGTAGATGTTAGGTTTTTCGTTTCGTGTCCGTTTTCCCTTAGTTTTCGTGTGTTTTCGTTGTTTGTGGCTATGATTTGGTTGTTTTGGAGTCTTTGGTATTGTAGGATGAAAAGGGAGGAAACAAGAAGAAAACAAGAAGAAAGAAGCATAATATCGAAGAGGGGTTCGATAGGAGCATGTAGGCGAAAACGGAGGTCAATTTGGAGTTCGGACGAGGAAGATACGACCGAAACAAGAAAGGCGCGCAATCGTCCAGCGTTGGACGACCGTCCAACGTACGTTGGACGACCGTCCAAGGTTTTGAAGATACAATGAGCTCTGAGTTGGACGAGCGTCCAACGTACGTTGGACGACCGTCCAACGTTCCGGCCAGCTATTATTTCCTTGTTTAACTAGGTTTTCATACCTAGTATAAATACTACTCCTTGTACACGAATTCAACAACCTTATACCTTAGTTTTAGCTCTAGTTTAGCATTCAAATACTTTAGTTTATATTTTCTTTGTTCGATCCGGATCGTTGTTCGTTTAATTCAAGACTTCTTCTTTAGTTCGTGTTCTTCGTTCTTCATTTAATTTCGTAAGTTCTTTATTGCTTTCTTTTATTTGATTTATGCTTTCCTTAGTTCTAGATTTATTTTCGTAATTGCTTTGTTTAATCTCGTTTGTTTAATTTCGTTAATTCTTAGTTTAGATTCGTTTTTCTTAGTTTTCAATTCCTTCGCTTTCAAGCTTTCGTAGTTAGATTTATTTGCTTAGATTTTCAGATTAAGTTTAATTCATGTCTAGATTCGTTTTCTTTTCTTTCGTTGCTTTCTTTATTGCTTTCCTTTCGATTCTTGCCTAGGTAGTTTATTTGCTTTCATCTAGTTTAATTCTTTAGATTAATTAGTTCGATTTATTTCTTTGCTTTCTAGATTAGATTTATTTACTTGCTTTAATTTATTGCTTATTTATTTTCATGCTTAGGATTTATAAACAAAACCAAACAAATTCTTTTTACTTGCTTTCTTAGTTTTAGGCTAGTTAAGGATTGTTTTGCTACACGATTATTTGCCCTGCAAAGTTTTCCTTGAGATTCGACATTGGGTTTTTACTTACTAAGTGCTAGGATAGATTTCGTTCTATTGCAAACACTTTTTAGTGAAACAAATTTTGGCGCCGTTGCCGGGGAAAACTTTAGGCTATTTAATTGTGTAGTATTTTATTTTATTTGTTTTTCGTTCGATTTCTTTTCCCTTCCACTCGGTGCGTTTAATCCGTTTGTTGAGTGTTGTGTAAGCAAGGTCGTCGAAGTCTCTAAAGGAAGTTGACACCTCACATCGACGTCATCAATAGGAGAAGGCGCTCTCAACCGCGACGAAGGAAGAAGAAGACGAGAGTTCGAAGCAATGGCACAAAAGATGGGAGATTTCGCTCGTCCCACCTTCACCGCCACCACTTCGGCAATTGTCCTAACCACCGAGGTTAGGAATTATGAGCTTAAACTGCACCACTTGGCTTTGCTCCCTACCTACTACGGGCTGCCCAACGAAGATGCTCTCACGTTCATTCGCGAATATTGCACGATGGTGCAAAATGTTCCATTGGGAGAGTTTTCGGAGGACGACTTGAAAATGAAGTGTTTCCAATACACGTTGAAGGATAGAGCAAAGTCATGGTATCTCTCTCTCCCGGCCAACTCTCTGCGGTGTGTGAGAAGTTCATGATGAAGTACTACCCCAACCGCAAGACACAAGAGGTGCGATCGAAGATCTTGAATTTTGCTCAAGGAGCCGATGAGCCTTTTCATGAGGCTTGGGAGAGATTCCTAGAATTGTTGCAGCAATGCCCTCACCATCAAATGGCGTCCGAGATGCTTTGGCAATATTTCTACGATTCTCTAAATCAAACTTGCCAATTCATGGTGGATAGCTCGGCCGGAGGAAACATCGGAGTGAAGACGGCCGATGAGTTGAGGATGATCTTTGAGACTCTTGCTGCAAGCTCTCAACAAAAGTCATCTCGGCCGAGGATGATGGAGGCTAGTGTGGTCACTATTAGCCCGAATTTGACGAAGCAATTGGCCGATATGATGAGGGATCTACAAGAGCTCAAGATGAAGACTCCACTTACACCTTCAGAGCCTTGTGGCATGTGTGGACTAGTTGGCCATGCCATCGACGAGTGTACTAGGAAGCCCGAGCTTACATACGAAGGAGGAGCCGAAGTCTACGCGACACAAGGATACCCACCACCACCATATGCACAACAATTTCCTCACCAACAACCATTCTACCCTCCCCAAAGTCTTATTATCCACCGCCGCCACAGTTCTACCCACCTCCGCCTCAACAATCTCCACTTGATGAGGCTAGTTTCGCCGCATTTATGCATGAGAGCAAGTTGGCTCGTGAAGCGCAAGATGCTACGATTAGGCGCCTTGAGACCACTATGGGGCAGATTTTTAGAGCAGTTAATGAGTTGAAGAAGCTACAAAATGGGAAGCCTAGCCAACCCAAACAAGCTCATGCCTTAACGGTCATTGAAGAGGAGCAAGACAAAGGAAAGAAGTGGAGAAGTCATACCGTGGCTGCCAACAAAGCAAGCCGACAACGTTCTCACGCCTTACCTACCTCAGCTGGCCATCTCTCATCTCTACCAAAACAAGGTGATCCCGGAAGTTTCAAATTAGATGTTGTTTTGGATAAAGGAGATAATGTATCGGGTATGTTGGATTTGGGGGCAGCGGTGAACTTGATGCCATACTCGATTTTCGAGAGAATGGGTTCGAGGGATCTTAAGCCCACCAATTTTTGCATCGAGCTCGCCGACGGTTCTTTGAGTCGTCCCTTAGGGATTGTGGAAGACGTTGCTTTACTTGTGAGGGGTGTTCAAGTTCTTGCCGATTTTGTTGTGCTTGACGTGGGGCGAGGAGCTAGGAGTGAGAGAGATCATCTTCTCTTGTTAGGGCGACCTTTCATGGCTACTACTCAAACTCGAATCGACGTTGGATCCGGCACATTGAGCATGGCCGGTGTAGGAGGTTCGGTAACTTTCTCAATTTTTGATAACTATTCTTCTTGTCCTAATTCTTTTATCCAAACATGTTCGTATGTGCATATTACTAACGATTTGGATGAGAAAAAGATAGAGGAGAATTTTCAGGTTGCTATGCATGAGGAAGAAGCCATTATCGATGAGTTTTTGAGAAAATTGGATGAGGAAGAAATTGTGGAGGAGTTTTTGAGCAATGTGGAAGACATGGAGGATCACAATTGCATTATGGAGGAGTCGATTTTGAGCTCACAACAAGAGGAAGAAATCATGGACAACTTTCTTGCCAGTCTCGACGAGGAAGCACTTTGTATGGAGGATCCATCACCAAGTTTTGAAGATCGTGATATTTCTTACATGGATTTTCACACAAGTGTGGGGGAGATGAGTGTCCAAGATAACCCTCTTTCGAGTTTCAAGCCGAAGAGAAAGAGGAGTCCACCTTTGCATCGAGAGTCGCCTATGGATGGTTAAAGACACTGCTTGTTGCAACAGATTTTGGATGAGAATTTTTGGTACGTCAAGCTACTGACGATAAACAAGCGCTTGGTGGGACGTAAAAAAAAAATTAGAGTAGGATTTATTTTTATTCTTTTCATTGTTTTCGTTTGTTTTTCTTTTTGATTTTCGTGTAGGGAATAGTGTATAGGGATTGGTATGACGACGAGAGCTCCACCGGACCCGAACGATCCTCGTTTTTGGGCCCCTAACGATCCCCGTTGGCAAGATCCACGGTTCCGAGGTCCATTCAACCCATAACTTTGTTTTGTGTCTTTCTATTTTTGTTTTGAGTCTTTTATATCTTTGTTTTGTACACTTTTACGTTTTGGTAGTTTGTTTTGGTGTTTGTTTTGTAGGTACTACTTGGAGTCTTACAAGATTTTGAGTTATTGGTCGTCATCTTGCGATAAGTTCCTTCTTTCCTTCTCTTTTTATTTTCATGCAATGGGGACATTGCTTGATTTTAAGTGTGGGGGAGGGTCTTTGAAACTTTTTGCATGAAGTGTTCGTTTTTATTTTGTGTCTTGTTTGGTTTGATCGAGTCTAGTTGTGATCGAGTCTTGATGTATTCCCCACTTAGGAATTTGTTTGAAGTTGAGCTTATATTCATGTGACTTAGGATTGATGTGAATGATTCGATGATGGAATATTTAGTTGTTGGAATTGATTTGAGCATAAATTAGGTTGGTTTAATCTTGAGTTGTGATTGATTATGATTCGGTGAATTGTGGGGCATGAATTGATTTGAGTTTTGAGGAAAATGATTAATGATTTTTGGTTGAGTGATAAATCTAGATTGTTGCGACTTTGGATTGCTAGTTTACTTTCCCCTTAAAAAAAAAAAAAAAAAAAAAAAAAAAAAAAAAAGATATGTGTTTATATGTGAATAAAGAGTTGATAGGATTATGCTCCTCTTACTTGTAACGTATGAAAATACTAGAGTAATGAGCATGGGAAACCACATGGAAAGGCTTCGAGAGACCCTCGAATGATCACATTTCATGAACTATGTCCTAAATGATACTCGTATATGTGAGAATAAAGTGTTCGTAGGTATTGTACCCCTCTTGACAATGGGTACGGAAAACCGCACTAGGAGGCTCGATGAGACCCATCGATGATTAAACCTAGTGAATTATGTACCAAATCGTTCACATGTAAAAAAAAAAAAAAAAAAAAAAAAAAAAAAAAAAAAGAAGGGAGTTTTATTGAATAAAAGGGGAAGTATGTTAGACGTCTAAGTTGTAATGATTTTAGATATTTGTGAGATGTGTGTATCATTGCTTTTCCTCATGCTTGGATGTGATTTATAAGCCACATAGTTTGTCGATGATTGATTGATTGTAACTTGGGATTAAAGTGACTTCGTTCATTGTTTGTCGATTCCGGTGATTAAATGTTTTATGATTTGGATTGTTTGGATTGAGTCTAAGTTGTATGTTTATATTTCTTGAGGACAAGCAAAGTTCTAAGTGTGGGGGATTTTGATTGGTGTCTAGATGTTAGGTTTTTCGTTGTCTTTTCGTGTCCGTTTTCCCTTAGTTTTCGTGTGTTTTCGTTGTTTGTGGCTATGATTTGGTTGTTTTGGAGTCTTTGGTATTGTAGGATGAAAAGGGTGGAAACGAGAAGAAAACAAGAAGAAAGAAGCATAATATCGAAGAGGGGTTCGATAGGAGCATGTAGGCGAAAACGGAGGTCAATTTGGAGTTCAGACGAGGAAGATACGACCGAAACAAGAAAGGCGCGCAATCGTCCAGCGTTGGACGACCGTCCAAGGTTTTGAAGATACAATGCGAGCTCTGAGTTGGACGACCGTCCAACGTTCCGGCTAGCTATTATTTCCTTGTTTAACTAGGTTTTCATACGTAGTATAAATACTACTCCTTGTACACGAATTCAACAACCTTATACCTTAGTTTTAGCTCTAGTTTAGCATTCAAAAACTTTAGTTTAGATTTTCTTTGTTCGATCCGGATCGTTGTTCGTTTAATTCAAGACTTCTTCTTTAGTTCATGTTCTTCGTTCTTCATTTAATTTCGTAAGTTCTTTATTGCTTTCTTTTATTTGATTTAATTGCTTTCCTTAGTTCTAGATTTATTTTCGTAATTGCTTTGTTTAATCTCGTTTGTTTAATTTTGTTAATTCTTAGTTTAGATTCGTTTTTCTTAGTTTTCAATTCCTTCGCTTTCAAGCTTTCGTAGTTAGATTTATTTGCTTAGATTTTCAGATTAAGTTTAATTCATGTCTAGATTCGTTTTCTTTTCTTTCGTTGCTTTCTTTATTGCTTTCCTTTCGATTCTTGCCTAGGTAGTTTATTTGCTTTCATCTAGTTTAATTCTTTAGATTAATTAGTTCGATTTATTTCTTTGCTTTCTAGATTAGATTTATTTACTTGCTTTAATTTATTGCTTATTTATTTTCATGCTTAGGATTTATAAACAAAACCAAACAAATTCTTTTTACTTGCTTTCTTAGTTTTAGGCTAGTTTAGGATTGTTTTGCTACATGATTATTTGCCCTGCAAAGTTTTCCTTGAGATTCGACATTGGGTTTTTACTTACTAAGTGCTAGGATAGATTTCGTTCTATTGCGAACACTTTTTAGTGAAACAATTACAAGCTACAGGGTTGCTTCTAAGATGAGTGAAATCTGGCATCAGAAACTTGGGCACTCTCACTACAGAAATATTCAGAGGCTCATTCAACTGAATGCTATTGAAGGAATTCCTAAGATCAGATTTGATGATGTTGATTTTTGTGGACCGTGTCAGCAAGGGAAACAAACTCAGGAGGTACACAAGAGAGTACTCCGAATCACCACAGCCAAAGTTCTTGATCTCATGCATATGGATTTGATGGGACCCATGCAAGTTGAAAGTCTAGGTGGAAAGAAATACATTCTTGTATGTGTGGATGACTTCTCTAGATACACTTGGGTGGAATTCTTAAGAGAAAAATCAGACACATTCGAGGCGTTCAGAGTTTTGTGTCTGAGGCTGGAAGTAGAGAAGGAGAGTAAACTCAAGGCCATCAGAAGTGATCATGGACGTGAGTTTGAGAATCAAGAATTCATGGAATTCTGCCAATCTAAAGGGATCAGACATGAATTCTCAGCTCCTATCACACCTACACAAAATGGTGTGGTTGAAAGGAAAAACAGGACCTTGCAGAGTACAGCCAGAACTATGATGAAGGCTAAGGAGATTGCCCTTAGACTCTGGGCTGAGGCATTTGAGACGGCTTGTTACATTTGCAATAGAGTGTACCTTAGGCCACAGACTGAGGTTACTGCCTATGAGATCTGGCGTGGAAGGAAGCCAAATGTGAAGCATCTTCACATTTTTGGTGCACGATGCTTTGTGATAAATGACAGAGTGCAAAGGAAGAAACTTGATGACAAGGGAATAGAGAGAATCTTTGTAGGTTACTCCAGAAACAGCCGGGCTTACAGAGTGTACTTGAAGAATCAAAGCACAGTTATTGAATCAATCAATGTTACTTTTGATGATTCATTAGAAGGTGAAGCAAGCACTGATGAAGAGTTCCTGATTACCAGTACTGCAGAGAGTTCTCAGAGTTCTAGCAGAGAGAAGGATGTCAGAGTAGAGGAAGTAACACTGGAGGGTACTCAAGATGGTACTCCAATTGGTACTTCTAACATTGCAGAAACAAGAGTCCATAAGAATCACTCAGTTTCAGATGTGATTGGGAATATTAATGATGGGATACAGACCAGAAAGAGAGAGATAGATTTCAAGAAGTTGGTTTCCCACATAGCAACGGTGTGTTTTGTTTCAAAGATTGAGCCCAAGAACGTAAATGATGCATTCCAAGATGAAAACTAGATAGCTGCCATGCAGGAAGAACTGTTGGAATTTCAGCGCTGCAATGTATAGTATCTAACATCACTTCCCAAAGGTGCTAATGTGATTGGGACTAAGTGGATATTTAAGAATAAGACAGATGAGCAAGGGAACATCACTCGTAACAAATCTAGGTTGGTTGCTCAAGGATATTCTCAAGAGGAAGGCATTGACTACGGGGAGACTTTTGCTCCGGTTACCAGATTGGAATCGGTGAGATTCTTAATGGGGATGGCTAGCAGCTTGGATTTCAAGCTATACCAGATGGACGTCAAAAGTGCCTTTCTAAATGGAAATTTGGAAGAGGAGGTATATGTCAAGCAACCGAAGGGCTTTGAAGACCCCGAGCACCCAGATCACGTGTACAGATTGAACAAGGCTCTATACGGATCGAAACAAGCCCCCAGAGCTTGGTACAACACGTTGGCTGAGTTTCTTCTCAAGAAGGGATATGTTCGAGGTAGTGCTGACAAGACATTGTTCGTTAAGCAGCAAGGAGGTCACATATTTATTGTTCAGGTATATGTTGATGATCTTGTCTTCGGCTCTAAATCAGAAACTCTTGTGAATGAATTTGTGAAATTGACGACTTCTGAATTTAAGATGAGTATGTTTGGAGAACTGAAGTTCTTTTTGGGACTTCAAGTCAAACAGTGTGAAGATGGGATTATTGTGAGTCAGGAGAAGTATGCTGAAAATCTGGTGAAAAAGTTTGGCATGGAGAGTTCCAAGGCGAAGAGGACACCAATGGGTACATCAGTCAAATTGACTCAAGAAGGAGAGGGCAAACCGGTGGAACAAACAATGTACAGAAGTATGATTGGTAGTCTACTGTACCTAACCGGTCGACCGGATATCGCTTACAGTGTCGGGGTCTGCTCGCGATTTCAATCAAACCCTAAGGAGAGTCATCACAAGGCTGTGAAGAACATTATAAAGTATGTCAAAGGAACGAGCAAGATTGGCATATGGTTTGGAAAGGGAAGTTCTCTGAAGTTAACAGGGTACAGTGATTCAGATTGGGCTGGCAATCCAAATGACCGGAAGAGTACTACAGGAGGTTGTTTTTTCTTGGGAGATAATCTTATTTCATGGCACAGTAAGAAGCAGAACTGTGTCTCTCTATCTTCAACTGAAGCAGAGTATATAGCAGCAGGGAGTGCATGTACTCAGTTGATCTGGATGACCAAGATGCTATCTGACTATGGGATTGATGAAAGGGAGTATGTCTTATTCTGTGACAATATTGGGGCTATTAATCTCTCGAAAAATCCAGTCAGTCATTCAAAAGCCAAACACATAGAGATCAGGCACCACTTCATCAGAGATCTTGTTGAGAACAAGACCTTATCTCTTCAACATGTCTCTACTCGTGTTCAAGTGGCAGATATATTCACCAAACCTTTAGATGGAGAAAGGTTTGAAGCTCTTCGAAAGTCACTCGGGATGTGTATAATCTGAGCTGTTCAGATTATGTTTATTTGATTTCTTCAGTTACATGGGTTCATGTTGTTATGTGTTGTGTTATGTTTGGAGTTACTTTTTGGGTTCTTGTTTGACGTGGAGTTTTGTCAGTTGAAATAAGGGGCTATTTTTCTGCGCGCCCTTTTGCTATTACTGTTGAAGCCTAGGAATTTGAACAGGCGCTTGCGTATTGCTGGGTTCTCCCTATCTCATTCTCGATTGTGCTAGGGTTTCCTGCTCTCTCATTATCTCCGCCGGATTCTGCTGCTTCCCGTTGAAATTTCTCTTGATTTCTGCCGGAATTCTTCTTCCTCTCTGCTTAAATGGCTTCATTCAAGTTATCCGATGGGATTGATCTCAAGGCTCTGTTCGAATCGGCCGAACCCATTCCTCAAATGCGCTACTTGCCATGGTACGGTGCTGGTTTGGTGGAGAATCCTGCTCCCCAAACTCCTCCCAGAGGTAATGCCCCTCCATCTCCTCTCAGAGAGAATGCTCCGGTGTCTCCGCCCAGAGATGAGGTTTCTAATGAACCTCTCCAGCCTTTTTTCGGCAATGATTCCGTGCCTCCTTCTTCCGAAACCACACCTAGGGTTTTGATTTCGACTGCGTCAGTGGAGCCTCCTCCCCGGAGAAAGAAGATTAAGCAAGTGGCAAGGAAGAACAAGTCTCCTCCTCCTCCGCCGCCCCCTGTTGGCGTCGCCCGAAGGACACGCTCTCAAGTTCGTGCTCCTCTCGGTGTCTCTGGTTCTGCCTCGAATCGGAAGAGAAAGGCTTCTTCTCCTGCGTTCGTTAAGGACAAGAAGAAGTCTGTCAAGGGAAAGGGCAAGAAGCCCGTGATTGATTTGGACTCAGAGTCTGATGCCGAGGTTCCCATTCCCAGCGATTCTGATGAAGAAGATGTTGTTCTCCCCTCTTCTTCGAAAGGTACAGAAGCCCCTTCTCTACCTGCTGGCTATGCTTTCATGCCGATTTTTCGTGATGCTTTCTATGCAAAGTTCTGGGATATCAATCGGGAAAAGATTATTATTGTGGATAAGCATGCCAGGGAATTTGATTTGCGAAGGGCAGGGGTTTTTGAGTGCATTTTTGAAGCCAAGCTGTTGACTACCTTGGATGAAGGTTTTTGTTGGGTGAAAGATGTTATCATGGAGTTCTACTCCAACTTGAGCTTGTCACTGTTTGACATTAAGTCTCCTGACTACCATCGTGGTTTCATTCGGGGAAAGTTCTTTAATTTCTCTCCTGCCCTGATTGATGCCTTCATATGTGGTGAAGTGGTGAGGGAGAGTTTTGAGCCAATTAATGCAGAACTTATTGCAGCCACACTTCTGGATAATGAGAAGGCTAAGTGGCCAGTCAAAGCCAAGAGGCTTAGGGCCTCTTCTCTCGCTCCTAAGTACAAAGCATTGTTTTACATTGCCAACAGGAATTGGGTGCCTACGACCCACAAGACTTATGTGAATCTCTCTCTGGCAACGCTGCTGTATAAGGTTGGACAAGGACTTCCTGTGTCCTTTGGCAGGTTGGTGTTTGAGGCTCTTGCAGAGCATGCCGAGAAGGTGGTCTCTGCCAATAAGGCCATTTCTTTCCTCGGTTCTTGTATGCCTACATCACCAAGTTTGTGGATTTTGACATTCCTGAAGGTGCTAAGGCACCTGGTGCTTCTTATATGAGGTTCACCAAGGCTCAGACCGGTGTGGCGCCTGAGTCTCCTCCTTTCAGCTCGAAGGCAGATAAGGCATCCTCCTCCTCGATGCCTCATGAAGAGAATGTTGATGATATTCAGCTACCTTTTGGTCCTGCCCCTCCTCATTATGAACCAGTGATATCTCAGCTCATGTTCCAAGCTATATCCTTGGAATATGAATCCACCTGTGAGCAGATTCGGCTGCTGTTTAAGAAGAAAAAATAGTTTGAGGATCTGCTTATTTTGGCTGGTGGTACACCGCAAGGGGGAGCTGCTGGTGCTCCTGCTCCTGATGCTGATGCTGCTGCTGCTGCGGTTGGTACAGAGGAAGATGAGGCTGTTGATGAAGAGATTGATGCGGACCAGCCTTAGCTTGGCATTTCATGTCTGCATTCAAGGGGGAGATGTATGCATATGTAAGTGTTTTTTTCTGTTTTTGCTGCGTATGATGTCTTGCTGGAATTCTGGATTCTTTTCTCTATGCTGGTGGTTGGACAAACAGATTCTTTATTTTGATGGGGTCTGTAATAGTAATTAGGATGATGATGGTACTTGGCCCTTCATATTTGTGGATGTGTGTGATTATCAGATGATGGTTGGTTCTGCACTGGTTATATGTGGTGTTCTGATTGGTGTTATGCAGTGCTTATTGTGTTTCTCTCTTTGTGTGAGTATTCTAGTTCGGGTGCGCTTGGCTAGTGCTACATATTAGAGAGTGTTTGAAGCAAGGGGGAGTTATTTTACACTATGCATTTAAGTATGGCTATGTCGGTGCGCTCCTTGCCTACTTATTTTTGCATTGGGTGTTTTGTATCTTGGAGGAGTTGTGTGAATTTGTGTTTGTGCGAGTGATTGCATACATAAAATGCCAATGGGGAGATTGTTGCTGCATGGATTGCATGGTTCGATTATTTATGGCAAGATTTATGTATGCAAGGAATAGTTAGGTTGGTTTGGAAGTCGTATTCATTCCTTATTATTTTATTCATCGCATTATGGGAAGATATGCACGAAGATCTTATTAACCCTATTAAGGATATCTTTTGAGATATGCCTTAATTATCTTTTAGGGTTTTGCATGAGTCGTATATAAGGATGAAGATCTCATGATCAGGGCCGCTGCGCGTATTGAAGATTATTGAGTGCTCTGTTTCTTCGTGTTCGTGAGAGTGAAGTTAATTCTTTTCATTCATCAATCATTGGGGTAGTTAGTTTATTGGTGAGTGATTGTAATACTTTGAACGATTCCACGTTCAAAGTCGGGCTTAACTTTTCAATTCTGTGAAAAGTATTTTCGGGTAGACTAGTGAGAGTTTACTGAGGATTCATTGGTGAGGAGTAGAGTCGGGTGAGGAGAGAACGATCAGTGTGGCTGTCGTTCACGAGTCTTGTATCCCTTATACTCATCATAATGAATTGTTTCTTGGAATAGCTTCCCCCAGACGTAGGTGTGTTTATCACCGAACTGGGTTACCAACTTGTGTTCTCAACTGTGTTACTTTATGTGTTACGTGTTGAGTTACTCTTTCCTACCAAAGTAGGGATTATACAATTTCAAGTAGTTATCTACACATGAACTCTCTCTCTCTACATTTATATATACATCGGCATGTATTTAACTTTGACATATTATTGATGTTATTTGGATCGGACTCATCGGAGTAGGGGGTAATCGTGGTTGAAATCGATAAGCTTTTTGTAGGGCCATTGCTCAATTACACAGACATAGGCTCTGAATTTGTACTTATCCTTTTCTATAAGAAATGAAAAAGAATCAGTGCTATTGGTTCACGGGTTCATTCATTTCCAATATTGCATTCTCACACGTGAACTGCCTATCCCATTTCTTTACCAAGGAATTCGTCTACCTTTTTACTGCTCATTCTCACAGAAATTGTTTTAGTATTTTTTTTAATAAAAAAATTCTTATGGTTCGAGATGTGTGAAAATGGCATGATTTGTGATCTTATATTGGTCATGTAATTTCGACTATGTACTACATTCGAGGTGGTGATAAGTGCGTAAGAAATTGTGTACGAGTACTGGTCTACTTAGGGATAGATCGATGCAATTTATTGAAAAATTTTGCCATACCGATATTTTATCGAAATTTTTCGATTTGTAAATTTTTCATACTGTTATCGTATCGAACATTTCGATATACCGATCTTCAGTATACTGAAAATTCAGTATGAAGCAACATCCATACCAATGTCGTTTTGATTTTTTTTGCATACCTTAACGAAGTTCAGTATTTTGATATTGAAAAATTGAATATTCTACCCAAAGAAAAGTTCTATTTGATTTTTTCCATACAATATTTGACTATATAAAGATAGACGACATTTACAAAAAAATTCAGTTAACGAATGTTCGGTATGTATAAACCGCGGTATCCAAAAACTCATATCATTACCGTACTAAAGATTTTCGGTACTGTATAATATTGTACCAGAAATTTGATATATCGTTAACTACATTATTTTTTTCCCCGATAAACTAAAGATATGCCTTTAACTTATTTGAATTATATGAAATTCCAAAAATACTTTCAAATGTCTTAATTTCTCAAATCTATTATGCAAAGAAGAAATTGCAATTCTACAACAACCAAAAAGTACTTAGGAGGTGCTTGGTTGAAGGAATGAAATAGAAGTGGGAAAGGAATAGAGGTGGGAAAGTAATAGGGATTGGAAAGGAATGGAATGAAATGATTCATTTCCTTGCTTGGTTTGCACAAGTTACAACGAAAGAATGCAATCAATTTTTTTTTCCTTAACATTTTATGTGATAAATTAAATTATAATTATGTTTAAATCATACAACTATACTAGTTCTCAATAATAAGATAGAAAAAAATTAAAGAGAGAAAGTGATAAAAGATAATTTTAGAAAGAGAAAACGGTGATAGAATAAATTTTAGAGATAAAAAATGACGATATTGAAATTTTTAGAGAGAGAGAAAATTTTAAAGAGTGAAAGTGATGAAAGTGAAAGTTTTAGAGAGAGAGTGACGAAAGTGAAAAATTTTAGAGAGAGAAAGTGACGAAGGTAAAAAAATTTAGAGAGGGAAAGAAAATTATAGAGAAAAAAAAGTGACGAAAATAATATTTTTTAGAGAGGGAAAGAAAATTTTATGAAGAAAAATTGACGAAAGTGATAATTTTTAGAGAGAGACACAATTTTAGAGAGAGAAATTGATGCAAGAGAAAAATTATGAGAGAGAGATTGGCTAAACGATTTTTCTTTTTGAAAATGATAGTGATTAGAGCATCTTCAGCTCATGCTTTAAAATGGAGTATTACTTCATTTTGAAGTACGGAGGGCATTCCAACCGTACTCTATTTTGCAGTAAAACTCTATATATGAAGTTTTACTGTTCAATACTTCATACTCTATTTTCACTATTTGAAAATATTAAAATATAAAAAAAATAATTTCATTAATATAATTTGATTTATAATTTATTGTATTTTATATTTTATTTATAACTAAATTTTATAAATTTTGTTTAATTTGACGTATTTAATTTTATATAAATAAAAAATTAGCAATCCACAATATACTTAAATTATGTAATTTAATATACAATTTTATTAATTATTCAATATTTATGATACAATAGGAAATGTTAATTATGTAAAAAAAAAAATAAAAATGAAAAACTACAAATGGAGTATGTGTATAAAGTATGTGGTTGGAATAAAATTTTAAAATAGAGTATGTCATACTGCATTTTGAAGTGTAGCATACTGCGAAGTAGAGTATAGGGTTGGAGATAGTCTTAGAGAGAATAGTTTAGAGGGAGAAAGTGACGAGAGATAAAAATTTTAAAGTGAAAATTTTTAGAGAGAGAAAATGATGAGGGAGAAAGTGACGAGAGAGAATTTTTAGGGAGAGAAAATAGTGAGAGAGAAAATTTAAAAAAAAATATTTTAGTGAAAGAAATTTATGGAAAAAAATCAGAGAGAAAAAGTGATGAGAAAATTTTTAAAGTGAGAAGGTGACTTGTGATAAATTTTTTAGAATGAGAAAGTGGTGAGATATAAAAGAATTTTAGAGAAAGAAAATGATAATAGGAAAATTTTAGAGAGATAAAGTAATGACGAAATATATTCACATATTTAAAAAAATTGAGGTAAATTTAATCGTTTATAAATAAAATAAATAATATTTTAAAATTAAAAATAAATATAGGTGCTGGAATAGCTATTTCCATAATGTCTATTCCCACGGAGGATGGTCATTTCCGAACAAAATACGAACCAAACGAAGTAATGGAATAGAGATAGGAATGACCATATATTCAATTCTCACTCCTATTACCTCATACCAATCACCTCCTTAATTCTAAATAACTATTCTGGCGACCTATTTTCCACATTATTCTCATCAAAACGTATTTTTTAATCACACGACCTTGTGTCAAAAACATAATTCTACTTCAGTTTCATGTTGGAAGTTCCAGTCGTCTATCACACTCTTCTCTCTAATATGTCAAGCAAAACTCGTTAGTGAATTAGAACTATGGTGAATTAGGTAATTTTCTTCTTCTTTCTTCAATCTATTAATTAACAAAGTAGAAGAAATTGGTAAATATGATTTTTTTAAAAAAAAAAAAAATAATAAATAATAATTTCCACCAAATTCTATCCTCATGGCTTGCTCTAAAAAAAATCCACATATGCCTATTCATGTGGGTCGAAAGAGCACGATAAATGAACCATAATATTGGAATGTTAAAATTTTTACTTTTTAACATGTACTATTATATTAGTGTTATAACTAGCTTCCTTTTCTTACTAGGCCCAGGATGGGTGCATCCTTGGCATAAGCCTAGGGTTTGGGCTGATGTGTAGTCGAGGTTGCTCAGTTTGGCTCTTTTAGATCCTATGAAAGACTTTCAAATACATCTACGAGTCCATCAAAAGAGAAGAGGACAACTCAAAACTAGGGCAAACGATTCTTGGCACAATGGAATAAAATGACACGAACACGAACAAAACTAATGAGTTATTATTAAAGCTTTTCATGTTCATGTTGCTATCATGTCAACACGATAAAGTTACAAAATTATAGTGTAATGTTCATGTTTTATACACGCCACGTTCATGCATCCCGATAACACTTTCACTATTATTGTTATTATTTTGTTTCTTTTATGTTTATTTATATACGTGTTCATGCCGCGTAGATGTCTTAGTTGTAGTTGTGTTTGTATATTGTTTCATTTTCGTACAACTTCTCAACTCGTATAAAATTATATTTTGACCTTTGCGTGTACTTTGTATCATTATTGCATCTTTTCTACTTATGTAAAATAGCGTCAAATTCATATTCGTGTCATGTCTGTATGCATATCATGCTTGTTTGTGCCTTATTTGAATTGAGGTTTGACAAATCCCTAACACATTGTATTTATGTTTGGAATCAACATGTTGTGCCTTAATCATATTAACACTACTAATTCCCATGATTCCCTACACCTAAACTACCTACATTTTCCTTCGTTGTCCACTTATCTATTATTTCGTTAAAAGTCTACAATACAATTAATGGATGATTCATTATTATTACTTTTTTGATATTATTAAAAAGAAATTCGCACATCGTGCAATGAAAAAATTCGAATTCAAGACTTTTAGTATCGAATTTAATCTCATACGGCCATGCCAACACATGGATACAAGGACTTCATTATTCATCCTTTATGTGTTTATTTAAACCCTTTCAACAACAAGGGCATGTTTGGTATGATAGTTAGGATAAAGGAGGATTAATAACATCAACATAAATAATATGGAATGAGTGGGATAAGTTATCTAACATGGGTGTTTGATAGCTAAGATTAAAAACCAATATAGTATTAACGTCACTAAATGGAGGACGGAGGGAGTAGGTGTTTGATAGATTAGATAAAACTCAAGATTAAACACCATTTACGAAAATAACCTTACATTTTCTTTAATCTATTTTTTATTTAAATGAAAATAAATTATCATTTTAAATTAAAAAGCAAAAGGTCCAAGATTTGCCTAATTTTTTTGTGTTACGTATTTACATTTTTTTTAATTCAATTAATTTCTATTTAGTAACCAATTTTTTATTTTATTTTTATTTAATTATTTTCAAATTAATATTGTTTAAAAAATTCAAAATATTCATATTATAATAAATAATTAAGAAAATTAATTTTTTTAATGTGATATTTAAGATTTTATTTAAAACTAGCCAATTATATAATCATAATATATAATAGCTTGACGTGAATCGTAAAATATATAATTAAACAAAATTAATATCGTGAATTAGTTTACAAAAAAAAAAAGGCCCTAAATAGGTTAGTAGTAATTGATTTGTTGCTACTTTCCTCCCAAAATGAATGTTGTAATTTTATTATTGAATGGTAAATGAGTAAAATACAAGAATAATCTAAGTTGTCATTTCCTTATCTTAGGGTATGAGTGAGATTCATAATCATAAAAAAATAGTGAAAAGTAATGTAAATAGTGTCGGACCTTCACTTAATACCTGGCCGTCAAGTTTAATTTTCTATGCTACCAAACTCATAGATAAAGTAAGATTAATTATTTATCCTGCCTAATCTACCCAACCAAACATTAATGTTTTAAAGGATACTAGAATTGTACAACAAATACAAATATATAAATGTTGTTGTTTCATAAATTAATTATACTTATTCAAACATATTCACCATCGATAAAATATACTCCGTATTTTTAGATATTCATCATATTTTTTTAATCCATTAACATTCTAATTATGAAAATTCAATTAATAATATAGTAAAATTTTGTTTTTTACAACATGCATTGCCCGTGCCTATAATATTTGCTCTTTTTTTTAAAATTGTAATTGCAATTATGCATAAGCATTCTTGAAGATCGAAATTATTGTACATGTATTCCATATAACTTTTTCGAATTGTGGAATTCTAGTTAATGTAAAATGTAAATTGAGAATATTAATTAATCAAAATGACATTAATACTTGTATATTAATAAATGTGTTAGATCTTGAAAGTTGAATGTATCAAAAATGAGAACTTTTATAATAATAAATGTATTAAAGTATTGTATGGAAAATGATATAATAAATTGAGTGAAAAAAATATATACCTATATAGAGATAATAATTACAAAAGTTGGCCACCAACATAATTTACACAAAAAATACCCAACAATTCAAATTTGACCCGAAAATACCCCTATGACACCTTTTGCTTTATAGTGGTCCCCACTCTTCTCTCTCCTCCATATCCATCCCTATCACACCTTTTATTTTTGAGTGGTCCCCATTTTTCTCTCTCATCCACATGGTTTCCTTCTCTCTCTCCCATTTTTTGTTTTTATTCCCAATTTTTTTTGAACTTTTTACTTTTTTTTTTTTTAATAGTTGGGATCGTTTGTACATATCGTAAGCAAGAACGAATTTCACATTCGTACCAATTTTTTATTTTATTCTATTTCGCAATTATGAACTTTGTACGTATTGTAAGAAGGTGCGAATTTGACATTCGTACCACAATTTTTATTTTTATTTTTAGTTCAATTGCAATCTTTTGTACGTGTTATAAGGAGGTACGATCTTAACATTCGTACCAAACTATATTTTGCTTTTTTCGCAATTGTGATATTTGTACTTATTGTAAGAAGGTACGAATTTGAAATTCGCACAACTTAATATTATTTTTTCTCCAGTTCAATTGCAATCTTTTGTACGTGTTGAAATGAGGTACGATCTTAACATTCGTACCAAACTTCATTTTGTTTTTTTCGCAATTGTGATATTTGTACTTATTGTATGAAGGTACGAATTTGACTTCGCACCAACACTTTTTTTAAGTAGGTACAAAATCAAGAATTTCTTTAAATCTCATCTTATACATATGTAAACCGCAAGCTTAGTAAAAATAGTAACACTAATAATAAATCGTACCTCGTACCTTGAAAAATTGTAAAATATAAAAAAAATGTACAAATTTTTTTACACGACAGTAAGATAGGTACGAATATTAAATTTAAATTCAATCAGCAAATGAATCTAAATCGTGGTAAGTGGTAAAAATACTGTCAAATTGTTCCTCGTACCTAGCAAATTGGACTTGGCTGACATGATTTTTACCCTTCACCACGTATGTATAGTTTTCTTACCATTCGTACCATGATATTTGCATTATTCGAGCACTCGAACTCGGTACGAAATGGGAATTATATACCATATTAGATATTCACAATAAGGTACGAGCAATGAGAAATGAGATATTTCGTACATGGTGGTAGTAATGATGTACGAATTTCATAAATATAAAAACTGTCAATAGTCAATACTTACCACAACCATGTATTCACGTAAAAAAAACAAAACGAAAATGAAGAAGAAAAGACGAAAACCTCAGAAAATCCATGAAATTAGTTCCATAATGAGCAAGAAGTGTTCAAATTGCATCATTAAATGACATAAATTTGTACCACAGTCATTTACAAGAAAATTTAAAAAAAAATGTGGAGAAAACACTCCAAAAAAATATATATATGAAATACCTATAAAAACAACATCATTGTCCTTCATCTCACCGAAAAACGGTGTTGTTGTCGTCACTCGTCTCTCTCTTTCTCCGCCGCCTCCTTCCCCGTCAAAATATTAGGGTGAAGGCGCAAAAATCGAGGCCGACGACAATGGAGTGTATGGGACAGGTGGTGTGGAGCTAGACGGAGGAATCGATGCCACACCGGCACCTCCAACCGGAACGCCGCCACCGCCGCTGCATCCCTCCCGATCCTCCATCAAGAAAGAAGATGAAGGAGATGAGAGAGAGAGAGAGAGAGAGAGAGAGAGTGGAGAGAAGATGCAAAGAAAGAAGAAGATAGAGAGAAGAAGGGGATGAGAGAGAGTGTGTAGAAGATGAAGGAGAAGAGAGAGAGAGAGAGAGTCTGGTGAGAAGATAAAAAAGAAAGAAAAAGAGTGAGATGAAGGAGATGAGAGAGAGTGGAGAGAAGAAGGGAGTCGTATGATTAGAGGGTAGGTGGGAGGAGAGAGATAGAACATACCATGTAGAGACAAAAAAGTAGGTGTAGAGTTATGTTGACATTAGAAGGGTATTATGGTCCAAAATTTGAAAAGTTGGGTATTTTTTTTTAAACTAAATGGGTGGCTAACTTTTATATTTACTATGTTGAAGGGGGTATTTCACCCTATTTCCTCTAATAAATTTTAGAATATAAATTACCTAATTAAATTAATAATAAAGCAAAGATACCAAGAAAATTGGAAGGAAAGTATTTTACTTTAGTATATATATATATAGATTGTACAAAATATAATTAATCTCTTCCCAAAAAAAAAAAAAAAGAAAAAGAAAAAGAAATCGCTAAACAGAAACAGGCGGCGATGGAGCTCCGCCTCCTAAATCCAAGCAGGCTCCGTCTCTCCTGCTTCCGAGTGAGCTCACAATCTATGAAAAATCCAGATTCCGACATTAGTAGCCCGCCACAGAGCCTCGAAATTCGCAAGCTTTCGAAGAAAGAATTGTCGCGAGTGTTGAGAAAGGAATCCGCCGTTAAATCCATCGAGAGGAAAGCCAACTCTTCAAAGTACAATAATCTTTGGCCCAAGTCTGTCTTGGAAGCTCTAAACGACGCCATTAGCCATAACAATTGGGAGTCTGCTCTCAAGGTTTCTCTCTCCACTCCCATTTCCTATCGATTTCTAGCTTTCTTTTAGATTTTTTGAAAACAAATTTGCTTTTCTAGTGTTCTTGCTCCTGATATGAGTTTCTACGTTGGCTTCAATCTTAAAAAAACATCGATTTCCCCGAACTTCGATTTTTTAGGATTTTAGGGTTATTTATTATTTGTTATTGTATATTTGAAATGGATTATTGGCTGAAGAAGAAGAGGTTTCATTTGTCGCTGTTTGTGTGTAGATTCTTCTTTCAAAGTCACAATCTTCATGTGTGAATTTGGTGAAATATAGTTATCCATATTTGCTGCCTCATTCTTTGACTAATTGGTGAATTATTCGGTTGGTAGAATAGATTGATACAAATAGTATGGATAAATCATGAACTTGTTTGATCGATCATATTTTGTCACGCAAAGTAAACACTCCCTAAAGAATCGTCTCTCTGGTTATGTAGATATTTGATCTTCTTCGTAGGCAACAATGGTACGAGGCAAGGTGTCAGATGTATACGAAGTTGTTAGTGATGCTTGGCAAATGCAAGCAGCCGAATCAGGCTACATTGCTTTTCGAGATGATGCTTTCTGATGGCCTGAAGCCTACAATTGATGCGTACACTGCCCTCTTGGGTGCCTATGCCTTTAATGGCCTTTTAGAGCAGGCATTTCGTGTTCTTGATGATATGAAATCTATACTTGATTGCAAACCGGATGCTTTCACGTACTCTATCATTATTAAAAACTGCATTAAGCTCCGTCGTTTTGATTTGATTGAGCTTATTCTAAAGGACATGGTGGATTCGGGAATTGAATGTACTGTTGTGACTTATAATATCCTTATCGATGGATATGGGAAAGCTAGACATTTTGATCTAATGGAGGACTCGTTAGCAAACATGCTTCATAGTGGAGACTGTCTTCCGGATATTTTTACTTTTAACTCTGTAATTGGAGCTTACGGTAAATGTGGAAGGATTAAGGAAATGGAGAAGTGGTTCGATGAATTTCAGCTCATGGGATTGAAGCCTGACGTGGTAACATATAACATCCTGATTAAGTCCTACGGTAGTTGTGGTTTATACCAGAAGATGGCATCCGTTTTAGAGTTTATGAAGAAGAGATTCTTTTCTCCCACAGCAGTAACCTATAATATAATAATCGAGACATTCGGAAAGGCTGGAAATATCGAGATGATGGATGAAGTTTTTCTGAAGATGAAACATCAAGGTCTGAAGCCTAATCCGATCACGTACAGTTCTCTTGTCAGTGCATACAGTAAAGCAGGGCTTATGGGAAAGATTGGTTCGATTATAAAGCAAGTGGTAAATTCAGATGTGGTACTGGATACGACATTCTTCAATTGTATCATCCATGCCTATGGAAATGCTGGCGATATAGAAAGCATGATGGAGTTATTCGATGCAATGGAGGCAAACGGTTGCAAACCTGATAACATAACGTTCAGTACAATAATCCAAGCATGTCGTTCGAAAGGAATGATTGATGCTGCTCAGAGTTTAGAGAATCGTATGATTCTTGCTAAAAGCAATTCAGGTACCTTGTAAATACCTTCTGTGCTATATTGCATGAATTTATTCTCCTTCTCTCGGCTTTTGCTCAATAGATTTAATTCTTTCATCCTCTGTTTAGCTAGCAGATTGATTAATGCACGTGATACTACATCGATAGTTGTTCATTTCTTTAGGAACCGTGGATCAAGATATTGATGTATAGCTGTACATGTCCATGATCTTCCTCGAGAACACGGATTACATGTTTACCTATCGCATAATTTTTAGACCTTGCTTTTTTACTGGCAATTCTAGAAGTTCTATGGCTTCTTGAGTTTATTTACACAGGAAATGCAATAAACTGTATCCATCCACTAATTAAGTGAAACTAGAGAAGCTTTTTCTTCTCCTTTCCCCCTTTTTGGGGCATCTTGAATTAGTGTTTTTAGATTTTAAAATTCATGAAAAGGATTTTTACAGAACTATTTAGGAAATTAATACTAGGTGAAGTGGATGACTGGAAATTTTCGGCTTTTAGGAGGGTAGTGAACTGTTTGTTGCATCCTTTCATGAAAATCTCTTCCTATGAGAACACATGTTTTGAATTATTCGTTGTATTGTTTCGAGCCACCTGGGGGATATTGTACGTTTCGATGCTGTTTGATTATTAATAAGAAAAAGACTTCGGTAGTTTTTTTTCTTTAAGAGGAATGCTCTCCTTCTTACTGTGGGCATACTTAACGTGACAAGTTATGTACAATCACAGCATAACCTTTTCAATAAACATGATGTAATATTTCCAAAAATATAAGAATAAATGTTATGTAATTGAAATAGATTTTGAATTTTATCTCATGCTCCAACGAATCTATACAAGAAATTTTCTTTCTCGAAAGTACACAAGGAATTTGTCAATCGGTATTTAGTCAAGACATGAATCCTATCTTAATAATGATCCATACCTTAATCAGTCGATGAATGCTTTAAATTTTCAAAATGTTGAAAGCAAGGAGACAGACTTCATGGGGTGTTGTTCTGGATGAAGAAGGAGAATATTCCACCGTTGATGGGAAGGATCGGAAGAAGAAGCAAACTGGTGGATTCGAGGATCCTGAAGAGAAATGGTGAGGATAATGATCTAGAGCTGCCGGAGACGAAACAAGTTGGAGAGAATTACAACTTTATACATCCGACCGTAACATGCTTAATTTTTTTTTGAATTGGAGTCGTTTGTTAGACATGCCCTAGGAGCCAAAAGTATACTGGAAATATTGGACGAAACCTAAGTAAACCAGATCATGGTAAAAAACACCATAAACATTACTGGATTAAAGTAAACAGTATCTAGTTGGATCACAGTCATAGAAGGAGTTAGTTAATTCAATGTCATGTTATAATAATAATAATAATAATAATAATAATAATAATAATAATAATAATAATAATAATAATAATAATAATAAAGGGGGGTGTATTCAATTCAAATTATGCAGGATTTTTATAGACTTTTTGAAAAGTAGGTGGATTTTTATAGTCTTTTAAAATTCATACAGAGTTTGACTGACTCTATTCATTGATTTTGATGGATTTTCATGGACTTGCAGTATTATGGAATATGTGTTTTTAATTAATTTCCATGGATTTCCATAGACTCCGACGCTGAACTATTGTAACTATTTATTTATATAAATAAATGCATATGAGTCACACTTGTAAATAAATAAATAAAATTATCTATATTATTTGAAAAAAAAACAATAACTTTATTCAAATTGTTTGAATATGTTTGTAGGGAGTATCCAAATTCATCAAATTATGTCATCTTTCAAAACAACAATCGTATTTTTAAAGAAAGTCCAATTAATGTATTTTTAATAATAAAAAAAATTACTCTTATTTTTTTCGTTCAAATATTGTATTTCAGTTTAGTCATTATTCAATTCCTTGAACCTTAAAAAACGTAGCAATAATTTAACCATAAAAAATCAAAATTAAAGTTGAGATTTAAAAGTTACATGTTCGAATTTTATAAGAATGAGGGATTTTATGAAAATATTGATTTTCAAGCAAATTCTAGTAAACAAATTTTTTGTACTAGATAGTCATAATTTTGATGTCTTTTTAAAATAAACTATAATTGTTTGGAGAAAAGATAAAAATTAATGAGAAGGGTGACAAAAATGGTGACTTTGAGTTTTTTTCAGAGAATCCGTAAAAATCTCTGGGTTTTATAAAAGATTTTGAAAAGTGAAATCTCTTTATATTTTAAAAAAAGAATCCGAGCAAAATCCATGCACTATTAAAATCCACACACTATTAAAATCTCTTTAGATTTTTTAAGACTTTAAAAAGTCTGCATTGAATACCTCAGGATTTTTAAAGACTTTATAAAATCTGAATTGAATACCTACAGATTTCTAAAATCCATAAAAATCCTGCATAATCTGAATTGAATACACCTCCATAAGTTGCGGGGGCAAGATGAGCTTTGTTAACCCTTTGATAGATGCAATGAACCTAAAACTTTCATAGTTTTAAACATATGACCTGGTTGGTAATTTAATACTCCATCCGTCCCAAATCAATTGTCTTGTTTCATTTCATTATGAGATTTTAAGTGAAGTGTTAAAGGTGAAAAGTAAGTCATTTGTATTAAATTCTTTTCGTTTTAGAAAACATGACAATTTATGTGGATAACCTCTTTAGAAAAACAAGACAATTCATATGAGACGGAGGGAGTAATCTCACAACATCGTGAAATGAAATTAACATGATTTTGCCTCCTCTGGATTGTACTTGCATATTTGATACGCTATGAATCAAAAGGAGGAGCAAAGGAGGCTTGTATAGCTTGTATAGGTTGGATCAAATAAGCGGGCAAAATATGGATATCCTTAAACTGCAATAATCCAATTGTTAGCAATCACCAAAAACCTAAAATGAGATATATTTAGAATTCATTATAATTAAAAATTTTGGACATGCATTTACAATATTTCAATAGTTGGATTCATTGACCAAAAACCTAAAATGAGATATATACTCCCTTTTTTTCATTAATATAGGAATAGTTTTTTTTTTTTGTTTTTTTTTTCAATTGGAAATTAAGACGAGAGTGATTTTAATGAATAAAGCAGTATGAATGAGTTTAAGTTACTAAAATATTGTTAATTTATGTAATATCTCTATATTAATGAGATTGATGGAAATAAAACTTATTCCTCTATCAATAGACGAATGAACTACTCCTTCAACCCACTTAATTACTACACTTAAGGCGTGGCACAATAACCAATTAAAATACAGATAATGAGGTTTTAAAATGTGTTTTTGTATACTTTCTCCGTCCCACTTCACTTGACTTGTTTCAATTTCCATATCAAAAAGTAAGAGTTAATTCTTTCCAGTTTAGGAAACAGACCAGTTGAAGTGAACGTCTCGATTAGGAAAGGAAGCCAAATAAGTGGGACGTAGGGAATATTAATTTATTTCCCTTTTAGGGAAATAAACTAATAAATAGGATATACAAAAAAGAAAGGTGAACTAAATGAATGGAAAGTAGGAACATATTCTATTAAAAAAAGTAAAAAGACTTCGGTGGTTACATCGTCGGATTATGCATGGAAATATATAAAATTACTTCCTCCGTCTCACTTCGCTAGTCTTATTTGCAATTTTGGGTCGTCTCGATTCATTAGTCATATTTTTTAAAATAGAAATAATTAACCCTTGTTTTTCAATGTGGACCCCTTATTTTTTTCTTTTAACACTTGCGCATAAAATTTTGTGTCGAAAATGGACCCCTTATCAGTTAGGTGGCACGTTGGTGTCGGGACCTTCACCTAATACACCTTCCTTTATACTCCCTCCGTCCCATTTATTTGGAATAACTTTTTTCTGGTACGAAAATTAAGATAATAGTGATAGTGGTAGATAAAATAGTGTGAACGAGTTTAAGCGGGTTAAATTTTGCCCTTTAAGGTAATACCCGTACATCAGTGGGATAGACGAAAATATAACTTATCCCTAGATGAATGAGACGGAGGGAGTACATACTACCTCCATCCCTTGATATAAGGAGAGAGAGCTAAAAAGTAGAAATGATAAAAATGACAAATAAGACAAATAAAATTAATGAAATGAGCCTAACGAAAATGACAAAGGAGACTAATAAATTGATATGGTGATTAAGTCACAAGTTCCAGTTTCTCAGTGTTCGAAGCTTTAAGTTTCTAGTTAATAATTTAAAAAAATAATAGATGCTTTGTACTTATTAATATTGAAATTGTATAACTCGCTACTAGTGGTCAATTATTGTGATTAAACGTAGAACGTAAAGCGTAACAATAAAAGACACACCAATATATGGTAACCCAGTTTGGTATAAACTACCTAGGTCTGGGAGGAACAATCCCAAGGAACCGATCCACAATCAAGAGTATAAGAGATACAAGATTGATAAACGTTAGAACCTCTAAACGTTCTCTCCTCACCCAACTCTACTATTTTTTTATTTATTTTTTTTTTTTTTTCCGATAAGGAAAGTGATGAATCCTAAATTCGTTGGTAATCGGTGAAGTGAAGAATTAAAGTGCAGGAAAGTAATGTATGCGAAGAGTTTAACGTGGTTCGATCAATTGATCCACGTCCACAGAGAGAAAAGAGAGAGAGTTCTGTATTTTGAGTCTTCCGTCCCTTACAATGAATCTTTTCTTCGCTATATCTAAAACATGCATTAATTGTCGTCCCTCATGATTGATGGACGTGAATCGTAGTGGTGATCGTGGGTGGTCGTTTCTCTCTCCATGATCCCACGTTGTAATTAGGGTTCAACTCCATGGGCTCGGGTTTGGCTTCTTGTTGTGGACTGGGCCGAGCTGTGTGTGGGCCGAGGTGCATGTATTAGGCCTAGGGATTTGGGCCGTATCCTATCACCCCCCCCCCCCCAAAAAAAAAAAAAAAAAAAAACTCGTGGGATTATGGATAGGACTCCGAGCTGGTAATTCTCTGTTAGTTGCTGAGATCACAAAAATATCTTCTCGGTATTGCGGTGATATTTAACTCCGAGGTCGAAGTCGAACAATGCCGATGTGACAAGATCAGGAGTGATGAACCGAGGTCAGATGCGCTGTGGTCGAATTGCCGAAGTAGGAGTGCCGAAGTAGGAGTCGCAGCGTGTTAGACGCATTAAATGCCGCCGTTTGGGTTCCCAATAAAGTAGGGATTTGACATGCGTGAAACGTCGTCATAGGTTTCTAAAAGGGTGTATTCAATACGCTTTGCCTTTTCATACTCCATTATTGCTTTTCAAAAATTCATAAACACCTTCTCTTGCAAAAAAAGAAATCCCTTTTTTCAAAAAAGTTCTCGTCATCCGCAACTGTTCATCGTCGTCAACCTCGCGATACCCTGTAATATTCCTCACTGCTTCCATCACAAGTAAGTTCACATGGATTCTCCCTCGTCTTCTTCTTATGAGCCTATTTTTCCAATTATAAATAGCTTAAACGTTGTTACTGTCGCATCTCCTCTACCTTTTCCCATAAATGTAAATTTTCCTCAAGATAGATCCGCCGGTGGAACAGTGAGTATCACTGACTCCAGTTTATCGGCGGCTAATCTCCATGAGATTGGTTCCGATTCGATTTCCCCCTTTCGCCATCTTGGCAGTCCCTAGGGCAGGTGATAGGGCTTGTTGTCCCCCCTCAGGCTATGTAACTATTTATGAAGATCATCTCTTTTCTGGTCTTCGAGTCTCCATCCCCTCCATCTACGCCGATATCTACGAGATACGGCGTCTCCCCCGCTCAATTTTACCCTAATGGCATTTTGCAAGTTACTGGGTTGGGGGTATCTTGCAAACGCCTGGATCTCCCTTTCTCTGTAGATTCATTTGGCACAATGTACAGTTTCAAGTCGGGGAAGGGAGGGTGGTATTCGTATCTTCCCGTCAACTGTTTATGGTTAAATCCCCCTCTAAAGTGCCGGACTGGCATAAGAGATTTTTCTATTGTCAGTTCGGCGGTGCCCTCGATTTTGCATGGAAAGAGGGCGCTGTGAAAACCTGGAAAACCAAATTGGACTTTGCCCCACTGGCGAGGTCCCTAAACGGCCTCGGTGAAATTCTCAATGAGTTTTCAGAGGTCGAGCTTATTGACTCGGGGTTGAGCCTCCATGATCCTTCCACCGCGGTGGTGCCGGGGAGGGGTGATGCTCTCTCCGTTTGTTTCCTTTTTTCTGTTGAATTGTTGCTTTGCACCTCGCCGTTTAACTGCTGTTTTTCTGTGCAGTGAACATTGTGAAGAAGACTCCCTCCTCTCGCAAGAGGAAGGCTGACAATTCGCATCTAGTGCCGAAGTGTAGAAGAAGATTTCTGTCTCTTCGTCCGAGAAGACGGTGAGCGAAGTACCCAAGATCCTTCCGACCTCCCCTCCGGCAGTAACACAAAGTTTCCAAGGTAGAAGCTTCAAGGTTTCCGCAGTCCGGGGGATAACACTGCTACTTCTGAGCCCGAACTGCAGGTCACCGGCTTCCGTGTTCCACCACCTCCGTTCCCCGAGGTACCGTCATTCATCTTGAATAGAACGTGTACCTTCACACGTAGCTGGTGGCCGTATTAAGCTCTGGTTTATATTATTATTATTGTGTTACATAGTGTGGACTTTACTATGGAGAAGCTGACCCGTGCTTCGGAGACTGCGGTTCGGCTTCTCCAAGAAGCGGTGGCAAGGTACTCTCGCACCTCGGGGCAGGTGGAGAGGTTGGAGGAGGACAATGCCCGTCTTGTCAAGGACGTTTCGCAGCCGAGGCGAGGGAAAAGGAGCTGCAGAAGCAGTTGGATTCGGTGCAGACCGACCACTCCATTTCCAAGGGCAAGGTGGTGCATTTGAAGAAGCAGCTGCTCGCAGTCCGCGCTCGAGAAGAGGACCTGGCCTCGGCACAGGGCGAGGTATTTCGGGCTCTGGCAGAGCGGATCTTCCGCTGCGGGACCTTCTACTCTCTCGTGGCCGAGCTGAACAAGCCAATGGGTGCCCACAGCGCCGCGGATGTATTGGACCAAGTACCCCGACCTCGACAAAGAGAGGTACGACTATGAGGTGATCTCGGACGAAGAGTTAGTTCGCCTATATGCCGAAGTGCTGCTGAAGAAGACTCCTTCCTTCCCGATCGTGGAAGCTCTCGCCAACTGCTGCACTCTTGTATTTGCTGAAGAGGTGCGTAACTGCGAGGTCGATTGCGATGAGGAGTTCGAGAGTCGACTCGCTCAAGTGGCTGAGCGATTAAGGAAGGAGGAGGTTGAAAAGGCGGCAAGGAAGGCGGAGAGAGCCCGGGGAAAGAAGAGACGGCCACTTCGGGCCAGAAGGAAACTGACGTCGAGGAGGAGCAGCTTAAGGACAGCGAGGTGCTGGAGGTTGAGCAATCCGACGGGGTCAATTGATCATTTCTTTGCTTTTTGTCTGTTTTAATTGTAACCTTTTTTGCCCGGGTGGCTTTGTAAATCACCAACTCCTTTGCTATCAATGAAATATCTTCTCTTTGTTGTCTGAGTATGTGATATATTTCTGTTATTGTAGAGGGATACTGAAAATGATATAACCCCGTGGCTCGACGAGATCAAACGACTCTCTAGGCTAGTTGATGCCAAAGATGTTAAAATTATCCGTGCAAACGAGCGAGTGGAGCTTGTCCGTGCTGAATATGAAGCCAAGTATAAGGGCATGCAGATTAAATGTGATGGACTGAAAGCCCGATACTTAAGCGTGAAAGACCAACTCGCCGAGTCTGAAGTCAAAGTGTCGGAGCACGCTGAATATGAGAGAGTGATTCACGAGCTCCGTGGGGCAACTATTTCCGAGGTGGAGGCTGAAGCTTTGCAAGTTGTAAAGAGATGCGCCTGAGAAAGAGAGTACTGAGGTCTGGATTCATGGGAATGCCAAGACGAAGTGGCCGAGTTGAAGAGGCTGACGAACTTGTTTCAGATAATCACTGATCGACAGCCTGCGATCAAAGCATGGTTGGATGCATACCCTCAAGTGCAACCAGTAATGTGTCACACCCCGATTTTCCTAACTCTAAAAATTATTAATTTAAATATAAGTAATTAAATCGGGATGCAACGAAGGGTAAAATAAAAAAGGGAGAAATCATAATTCAATTGATTTTAATTAATTTGAATTAAAATTCGTTTAGTTTAGCACGAAAATTTGGGCAGCATCTCCCTTATACCAGGATCAAGTAGTAGTAAATACCAAAGACTATTCATCAGCTAACCAAGTACATAAATCATAACGATGAGGTCGGACCAGACCGCGCCATCATCGGATCCAAGATATTTAATAAAAATAACTACCGAGGCGGACCAGACCGCTCTACAGTAGGATCCAAAATACATATCGAAAGCATAACAACCGTGGCGGACCAGACCGCACTACAGTTGGTTCCAAAATATATAATTACATCAAAGTTACGTTTAAGTAGCGGAAGCGAAATAAATAAATATTCATTTATCAACCGTTATAGTTTTTATAAATTCGTTTAAGTTTTCATTATATAAATTCATATTTTCAAACGTGAGTTTTAAACTAATAAAAAGAATAACGTATAAACTTTAACGAACATTAACTTTCTAAGTTAACTAAACCATAACTTCCATTTCAATTATTTAAAGTAATGATAATTCGGTTATCTAAGTGACGAAAGGGAAATTGTTTTACGAACCAAAACATAAGTAAATTGTTTATAACCAAATTGAAATTTAAGAAACGGGAAAAGGTCTAACGGTTTCAATTTTATTATCCTCGTCTCTTGATTATTCCTCCTTCCTCTTCTCTCTCTCTTCGCTCCGTCACTATGCCTCCGGCTCCCAATCTGCAAAATAAAGAAAGTTCTGCAGGGCTGAGTACAACTAGCACTCAGTGTGATCATTGCCACAAAAGAAAACAAAAGCAGGGCTTTCAGGATTTAAAAAGAGAGAAGAGAATGAATATAGTTTGATCCCATATAACCAAACAATTTAGGCGCCCATTTAGGTATTCCCGAGGTTACTCGTAATCGAATCCCGGTTAAACCACCTGTCAGATTATAAGAACATTTGTAGGGTGACATACACAAAGTGTATATAAACCCATCAACTATGCTAGACGGCATAAATAAATTATATGCAAGTCTATCGGCTAGGGATCGAGATTTCCGTGGTAAATCCCACTCCCACTCCCGATCCCGGTGTACACCAGTTGCTCGTTGGTGTTTTAGACCTAACGATGTCAACCCGATATCATAAAGATTAGAGCATTAAACCTGGGAAACCTGTGATTCACAATTTAATCCTGAAACAAAGCCTGCACTTGAAGAATATAGAGCTTACTAGCTCAAGAGTTATCAAGAAATAAGAATCCCCAAGGATTTTAACAAGTTCGAATAAATAGATCCCCACCTTTACCGGTTACTCGATTCTTTGGTTCGAATCTTAGTTCAGCTTCTTCGGAGATTCTTCCTACAATATTTTCTGAGGTCAAGTTACGTTCGTAGTTTCGTCCTTAGAACTTTTCTAATATAACTTTCTTTTTAACATATCAATATCTTCCAAAAATTATATAAACAACTTAATAACCTTCAATAATTATTTTCTTATGTTTTCGTTGTTTGCATGGCTTAGACTTCAACACAAAAGTTGTTCAACTAATCATTAGGAATATTTTGGTGCAAAAATATTAGACATGCAAAAGGGGTAAGGGTCCTTCGAATCAAAATGAACACAGTTTCATTTTAGAAAATTAACGGTGATTCCGATCGTTACCAAATTTTATAGGATGCTAGTTAATCTCATTTCGAAGCTATATTAATATTTTCAAAACATTTGGACAGAGTCTCGACATGCAGGGAAACATTATCCATGAACAAGAGGGGTATACCAACAACAGTCCATTTTCACAAATTCGTTCCGATTAAGTGGTCAATTATTAGGTTACGAACAACTTTAATTCGGTGATATGGATGCAAAAAGGAACACCGGCAGCCACCAAAGAAAGGGCAACTGCAACGGCGATGGAGAAGAAGAGAAGATGATGCATGTCAAATCTCGGAAGCTCGTGGCGACGATCAGCCACTACTCCTAGAATCGAAATCTTCCTACGAGTGCATAGGAACGAACGGCATACCTTTTCGATGATCGGAGAGAAAGATATGCACGAAAGACGATCGGTGATGATCGGGGGCTGCTCGCGGTTCCTCGGCTTGAAAGGAAGAGAGATGGCAGCAGAGGAGCTGAAGAAGATGAAGGCAGCGGCTGCTGCAGCTGATCGGAGAAGATGGACGGCGATGGTGGTGGCGATCGGAGATGAGCGAGAGAGATGGAGGTGCTGCTGCTCCTTGCGGCTTCTTTAGAGAGGGAGAGCGAAGGTGATGGTTGATGAAGGTGATGATCGGGGAAGGTGAGGGAGATGGGGAGATGATGGAGATGATCGGTGGTGGGGGAGAGGCGGAGGTGAGCTGCCGGCGAAGGGGCTGCCGACGAAGGGGGGGTGAGGGAGAGAGAGATGATCGGTAGAGAGAGAGAGGAGAGTTTCCTCTTGTTGAAGGAAATGAAATGGATGAGGATAGATCACAAATGAGGCGGTGATGGCCTCTTTTTATAGGGGTCATCCCGTCTCCGGTTGGTCGCCTCGTTCCCCGACGAAAAGATATTTTCCCGGCAACGAGTTCCGATTTTAGATTTCAAAGGGTTTATGGAATCCACAAAAAATATCGAACACAACGATATAGGTTAAAGAATTTTTGGAAGGAATTTGATAGCTCGAAGATTTTTAAAGAAACGAAAAGGATCGAAAATAGACAAACGACGACTCGGGTTTTCTTAACCGTTTATCCGAAAAATACTTGGCTCCTTTCATAAATCTTTTAATGTCAAAACTAGGATAAATATATTAACATTACATTTTTGGAAATTATATTAAGTTAGATATAATATTTTAGTTAACTAATTTTAATTAAATTAACATTCTAAAATTTCTTTTATTAAGTAACTTACATAACTAATAATATTACAAGGTTTTAAATTAAAAATCCTTTTATCATTTTTAACATATAATCAAGAAAAGCTTATTTTATTAAAGGAAGCTATTTATTTTTCTATTTTCTAGTATTTAAAAATACGGGTTATTACACTACCACCCCCTTAAAAGAAATTTCGTCCCGAAATTTAAGTACCTTCATATACTAAGTCGGGGTATTGGGCTCTTATCTTTTCTTCCAGTTCCCACGTGGCCTCTTCCAAGTCGTGGTGGTTCCACAACACCTTAACTGTGGCAATCTCCTTGTTCCTAAGGACTTTGATCTTTCGATCCAAAATCCTAACAGGTTTTTCTATATAATGTAAGTCAGGGTTAAGTTCTACCTCTTCATACCTAATCACGTGCTTGGGGTCAAACACATACTTCCTAAGCATGGATACGTGGAAGACGTCGTGAACATTTGCTAAGCTGGGAGGTAGTGCTAGGCGGTATGCTACGTTCTTGATCTTCTCTAGAATTTCGAACGGTCCAATGTACCTCGGTCTCAACTTTCCTCGTTTTCCGAATCTAATGACTCCTCGGGTGGGACTGATCTTCAAGAACACTTTGTCTCCAACTTCAAATTCCAATTCGGTCCTTCTTTTGTCGGCATAAGATTTCTGTCGGTCTTGAGCTTCTTTAATTCGTTGCCGAATTGTGTCGACGATAGACACCATTTCTTGGACTACGTCGGGTCCCAAAAGCTTTCGTTCTCCCACTTCATCCCAATAGAGAGGTGAACGGCACTTCCTTCCATACAAAGCTTCGTATGGCGCCATTCCGATAGTAGATTGGAAACTGTTGTTGTAAGCAAATTCCACCAATGGCAAAATTTCTTCCCAATTATCTCCTCGGTCAGCAACAACTGCTCTCAGCATGTCTTCTAAGATTTGGATCATACGTTCTGACTGGCCATCGGTCTGAGGGTGAAAAGCAGAGCTGAACTTTAACTGAGTACCCATGGTTTCTTGCAAGCTTGTCCAGAACTTCGACGTAAAACGGGAGTCGCGATCTGAAGTGATAGAGATCGGAATTCCGTGAAGTCTTACTATCTCCTTGACGTAGAGTTTTGCCAACTTCTCCAATCCAAATGTCATCTTAATCGGCAAGAAGTGAGCTGACTTTGTAAGTCGATTGATGATAACCCAAATTGCGGTGTTTCCCTTGGATGACTTCGGAAAACTCACCACAAAATCCATGTTGATGTGGTCCCACTTCCACTCCGGGATAGGCAACGGTTGCAAGGTTTCGTATGGCCGCTGATGTATAGCTTTCACTTGTTGACAGGCCAAGCATCGTTCTACAAATAAAGCGACGTCTTTCTTCATGGATTCCCACCAAAATTTTTGTCGTAGATCCCGATACATTTTGGTGCTACCGGGATGAGCTGTGTAGGGTGTGTTGTGAGCCTCGTACATAATTTTTTCTTTCAATGCTTTGTCGTCTGGTACACAAATCTTGTCCCCATAGGGTAACGCACCGTCGGTGCTGATTTTGCAATCCTTCACGAAGTCGTTGCATCCTTCTGAGCCAACCTGTGATCGTAGCTTTTCCATACGTGCATCGGTTTGCTGGCTGGCAATGATTCGTTCTCGAAGGTCCGGCTTTGCAACAATTGTAGCAATGCATCCATCTGTTGTTGCTGGCGGGTAAAGAATGGTCAGGTTCAACTTGGCAAATTCTCGAGCAAGTTCCTCTTCATTTGTAACCACATAAGCGAGATTTCCTCGGGTCTTTCGGCTTAAGGCGTCGGCAACTACGTTGGATTTCCCTGGGTGATAGTCGATTTTACAATCATAATCCTTGACTAACTCAAGCCATCGCCTTTGTCTCATGTTGAGCTCTTTCTGTTCAAAGAAATATTTCAGACTCTTGTGATCGGTGAAGATTTCACACTTTGCTCCATAAAGGTAATGCCTCCATATCTTCAAGGCATGAACTACCGCTGCTAGCTCGAGATCATGTGTAGAATAGTTCTTTTCATGCGGTTTCAGTTGTCGAGATGCGTAGGCAATCACTTTTCCATTTTGCATCAAGACACATCCCAATCCTTGCTTTGATGCATCGGTGTAGATCACATATCCTTCATTGCCTTCCGGAACTGTTAGTATTGGCGCGGTTGTGAGTCGATTCTTGAGTTCCTGAAAACTTTTCTCGCATTCCTCCGTCCATACATACTTGGTGCCCTTTTTCATAAGTGAAGTCATTGGTTTGGATAACTTTGAGCAGCCTTCGATGAATCTTCGGTAGTAACCTGCAAGTCCTAGGAAACTTCGGATCTCGGTTACACTTGTTGGAGTCTTCCATTGACTAACTGCTTCCACTTTGGCTGGGTCGACTTTGATCCCATCGGCGGAAACGATGTGGCCAAGGAACATTACTTCTTGTAGCCAAAAATCGCACTTGCTAAATTTAGCTTATAACTTCTCTGCTCGCAATGTCTCGAGCACGGTTCTGAGATGCTCCTCGTGATCTTTCTGAGTCTTTGAATAGATGAGAATGTCGTCAATGAACACGAGAACAAATCCGTCTAGGTATTGATGAAAGATTCTGTTCATCAAATCCATGAATACTGCGGGTGCGTTGGTCAGTCCGAACGGCATCACTGTGAACTCGTAATGGCCGCAACGGGTCTTGAAAGCTGTCTTTGGTACGTCTTCTTTTCTAACCTTCAGCTGATGGTATCCTGATCTGAGATCGATCTTGGAGAACACACACACTCCTTTGAGTTGATCGAAGAGATCGTCAATCCTTGGCAACGGGTACCTGTTCTTGATTGTGAGTTTGTTGAGCTCTCGGTAATCAATACACATCCTCATGCTTCCATCTTTCTTTTTCACGAACAACACTGGGGCTCCCCATGGCGACACGCTAGGTTGGATGAAACCTAGATCGAGTAACTCTTGCAACTGAACTTTAAGCTCTTGTAGTTCCTTTGGCGCCATTCTGTAAGGTGCTTTGGACATCGGGGCAGCTCCTGGCTCTAGATCGATAGGAAATTCAATTTGTCTGTCTGGCGGTAAACCTGGCAACACTTCTGGAAATACATCTTCGAATTCCCGAACGACTGGCACTTCTTAAATTGATCTTTCTGTCTTTGGTGGTTCTTCAAGCGTTACCCAAAAGCATTGGCTGTCGCCCTTGCGTAACATTGAAATGGCTTTCATGGCGGAAATGATCGGCACCTTTCCTCCAATACGAACACCGTGAACTCTGGTGGCATCTTTGGCATCACCTCGGAAAGATATCTCTCGATTCTGACAGCTGATAGTGGCTCCATTCTTTTCCAACCAATCCATTCCCAAGATAACATCGAACTCCATCATGATGATAACATATAGATCCGTTCGAAACTCCTGATCCCCTATCTTAAGTGTTTGGTTCCTACATGCTTTCTCACTCAACATGGTCATTCCTGAGGGTACACTTATTTGGAGAGCTGGGCTTATTTTCTTCGGTTTTATGGATAAGGTTTGGCAGGCTCGTTGAGATATAAATGAATGTGATGCTCCTGTATCAAATAATGCCAAAACTGGTATGTCATTGAATAGGATCATACCTGCTAGATTCTCCTGGGCGTGAGCGGCCTCGTCGCTGTTCAAAGCATAAGCCCTAGCTTGCTGGTACGGACGCTGGTTCTGTTGATTCCCAGCATTTCCCGGGAAATTCCGAGGTGGCGGCGGAGGTGGACGCTGAGGCTGGCCTCCTAGGTTCTGGTTGCACCTGTTGGCGTAGTGTCCTTTCTTCCCGCAACGGTAACACTCCACTGTCTTTAGGCGACACTCACCTACATGGTTTCCTTGGCAATGTCGGCAAAAAGGGAGGTTCCGGTTTGGTGCACTTGGCCGTGGTGGTTGGGGCCGTGCATCGTATCTCGATACTAAACCTGTCACAATTTATGTTTCAAAAATAAATCCCTGTTTGGATTATAAAAATTTATATTTCTCAACATATAACTTCACATCTTGCAATAAACAATGCAACTTTCACATTTCGTTAGTTTCTCACATTTCGTTTGTCATATAGTTCACATAAGTTTCACCCAATGTTTCACATAATCACACTACCAATTCGTTAGTTCCATATAATCAAAGGGTTCGAAATGTACCTCGACGACGAGCTCGGGGCGATAGTGATCGAGAGAGAGAGAGAATGCATAGGTCCATGTGATTTTAGGTCCGAAATATTCAAAATTTCCTAACAAATTCCAAATTTTAAGTTTATAATAGTCTTCGGTATTCAGAACGACTACGCTCTGATACCATGCTGTCACACCCCGATTTTCCTAACTCTAAAAATTATTAATTTAAATATAAGTAATTAAATCGGGATGCAACGAAGGGTAAAATAAAAAGGGAGAAATCATAATTCAATTGATTTTAATTAATTTTAATTAAAATTCGTTTAGTTTAGCCCGAAAATTTGGGCAGCATCTCCCTGACTCCCTTATACCAGGATCAAGTCGTAGTAAATACCAAAGACTATTCATCAGCTAACCAAGTACATAAATCATAACGATGAGGTCGGACCAGACCGCGCCATCATCGGATCCAAGATATTTAATAAAAATAACTACCGAGGCGGACCAGACCGCTCTACAGTAGGATCCAAAATACATATCGAAAGCATAACAATCGTGGCGGACCAGACCGCACTACAGTTGGTTCCAAAATATATAATTACATCAAAGTTACGTTTAAGTAGCGGAAGCGAAATAAATAAATATTCATTTATCAACCGTTATAGTTTTTATAAATTCGTTTAAGTTTTCGTTATATAAATTCATATTTTCAAACATGAGTTTTAAACTAATCAAAAGAATAACGTATAAACTTTAACGAACATTAACTTTTTAAGTTAACTAAACCATAACTTCCATTTCAATTATTTAAAGTAATGATAATTCGGTTATCTAAGTGACGAAAGGGAAATTGTTTTACGAACCAAAACATAAGTAAATTGTTTATAACCAAATTGAAATTTAAGAAACGGGAAAAGGTCTAACGGTTTCAATTTTATTATCCTCGTCTCTTGATTATTCCTCCTTCCTCTTCTCTCTCTCTTCGCTCCGTCACTATGCCTCCGGCTCCCAATCTGCAAAACAAAAGCAGGGCTTTCAGGATTTAAAATGAGAGAAGAGAATGAATATAGTTTGATCCCATATAACCAAACAATTTAGGCGCCCATTTAGGTATTCCCGAGGTTACTCGTAATCGAATCCCGGTTAAACCACCTGTCGGATTATAAGAACATTTGCAGGGTGACATACATAAAGTGTATATAAACCCATCAGCTATGCTAGACGGCATAAATAAATTATATGCAAGTCTATCGGCTAGGGATCGAGATTTCCGTGGTAAACCCAACTCCCGATCCCGGTGTACACCAGTTGCTCGTTGGTGTTTTAGACCTAACGATGTCAACCCGATATCGTAAAGATTAGAGCATTAAACCTGGGAAACCTGTGATTCACAATTTAATCCTGAAACAAAGCCTGCACTTGAAGAATATAGAGCTTACTAGCTCAAGAGTTATCAAGAAATGAGAATCCCCAAGGATTTTAACAAGTTCGAATAAATAGATCCCCACCTTCACCGGTTACTCGATTCTTTGGTTCGAATCTTAGTTCAGCTTCTTTGGAGATTCTTCCTACAAATATTTTCTGAGGTCAAGTTACGTTCGTAGTTTCGTCCTTAGAACTTTTCTAATATAACTTTCTTTTTAACATATCAATATCTTCCAAAAATTATATAAACAACTTATTAACCTTCAATAATTATTTTCTTATGTTTTCGTTGTTTGCATGGCTTAGACTTCAACACAAAAGTTGTTCAACTAATCATTAGGAATATTTTGGTGCAAAAATATTAGACATGCAAAAGGGGTAAGGGTCCTTCGAATCAAAATGAACACAATTTCATTTTTAGAAAATTAACGGTGATTCCGATCGTTACCAAATTTTATAGGATGCTAGTTAATCTCATTTCGAAGCTATATTAATATTTTCAAAACATTTGGACAGAGTCTCGACATGCAGGGAAACATTATCCATGAACAAGAGGGGTATACCAACAACAGTCCATTTTCACAAATTCGTTCCGATTAAGTGGTCAATTATTAGGTTACGAACAACTTTAATTCGGTGATATGGATGCAAAAAGGAACACCGGCAGCCACCAAAGAAAGGGCAACTGCAACGGCGATGGAGAAGAAGAGAAGATGATGCATGTCAAATCTCGGAAGCTCGTGGCGACGATCAGCCACTACTCCTAGAATCGAAATCTTCCTACGAGTGCATAGGAACGAACGACATACCTTTTCGATGATCGGAGAGAAAGATATGCACGAAAGACGATCGGTGATGCTCGGGGGCTGCTCGCGGTTCCTCGGCTTGAAAGGAAGAGAGATGGCAGCAGAGAAGCTGAAGAAGATGAAGGTAGCGGCTGCTGCAGCTGATCGGAGAAGATGGACGGCGATGGTGGTGGCGATCAGAGATGAGCGAGAGAGATGGAGGTGCTGCTGCTCCTTGCGGCTTCTTTAGAGAGGGAGAGCGAAGGTGATGGTTGATGAAGGTGATGATCGGGGAAGGTGAGGGAGATGGGGAGATGATGGAGATGATCGGTGGTGGGGGAGAGGCGGAGGTGAGCTGCCGGCGAAGGGGCTGCCGACGAAGGGGGGGTGAGGGAGAGAGAGATGATCGGTAGAGAGAGAGAGGAGAGTTTCCTCTTGTTGAAGGAAATGAAATGGATGAGGATTGATCACAAATGAGGCGGTGATGGCCTCTTTTTATAGCTCCGGTTGGTCGCCTCGTTCCCCGACGAAAAGATATTTTCCCGGCAACGAGTTCCGATTTTAGATTTCAAAGGGTTTATGGAATCCACAAAAAATATCGAACACAACGATATAGGTTAAAGAATTTTTGGAAGGAATTTGATAGCTCGAAGATTTTTAAAGAAACGAAAAGGATCGAAAATAGACAAACGGCGACTCGGGTTTTCTTAACCGTTTATCCGAAAAATACTTGGCTCCTTTCATAAATCTTTTAATGTCAAAACTAGGTTAAATATATTAACATTACATTTTTGGAAATTATATTAAGTTAGATATAATATTTTAGTTAACTAATTTTAATTAAATTAATATTCTAAAATTTCTTTTATTAAGTAACTCACATAACTAATAATATTACAAGCTTTTAAATTAAAAATCCTTTTATCATTTTTAACATATAATCAAGAAAAGCTTATTTTATTAAAGGAAACTATTTATTTTTCTATTTTCTAGTATTTAAAAATACAGGTTATTACACAATGACACGTTATGGTAGCCCGGTAGCCCGATTTCGGGCTCTGCAAAGCCCACCAGCTTCATCTCGACTTCTCCAAGAGCGTACCGAATTGCTATCATTTCCTGCTCAAGTTCGGCGACCACAGCCTATCCAGAATCGAAGTGTTGTTCCTCAAGTAGGATCATGCTCGACTTCACGAAGTCATGAAACTAGGAGGGGATCGAGTTCTTCTCGGGCTCGTGGCCGTGGTAGGGGCGGAGTTAGCATTGATGATGTGTTTAACTTCGGCTCTGCGGGTAGGTGGTTTAATTGTAGCCGAGGCTCTGATGCCAGCTCATCTTCGTAACCTGTAAAGGTGAATACATTTATAACAAAATAAGATCTATTACAAACTCATCTCATTAATCCAGCCTGTATGACTTTTATGGATTTTTAACCGAGTAGAGTGTTATTAAACCGAAGTGGCATTCGAGCCTATCATCGGTAACCGAAGTGGCTTTTATGGCCTATCATCGGTGGGTTCCTGTTTGTCGAGAGATATCGGTAGGAGTGGTCTCCTTAGGTTCCTGATTTCCCAAGAATATCGGTAGGGGTGGTCCCCTTGTATATATTTTCATACCCGAGATGTGTGTCTCAAGGGTAACACACGTATCCTCGTCAGGATAGTGTGGAAAGTGTATGAGAGGTGACATGCATAGGTAGCGGAGTGATGCATGACAAAATTAAATACACGAATAAATTAAAAAAAATACTAAATTTCATTAAAACTTTGAAAAATATTTGACAAACATACCCGAAATGAAAAACACGAAGACACTTGACTAATATGTACTAATAAAACTAGACTCAACTTATATGATACTCCATTCCTATGCATAGTACCTCTTTAAATGAACAACATTCCATGCCCGTGGTATGGGTTCCCCTGATAGGTGGGTGAGCTTGTAGGCTCCTTTTCCAAGGACTTCGCATACTCGCCCATGTGGCTTCTAGCTTGCCGAGTTTAGAGGCTTTGCTGACTTCGTTGTTCCTTAGAACGAGGTCCCCCAGACATAATTGCCGGCCTCGAACTCTTCGATTGTAGTATCGAGTCATTAGATGCTTATACCGGGCTTCTTTGATGTAGGCGAGCTCTCGTTTCTCTTCGAGTAAGTGGAGATCTGCGCGCCGATTGTCATCATTAACTTCGGGAGCGAAGTGAGTTGTGCACGGACTCGAAATCCCTATCTCGACCGGGATGACAGCTTCACTTCCATAGGCCAGGCTATATGGAGTTTCTCCATTGGTGGTGCGGGGTGTGGTTCGGTAAGACCATAGAACGTGGGGGAGGTGCTCTACCCATCTTCCTTTGGCTCGGTCCAAACGAGTCTTGATTCCTTTGACAAGTATTCTATTCGTGACCTCGGTTTGGCCATTCGCCTGAGGATGAGCCACCGAGGTGAACCACTGTTGAATCTTCAACTCTTCACACCACTCTTTGAAACCCTTGTCAGTGAAATGTGTTCCATTATCCGAGATCAAAACGTGAGGCACTTCAAAGCAACATACTATGTTCTTCCAAACGAAGTTGAAGGCGTTCTTGCTAGTGATTTTGGCCAGTGGCTATTGTTGGGAATTGTTAAGGATAACATGTTAAGGGGGAACTCATATGGGACGCTTTGAAATTAATATATGTTTTGATTTGATTCCAAAACCCCTAAGTATCCTATTCCCAAGCGATCCTGATTGATGTAGAATAGGTTAAAAAATTTCTAAGCCTATACTGTTAGGATGACTCTTGATTTTGCTTTAGTCGCTTAGGTTTTTAGATTGCAGGATTTCCAAGCGAAGGTCACTCGCTTGAGTGTATTTTTCAAGCGAAGCGAGTCTAGCGAGCCGAAGCGAAGCGTGCCGAAGAATAGCGAAGCGAAGCGAGCGCTAGTAGAATCGAAGCGAGTCTGCCAAAGCGAAGCGAAGCGAGCGCTATAGTGAAGAGTCAAAGCGAGTCAACGATTACTAAAGCAAACACTCGGGAAAATTATTTTCTAAAGTATACGCTACAAGTATGACCCGAAGCGACTCATTTGAAGCGGACGGTACAAATCTAAAGCAAAGCGAGCCCCTACCTAATAGATTGCGACAGTTCAATTCCCGCTCCAATTCAAACTCCAGTCAACTGAAGATCGCCACATTAATTGCAAGATCTCCACGTGTCGATTGAAGAGAGGAGCAACGGAGTTGACTGCCAGGCCGACAAGGGCGCCGCACAGTACTGGATCGCTCCAGTTACTGTTGAAGTTGGAACTTAGCCATTTTTGGCAAAGGGACAAATCTGCGCGTCTGAAAAGCAGCAGGCCTGTGCAAGTACTGTCGAGAGGAGGAGGGACAAAGCCACCAACCAAGCAACGACTCCTGCCCAACCCTCCGCCTATAAATAGTGAAGGATGAAGACGGAGAAGAGTAGAACACTACTTGAGCATTCAGCGCCTACTGCAAACAAACACTCCCAGCTTTCAGCATTCTTCGAGTCTTTGTTTAAGTGTTCTCCGAGCTTCTGTTCCATCGAAGCTCGTCTCCGCAACCTTCACACTTAGAAATCTAAGCCCATTCCATATCCAAGCTTAGAGAAGAACTCTAGCCTTCTTTGCACTCGTTGTAAAGAGTTCTTCATTAGTGTGTTCGTCAAAACAAAAAACTCTAACCCTAAGTTCTGTCTGTTAGGTTTTGTGTTCGTCGAGAGGTTGTTACGATCCAAGACTCTACTGTCCTCGATAGTAGAAGTCTCGATCATAGAGTTTAGATCCAAGCTAGCACAGTCCTCGATTGTGTGAAGCTCGATCGAAACTAGGTTTGAGTGGAGAGCCTGTAATCTCCCAGTTTCGGACTGAAGCAAGTGAAGCTTAGTCCAGTCTAGGTCTTAAGGAGAACCCGTAATCTCCCTGTCTTCGTCAGATCCAAGCAAGTGAAGCTCGATCTTGACCAGGATTTTGAAGAACCCATAATCTTCAAGGTTCTTGAGTGAAGAGAATCTGTTGCCTTGTGCAACAAAGTGGACGTAGGTGTTTTATCACCGAACCACTCTAAATCTCTGTGTCGTATCTCTAAACCCTAATCTCTTCATTTGTTTACTGTTTTGATTATTCATTTGCACAAGCATCGTAAACAACTTAATCTGAATTTTCAAATACTTAGGTAAGACTAGCTCACCAAATTCCGCATCTCGAGTAAAGCCTCACTCTTGATCAAGCACTCGATTAGGTCAAGAGGTTTGCTCAACACTGTATATCTAGCTCTCGGCTAGGTCTTAGTATTTGAAGCGAGCGCTTTACTTATCACTCTGAGATAAAGGAAAAGAAGTTGAAAAACTTCAAAACACGTATTCACCCCTCCCCCCCCCCCCCCCCCCCCCCACGTGTTTTTCCTCTATCAAACCGGGACCAACAAGTGGTATCAGAGCAGAGGTTCTTTTGAGCCCCTGCTTTGCATATCAGAAGCGAGTTCCCTCTCGCTTCACGTTGTCTCACTGAACCAGATCAATTTTCCTAAGTGCATAAAAACCCTCTCTCACGCATACTGCATTGCTACTGATAGTTTATCATGTCTACCTACAGTGCATCAAATCTTCCGCAGTTCTCTATAAAAGGATAAAACATGGAGCTTTCGTGTCGAGAGCTTTCTATGCTCCATCCATGACAGAATGTGGGAGGTCATAGAGGAAGGACCGATCGAGATCAAGAAAGCCATATCTGTAAACGTTCCAACCGCCGAAGGCCGTGCAGCTCATGTCAGACAAGAATACGTAGGAAAGGAGAAGGATGACTATTCTTCCAATGACTTCAAAATTGCCAACCTTGATCGCATCGCACGCCACACAATGCAGAGCACTGTGTCGGACGCTTATCTCCCCAGGATCAGAAAGTGCACCACAGCAAAGGAGATGTGGAAAACCCTAGCCCTAATCTCCCAGGGCACTGAAAAGATCAAGGAGAACAAGCTGGCCTTGCTGATGAGAGAGTTTGAAGGCCTCACAATGAAGTCTGGAGAATCGATCGATGCCTTCGAGCTACGAGTTACCAACATCATTGCCACTCTTATCTCCCTAGGCAAAGAGTTCACGAACAAATAAGTAAATATCAAGATCGTTCGAGCTCTCACACGGAAGTGGCAGACCATGAAGGAATTGTATCTGGCAACTAAGGATCTGTCGAAGCTCACACCGGAGATTCTGTTCTTCGAACTCAAGGCTCACGAGTTCGATCTCAACCGAATGAGTCTTGACGACGAAGATGAAGGTCCTGCGTCATCCAAGGGAGTCGCTTTCAAAGCTACAGAAGCTCCAAGCGACCAGACGCTTGCCAAGATGTCAAGAGAGGAACTGGAGGAGCACTGCGCGTTCTTATCCAAGAACTTCAACAAAATGAATTCACGCGTGGGGAAGTACAAGAGATTCTACAAACAGTACAAGGGAAAGAGCACTGATGCTCGAGATGGAAAAAGGGAAGAGAGAAGAGACATCAAAGCCGATTTCAAGGGATATGATGGATGTGGAGTGCTATCACTGCCACAAGATGGGCCACTACAAGTCTGACTGCCCAAAGCTGAGTGCCAAGGAGAGAAAAGAATTGAAGGCAAAGAGAGAAGCTCCCCGGCGAGCGCTTGTAGCGAGTGAACCGCCAGTCGCTTCAAATGAGGAAGTCTCAAGCGACTCAGACGCGTTCACTGATCCAAACTCCAGCGAGGGAGAAGATCTTGGATTAATGGCGCTCACCGATGAAGACACGGGAGAGGTATTTTTCTATCCTTCAATCAGTACAATTACACTGGTACACACTCAAGAAGAGGAAGTTCATTCCTCAACATGGAGTGAGTTGCTTAACAAACACCACAAATTGTTAAACGACCACAAAGTGTTGAAATAAGCTATGTCTGATAGCGAGAGAGAGAACCGAAAGCTAGCCACTGAACTTGATAAAGTCAAGAATAATCTTAGGGCTATGACTAGTAAGTTCGAGGATCTCTTCGCTAGGCATAAAAGCTTGGAAGGAAGGTATGAAACCCAATCCAACCTAGTGGCCAACTTTAACAAAGCCTCATTCGCTAGGTAGGCACTAGAGAGCTCACTTCTACCTTTTGGTAGAAAGGGAGGCTTGGATATGAGGGTGGACCTTCCAAGCCTACAGTCTTTGTTGGTGCTTCTAACACAACACCATCAGTTCCTTTGGATGTGCCCAATGCCTCCAAAGCAACCACCAACAAAGACAAGGGCAAAGCGTTTGAGAACCCTAAGAAGAAACCAATGAAGATGTCTATATCTTCAAGTGAAGAATCTAAGGGTAAGCCTAAATCAACAATCCCGAGCACTCACAATGCTAAAGCTTACCAATCAAAAGGTAAAGGGAAGAATGTTGAAGCTTCTAAGTCTCAAACCAAGACACTAGAGACAAAGGATCTTCCTCTCAAGAAGAGAAGTAATGTATATGTGTCACGTGAGTCGGATTGGAGATGGTCCAACCGTACTTACGTTGAGGGGGAAGTGTTTGAAGCACCCAAGAGATCGCTTCAAATTCCAAAGGTTTCTCAAGCGAGTCAGGGTCAAAACCCTAGGTTGACCGCTTCAAAGAAACCAAGCGAGTCGCTTGCAAAGAACATAAACCCTAATTCAGTCTCTAAGTCTAAGGCTAACCCAAAGCAAGTCGCTTCAGGATATAAGCAGAAAGGCAAGAGCATAGGAGTGTCTCAAGCAAGTCGCTACCCCTCATGCACACACTGTTGCACATGTGAAGTTGCATCTAAGCAAAAGTCATAATTTAAAAAGGTCGAGAAGCCCAAAGCACAAGCTAACTCTCAAAAGAGAGTGAAGCAAGTGTGGGTACCTAAAGGGACTAACCTGCAAGGACACAAACTGATTTGGGTACCAAAACTGGCCTTATTGCATGTGAGCGCCGTGGATCCCATGCCCAGTGAAGGTCAACCGATTTGGTACTTGGACAATGGATGTTCAAGACACATGACTGACATGAAAGCTCTACTTCAAGAATACACAGAGAAGAAGAGTCCACATGTAACCTTTGGTGACAACTCTAAAGGAAGCACTAAAGGATATGGCGTACTGAAGATAGGAAAGCTTAGAATCGAAGAAGTTTCCTATGTGGAAGGACTGAAGCACAACTTGTTATCCATCTCACAGTTTTGTGATAAAGGATACAAAGTGGAGTTCATCTCCAACAAGTGCATTGTGAAGAACAAGTTGACATCCCAGATTGCACTCACTGAAATTAGACAAAGGAATGTCTATATTGCGCAATGGGATAGCTGCAAAGAGGAGACGTGCTTGGTCGCTAGAAGTGCTACTGAAATTGGATGGCTATGGCACCGACACTTGAACCATCTCAATTTCAAGACGATCAATCGCTTAGCTCGGAAAGGCTTGGTCCAGGGCATACCCAATGAGGTCTTCGTCAAAGACCACACTTGCTCGCCATGCCAACGAGGGAAGCAGACGAAGAAGCACTTTGCCAGTCTTGAAGAAACATCATCCAAGCGAGTGCTAGAGCTACTTCACATGGATCTGTTTGGACCAGTCACTCCAGTTAGCGTCAACGGAAGGAAGTACACTCTCGTTGTAGTCAACGACTTCTCTCGCTGCACTTGGGTTGTATTTCTCTTTAGCAAGAAGGAAACACTGTCCAAACTGCCACAATTGCTCAAGCGTCTTGCTGTGGAGAAGAACCAAGCGATCGCTACCATTCGCTCCGACAAAGGCACAGAGTTTTTAAACTCAACAATTGAAGCATGCTACACGGAGAATGGGATAGCACACCAAACTTCCTCAGCACGCACACCTCAACAGAACGGAGTAGCTAAAAGAAGAAATCGAATCATCAAAGAAGTCGTTCGTACTATGATTGCTGATTCAAAGCTTTCGATGAAATATTGGGCTGAAGCTGCCAATACTGCATGCTATACTCAAAATCGGACGATTCTCAACAAACGATTCGACAAAACACCATATGAAATATGGACAGGGAGACTTCCTAACATTTCCTATTTCCATATATTTGGTTGTAGGGTCTTCATTCACAATAATGGGAAGTCACAACTGAAAGCCTTTGAAAGCAAAGCTGATGAAGGAATATTCTTGGGATATTCTACTTCGAGCAAAGCTTACAGGGTGTTCAATTGTAAAACCCTAATTGTGGAGGAATCACCCCATTTCGTATTTGATGAATCTTCTTTAAGTCTTCCACATGAACAGGTTCAAGCAAATGACAAGAATTCAAGCGAAGAACCCATCAGTCCATTAACATGGGACATGCTTGACGATGAAGAAGAAGTCAAAGATTCAAGCGATCAAATTGCTCAAGAGAAGGCTGAAGCTGCCCCCAAGTCTCAAGAAGCGAATGCAGGCCAAGCACCCATTCCAGTTGCTTCAGATGGAGAAGCAAGTAACCCGCATGAAGAAGAAGAAGAAGCTGGTGGATCCAAGCGTGCATGGCTCAAAAATCATTCACCAAGCCAAATCATTGGAGATCTATCCAAAGACGTGGTGACCAGAAGCCAAGTGATTGGAGAAAGTGCTATGTTTAGTTGCTTTCTGTCCAACATTGAGCCAGCAAGTGTGGAGGAAGCCCTAGCAGATTCAAATTGGGTGATTGCCATGCAAGAGGAGCTGAACCAATTCACCAGAAACGACGTATGGTATCTCGTGGATCGTCCCAAATTCCAGCATGTGATTGGAACCAAGTGGGTGTTCAAGAACAAGACGGACGAGGACTACAACGTCGTGAGAAACAAGGCTCGACTCATCGCCAAGGGCTACTGCCGAGAGGAAGGGATCGATTTCGATGAGACCTTCGCTCTAGTGGCAAGGCTTGAAGCGATTAGACTATTTCTTGCCTATGCAGCGGCTAAGAAATTCAAGGTCTACCAACTGGATGTCAAGAGCGCGTTTCTCAATGGAGAGCTCAAGGAAGAAGTATATGTGGAGCAGCCACCGGGTTTCGAGCAAGGAGATAAGGTGTATCGATTGAAGAAGGCCCTGTATGGTTTGAAGCAGGCGCCTAGAGCATGGTATGATACGCTATCTCAATTCCTAGTGGATAATGGATTCCACAAAGTGAAGATAGATCGGACTCTCTTCACCATTAATCATGGAGAAGATATGCTATGGGTCCAAATCTATGTGGATGACATCATATTTGGGTCACCAAACCAATCGCTTAGCGAGAAATTTGGAGAGCTGATGAAGACCAAATATGAGATGTCAATGATTGGCTTGATGAGTTGCTTCCTAGGTCTCCAAGTGAAGCAGCAAGAAGATGGAATCTTCATTAATCAAGCTAAGTATACTCGAGATATGCTTGCCAAGTTTGGTGTTCAGCATGCAAAAGCTGTGAAGCACCTGATGAACACCAACTGGAAGATGGAGCCAGACCTACAAGGGAAGTCTGTGGATGCTACAGACTACCGTGCTTTAATCGGATCTCTTCTATACCTCACTGCAAGCAGGCCAGATATAGCATTTGCAGTTGGAGTGTGCGCTCGCTTCCAAAGTAATCCCAAGCACAACCATCTTGAAGCTGCCAAACGAATCCTTCGCTATCTCAAAGCCACCGTCAACATGGGGCTGTGGTATCCTGCTGAAGATAATTTAGAGCTAACGGGATACTCCGATGCTGACTATGGAGGATGCCGTGTTGATAGGAAATCAACATCGGGCACTTGTCAGTTCTTGGGAAGCAAGCTGATCTCATGGTTTTCAAAGAAGCAGACAAGTGTAGCTACTTCAACGACTGAAGCCGAGTATATGGCCGCTGGAAGCTGTTGTTCTCAAATCTTGTGGCTTCGTCAGCAGTTGAAGGACTACAAAGTTGATGCGAATGAGATCCCAATCTTCTGCGACAACAACAGTGCAATATGTATCTCATAGAATCCAGTGCTTCACACCAGATGCAAGCACGTGGAAATTCAACATCACTTTATTTGTGATCATGTCGAGAAGAAGGATATCAAGCTCGAGAAAATCCATATCGATCTCCAGCGAGCAGATATCCTCACCAAGCCTCTAGCTGAGTCTCGCTTCAATCAGCTATGCATGGAATTAGGGTTACTAGACCCTGGTGAAGAGTGCTAGTATTAGGATGCACAAGGGAGCAGACGCTTGCCCTCAAGCGACCCTCGCCTTGGATGTTCACCAATTCAAGCGAGTCGCGTCAAAAACTCACTCGCTTGAAGAAGGAGAAATGAGGTGGAGAAAGGTGGAGTGTTGGAAGACGTTCGCTACCAACTAACAAGATTGTTAAGGCTATGGTTAAGGGGGAACTATTAATTACTCTCGGAGCAGTCTACTTCCAAAGCGAGCAAGGAAAGCTGCTACCTAGCCTAGGAGTCCTAGCAAGTGGGTATAAACACTTGCAAGTACCGTTTCTAGTAACGGTTGTGGGGTCTTGTATCGGGCCTTCCCACGTAAAAACGGTGAAAGCTTAGGCAGGGCTGGCACCTAGACCTTGCGTCCTCTTCCCATCTTTCCGCCGAAGAGGAGCATGTCTTCTCATCTCCTTCATCGTGGATAAACACTCACTCATTACTCACTCTTCATTGAGTTGAGCTGCTGGGTGTCTATTCATTTTTCTCCCACCTTGAATATTGCATCGCTTCAACTTACCCTATCTTTGGGTCAAGCGAGCCGAATGCATATTCATTCTGTAGATCTTAAGTGGAGAGCTTGAAGAGTTACCTTTTGCTTCAAAAGGTTGCAGGGCTGGTGACATGCTTCTGCTTAAAACCGAGAATGTCTTGTCAGAGCATTCTCATTGTCATCCTGTCCTATTCCGACCTGAGATAAGGACTTGTACTCATCTCCCATTCATCGTGAATAAGTACACAAAAGTGAGTCTCCCTTCGGGTTGTAGAAAGCTTGTGTACTCTATTCATTCCCCCCCCCCCCCCCCCCCCCCCCATTCACTTCGATGGATCTACATATGTGGTATCAATCTCCTACAATGTGAGATTGACTGGTAAGTGTTTCAATTCAAGTACACTAAGCAAAGTGGAGTGTGCTAGAAACCTTCACTTGCTATGTGGAAAATATTAAATGAATTTGACATAAATACAAAGAGGAAAACATCCTTGTTTATCCTCAAATTATGTAAGTCAGAAACATTTTAAATAAAGTCAAAGAAATTTCAATTTCTTATACCAGTCGCTTCAGATGGTCAAGCGAGTGCTTCGACACTCAAGCGAGCCATCGCAAGTGAGTGTGGAACAGTCACGCCAAGCGAGTACTTCACAAGCGAGTAAAAGCCAAGCGGCTACACTCGAAGCGAGCGGGTACGAAGCGAGCGTATGAGCTGTACACACTCGAGTGCAATTTTACTTTTCTACTTTGCATTTAATGCAGATGAAGTACATGGCAGAAATTTCGGGCGCGTGGTGCACACTTCAAATTTGAAGCGGGAAGTTCGCACAAGATCTGGCCGTTGAATCTCAACAGTTTTTGAATCACAACCGCTAGATCGACGCCATTTGAACAGACAAATCAAAGCCACGTGGAGTGCCAAGTTAACTTGACGGCTCACTTTTACTGTTGTTGGTCCCAGAAAGAGTTAATTGGTGTGTGTGGGGGGGGGGGGGGGGGGGGAATACACCAATAGCCAACCGTTTTCCTTTGTTGAGATGGACAGGTTGATCTATCATGCTTGTGGATTCAACAAGCTTGATCTATCAAACTGTCAGTGCGGAATGTGATGGAGAGGTTGAGCTAGATAACTCTTTTAAGTAAAATCATGCACAACCTTTATGGAGAGGCTGTTGTATGCTATGAATGTATGAGCAGTTTAATAGAGAGAGAGAAATAATACAGTAAGTGGCACAAGGTATTTTTACGTGGTTCGGATGTAACTATCCTACTTCTAAGGTAGATCAAGCTCGATCTACGAATCCCTTTACTTTTGGATTCTACTTCTCTCTTGTTTATACTGACTGAGTATCAGTTTCATACAACATACAATCTTCGATTTACAATCGAATTAAACAGGGTACAATCTCAACTATACTAGCTTAACACTAAGTATGTGAGAGAAAGTACAGGGAGCTTGATGCAGCAGTAAACGCAACAAGCTTGAGGTATAACAATGGTGAAATTCTCTATCTTCAACACTTGGGAAAGCTCTAGGATTTTCGAGTGTTGAATGGATGTGAACTTTGAGAGAATTTCTTGCAGCAATTCGGCTTGTAAGAGTAATGAGTTTCCCGTCTCAAACCATTGTTGTCGAATGCTTTATATAGGCGTAGTTCAAAAACATGCCGTTGTGAGTCCTGCAAAATATAGCCGTTGGAGAGCAGCTGTTGTGGCATAGAGCCGTTGCAGACTTGACTCAGCACTTCGAGTGGGTCCAGACAACTGACAACAGAGGTGGCAGCTATGTGGAGGGAGGTTGATCTGTCTAATGAGATCAACGGTCTGTCTTCGGTAGCTAGATAAGAGAGCTTGAAGAGCCTGACCGAAGAACCTGCAAGGCATGAATAGAGATAGAGCTAGTTCATCTTTAATGAGTGAGGCTGTTATAGACAACGGCCTCATTAGTTAAGGAGAACATACTCGACAAGAATGGATAACAATAATATCATGTTATGCAATGCCTAAGTGTGGTTTTGAAAAACATCATCAAAACAACTGTAGAGGGTTCCCAACAATTTCCCCCTTTTTGATGATGTCAAAACCCAACACTTTACAAAGATCCTTAAAAGATTAAGTACCTGTTTTAACAAGATTGTTAAACCAGTTTGATTGAATCATGTAAGGCAGTTAGAAGGTAAAACTGTAAAGCAGTTTATAAAGCCTAGACAAAGAGAGTTTGTCATAATGGGCGCAGAAAATGTAACTTTTATTTATGACAAGCTGGGTGATAAAGAATTACAGTTACAAGCTTGAACATAAAGTAAAAATTACAATCAGCTACTTTGATGAACCAGTAGCTGATAGAGCTTCTTCTCTTCTGGGCGTCAGTCCCATACTCGCATAGATTCCATCTTCTATCTGCTTGAAGCGAGGGTCAGAGTGAGGAATGTCGAAATTCAGGGCAGAAGATCGAACTCCCTCATTGATAGCAGTGTAATCCACTGTGTTTCCATCAGATAGACGAGGGCAAAAGAAGGTTTCCTTTGCAGGGACGGGAAGTCCAATGCCTGCTTCACTTGCCAGCTTCACAACTCTCTTGACAAGATTACTGATTGGTGTTTAGATGTTAGGATTTTCGTCATGTTTTCGAGTCCGTTTTCGTTATGTTTTGTGTCTTTGTAGCTATGATTTGGGTGTTTCGAGTATTTTTATTGTTAGGGATCATGGGAGTCGAGAGAAGGAGAAAGAACGAGAAAAGGAGGGAAAAAGGAGCAGAACTGGATGATTTGCGCGGAGCAACTGGAGCGCCCGCTCCAAGGCTTTGGAGCGCTCGCTCTATGAATAGTGTCGGAAGGATTTGCATGGCATCGTCGGAGCGCTTGCTCCAGGTGGATGGAGCGCCCGCTCCAGTTCAACAATTCGAGATGATTTTGCGCAGCTATTATGGAGCGCCCGCTCCACGTCTGGCGTGTTTTATTAATTGTTTCCTTGTTGGAATCGAACTTCTATCTTATTATATATAGGCCATTAGGGCACGAATTAGAACAACTCTTTACCTTAGTTTTTCAGTTCTAAATACTTTAGCTTTAGTTTTTATTGCTTTCTTTTGTTCGGATCCGAATTCTTAGTTCGTTGCAATTTATTTCAAGACCTTTTCCTTTATTTCGAGTTCTTCGTTCTTCGTTCAATTTCGTAAGTTCTTTAATTGCTTTCGTTTAATTGCCTTAATTACTTGCTTTAGTTCTAGATTCGATTTCTTAATTGCTTCGTTTAATTTCCTTAGTTTAATTTCATTCGTTCGGTTTTTATGGTCTAGTTTAGATTCGTTTTTCTTTCGCTTTCAAATTCTCGTTTTTCATAGTTCTTAGAGTTAGATTTATTTATTTAATTTCCAGATTTTCAATTTAGTCTAATCATGCTTAGATTCGTTATTGCTTTCGTTATTGCTTTCTTTTCGATTCTTGCCTAGGTAGTTTAATTGTTTTCTTTTAATTTAATTTTCTAGTTTACTTAGTTCAATTTATTTCCAGCTTTCTAGATTAGATTTATTTGCTTTGATTTAATTGCTTTAATTTATTTTCTTGTCTAGTATTTTAAAAACCAAAAACCTAAAAATTCTATTTACTTGCTTTCTTAGTTTAGGTTGTTTTTACTACACAGTTATTTGCCCTGCTAAGTTTTCCTTGAGATTCGACTTAGGTTTTTACTTACTAAGTGCTAGGATAGATTTCGTTCTATTGCGAACACTTTTTGGTGAAACAATTACGATCCCAATAGTGCCTTACAAACAGATTGAAGGCCACGCCATTATCCTCTTGATCGTATGGTGGAAGCTTGATCCAATAGTGCAGCAGTATGAAAGAACTGGTGAGCTCTTCCCATTGAGGCTGAAGGTCTGGCCCGAGCCAGTCTCTTCCTTCAATAGCAGCTTGTGCAGAGGTGGATACGAGAGAGGTAAGATTCGACAGCTTGTCCTCCACCTCTTTGATCAGCCTGTTAGCAGAACCAAGATCGGTACTGGTGGCCACATCTTCATCTTTTAGCAACGTGCCAAGAAAGGGCTTGACATGATCTTTAAGATGGACCTGGGTGAAGTTCCCAATCTCCTTGGAGACGGTAGCATCTGCAAGTTCCTTAGTTGCATTGACATCCTTGGAAGTAACTTCACTCACTTCCGTCGTCAGCCTTTCGTCCGTGTTCTTGAGGGTAGAAAGAACTTCATCCACGGACTTGGTCAGTTTGTCTTCCAACTGGCCAATTCTTGAATCCAGCCGCTTCTCAAGATCGGATAAGCGAGTGTTGACATCAGCAAGCTCATGGCCTATCCTTTTTGTGATAAGATATCTCAGCTGGTGAGTGGTCAGGAAGGTCTGCAAATTTTCCTCCTTGTCCTCCTCTTTTACTTCATCATCATCGCGGAACAGATCGTCCACGTTGATGGCGGAACGGGCTGGAGTCACAGTCTCCTGCCTGATCGGGCTCAGTCCATCCTCGTTGTCTGGCACCGCTGAGTTGTAAAACTCAGCTTCTTCTTGGTAGAACGGCTTCAAGTCCACGCCCAGACACTTGGCCTCTACCTTCATGGAGGTTAGGACGAGCTGGCGGAAGCTTGCACGAGCTTCCGAAATTGATGAGTATTTAAACTCATCTTTGAGAACGGCCTCCTCCTCCTTGAGCTGGTCGAGATCTTTCATCGCAAACAAGGACTGCATCACATGATAATCAACATCCTTGATATCTAGGAACAGGCGGAGGCTAGAGGCCATTCGAAGAGCAACGGGAGTTAGGCTGATCCCGGGCAGCGGATCGATAACGGCCTTCTTTGCCGCAAATCCCATATCGTCGTAGAGCTGGAGGGCTTGCTCTTTTTCCAGTCTACGAGCATATTCCTCAGCCTTTTTCAGATAAAGGCTGGAAGAATCATCATCATCATCATCACTGACATCGACCTGGATGGAAGTGATGAGAGGGCCAAAGTGATAGAGACCACCGTGAGACTCTTCATGAACCGTCTCGGTGGGAACAACCTCGGGAGCAGCCTTGGTGAGATTTGACTCACTTCTCTGGTAGACAGGCTGATGCTCTGGGGAGAGAGGTTGTTGTTCTGTGGAGGAAGCCTGTTGCTCAGTCCCAGCAGCAGCAGATGGAGGGATCGTTCTGGCTGGGGGACTCGAGCTTACCACAGCAGCAATGGGCTGTAGTTTCTTCGAATGCCTTTCCTCGGCGGTCGCCCTTCCCCGCTTCTTGCTTTTCTCCACCAGCTTCTCCTTGCCCTGGGTGGAAGAAGATCCTGAAGCTTTCTTGGCCTGGGGAGGGGCAGCAAGTTCCCACTTGGCTGGGAAACCCATTCCGGGTTAGACTTCGCCATGGCCAGCAGGAATGGTCTAATAGCGAGATCAGAGGTTATGAGGGATTGGTCATTAATACCCAGTGACATGTTGAACTGTCGCTGATTCGACGGGAGCTTGATGGATTCGTTGAATGGGACAACGTCTTCCCACTCAGCTCGTTCTACAACGGTCTGGAAGATCAGAGAGATCTTCAGACAGAAGTTGAACTTCCTCTTGATGGTGATCAGGGTGTCACCGTCCTTATCCACGGAGGTCTTGAATTTTGCTGCCTCTGCTTTCAGTCCAAACACCAACAGCCTCCCCCAATTCACTAGGAGGTTGTTGTAGACAGCAATCGGGATCTTGAATTTGTCGTGGATCATCCTGTCATTCGTCCCCTTTTGAGAGAGCAAGACCTTGTGAATCACATCAAACAGAAAACGAAACTCAGGTTTTAGCCGAGTTCGTTGCATCCCCTTCATGTCGTAGGACACGGCCTGGTCATCGAACGGCTGAAGAGTCATAGCTTGGAATGACTCCTCAATTAGATCGGAGGACATATCTGGAAATATGTCTTTGCTGGAGTCCTCCAGATCGTACGTCTTCAACACCGCCTCCAGCAGGTTGAAGGAATCGTCAACGATGACGTTGTCGGAGGCTCGAACGAAGATATCGTCGAGGGAGTCCTTCACTTCCTCAAGCCAGAAGGCGTAGAAAGCTAGGGTTTGTAGCGGCAGCATCTTCGCCGAAACCCTAGTGACGATGCGGTGGAAAGGACCGCATCTCTGCATTCTTGCAAAAACATCGTCTAGGCCGGAATGGCCCATGTTGTTGTAGGTAAATATGGTTCCTGCACAATGTGAGATTTGTAAAATTTCTTGGCGTGTTGCCATTTGAAGGAAACCTCTTGGCTGGAGGTAGAGGTTTGCTCATCGGTGGCCGTAATCTTTATGAAAGAAAGATGAAGAAATTAGGGTTTGGTGAATAGAAAATATGCAGAGAGAATAGGGTGCAATATTATGGCAAAGATGGAGTTAAAGTGATGAAAGGGACGGAGGAATCCCTATTTATAGAGAAAGGGGAACGACCTCGATTGTTTTGATCGAACGGCCAGGATTAATGGGATGTGCCGTCATCCACTTTCAATAAATGGTGATTTGACAACATGCATCTTTTCGAGGCGCGTGGGAGGCGAAAAGTCGCGCGTGTGCAGAGGGGCACGACAGTTAATGCCCACTCGCGACTTTTCGTGTCTCACGTCCAGTCCTCACATTAATGCATCTCGATTGTCGAAGCATAAAACCCCAAAAAGGAAGTATTGTTACACAAAAGCGGTAATCATTGCTTCTGACAAAATCTTCTCCAATGTAATGTTTGGATATATAGAGAATAAGAACAGTCATGCAAGACATTAAATACCAAACACACTAAATGCCAATAATTTGAAATAAATGCTCAAGGAAAATTTATATAGATGAAGAGACAGTGAGTGATACATCTCACTGTCTTTACTTTCCCCTTGAGTGAGCAAGGTAGTTGTAATTTCTCACAACGACCTTCTACACAGATTGTGTAGTCCAGCTTGTGTCGATGGCAGGTTGTTGTTGTGGCCAGTTAGTTGAGGGAGCTGGTTCTCCAGACTGACTTCAGTTCAACATGCCGAGCTTGACACATAGCATTTTGAAGCGCTATTCTTGTAAGGGCTTGGTCAAAATGTCAGCTCGTTGAATATCTGTGTGGATCTTTTCCACAGTTACATTCTTCTTTTCAACGTGATCACGTATGAAGTGATGTCTCACTTCCACATGCTTGCAACGCGAATGAAGAATTGGATTCTGGGTGATAGCAATAACACTCGAGCTGTCACAAAAGATAGGAACTTCTTTGACTATAACCTCATAGTCCTTGAGCTGCTGCTTCAACCAGAGAATTTGAGCACAACAACTACCAGCTGCCATATATTCTGCCTCGGTTGTTGATGTTGCTACGGATGTCTGTTTCTTTGAGAACCAAGATATCAGCTTGTTCCCTAGAAATTGACAAGTACCTGATGTTGACTTCCGATCTATCTTGCATCCAGCATAATCAGAATCTGAGTAGCCAGTTAGTTCTAGGTTGTCATCTCTAGGATACCATAATCCAAGATTGGCAGTCCCTTTGACATAACGAAGAACCTTCTTGGCTGCTTCCATGTGTGATTCCTTTGGATTAGCTTGGTAGCGAGCGCAAACACCAACTGCAAAAGTAATGTCAGGCCTACTAGCAGTTAGATATAATAAAGAGCCAATAATACCCCTGTATTGTGTTATGTTGGCAGGTTTTCCTTCGAGATCTTGATCAATCTTCCCATTTGCTAGCATTGGAATCTTGACAGCCTTGCTATCTTGAATTCCAAATTTTGCAATAAGATCATGAGTATATTTGGTTTGACTAATGAAAATCCCTTCCTCTGACTGTTTTACCTGCAATCCTAGAAAGAAATTCATTTCCCCCATCATGGACATTTTGTATTTGTCCTTCATGAGGTTACCAAAATTTTCACAAAGCTTGGGAGATTTAGATCCAAAAATAATGTCATCAACATAAATTTGAACTAAAAGGATATTGTCATTCACTTTGATAGTGAAGAGAGTTTTGTCGACGGAGCCGCGCTTGAATCCAGATTCAATAAGAAAGGTGGACAGCATCTCATACCAAGCTCGTGGAGCTTGTTTGAGTCCATACACGGCCTTGTGTAGGCGATAGACCTTGCTGGAATCACCTTCTTCAAATCCAGGCGGTTGCTCGACATAGACTTCCTCTACTAGAACTCCATTTAAGAATGCGCTCTTTACATCCATCTGGTAGACTTTAAACTGTTGGTGAGCTGCATAGGCTAGAAACAATCTGATTGCCTCCAATCTTGCAACTGGAGCAAATGTTTCATCGAAATCAATTCCTTCTTGTTGACAGTAGCCTTTAGCAACCAATCGAGCTTTGTTTCTGACAACTTCTCCAGATTCATCTCTCTTATTTTTGAACACCCATTTGACTCCAATAACGCCTTGATGATGGGGTCGATCTACTAGAGACCAGACTTCATTTCTTTTGAATTCATTTAGCTCCTCTTGCATGGCTTGAATCCAATCAGCGTCTTGTAGGGCTTCATTTGCATCTTTTGGCTGAATGAGAGATAAATAGCAGCTTAGAAGGGCACTTTCTCCATGCATCCTTCTTGTTCTCACTCCTTGGTTTGGGTTCCCAACAATGAAATCTTGTGGGTGATCATCCACCCAGCGTCTTCTTCGAGTTTGTTCCTCTTGGGATATGACGGGCTCTTGTTTTGCAGCGGGTTCCTTAAATTCTGGATGTAAGACAATTTCCTGTTTTTGATTGAAAGGATTAAGCTGCTCCATTTGATTTTCCAGATCAATAACAGCCTCAGTTTTTAATACTGAGTTAGAGGGATCAGCTTGAGTATTTCCAGCTGATGTATTACAACTTAATGCAGGAACATCACTTGCATCACTTCCCCCTTGCTGTGTGATCTTTGGATTAGATTGATCCTCTTCACTTTGATCAGTTGGGCTCCATATCAACATGTCTTTGATGAGATCGTTCTTTGATCTTTAGCTCATCCTTATTGCCTGTATTAGTATCTCTGTACAAGCAAGCAGATTCATCAAACACAACATGATGTGTTACTTCTACAGTGAGAGTTCTCTTATTATAGACTCGAAAGGCTTTGCTGAGCTCTGAGTATCCTAAAAATACTCCTGGATCTGCCTAGCTTTCAAAGGTCTTTAACTGAGATTTCCCATTATTGTGAATGTAACACAAACATCCAAAAGCTTTAAAATACTTTAACCTGGGGAGCTTGTTGTTCCACAGCTCGTATGGAGTTTTCCCATGCCTGGTTGTGATAACTGACCGATTCTGGGTATAACAGGCTGTGTTGACAGCCTCTGCCCAGAACTTCATAGGAAGTTTAGTCTCTTCAAGCATTGTTCGAGCTGCTTCTTTTAAGGAGCGATTCCTTCTTTCAACAACTCCGTTTTGTTGAGGAGTTCTGGCTGCTGATGTTTGATGATGGATTCCATTCTTTGTGCAATAATCCTCGATCATTGAATTGAGAAATTTTGTTCCTCTGTCTGATCGAATAGAGATGATAGATTTTTCTTTTTGATTGCACAGCTTACTGAGCAGCGCCGGCAGCTTCTCCAAGGTTTCCTTTTTCTTAAATAAGAAAATAACCCACGTAAATCTAGAATAATCATCTATAACTACGAGAGCATATTTTCTACCGTTTATACTCAGGGGAGTGACTGGACCAAAGAGGTCCATGTGGAGAAGCTCTAATATTCGACTTGAGCTTTGAGAGCTTATGCTGGGAAAGGAGGCTCTTGTTTGCTTCCCAGCTTGACATGCATTGCATACATGATCTTTGTCGAATGTCTGATCAGGGAGATCATTGACCAGTTTGTTGCGCGCCAGCTTGTTGATAGCTTTGAAATTCAGATGGCTGAGTCTCTTGTGCCATAGCCAACTAGCTTCTGAATTAGCCTTTGTCACTAAGCAGGTTTCTTTTTTATCAGCCCATTGGACTATATACAATTTATCCTGCATGACTCCGGTAAGGAGGGTTTCTCCTTCCTCATTTTTCACAAGGCACTTGTTAGTAGTAAATTCTACTCGTTTACCACTCGAGCAGAATTGAGAGACTGAAAATAGATTATGATTAAGACCTTCAACAAAAGAAACATTATGGATAGTAGTTTTACCAACATTCAGATCTCCATGACCTTTTGTTCTTCCTTTGGAGTTCCCTCCAAAAGTGACTTGAGGTCCATCTCGCTCGAGGTAGTTTGACAGCAGCATCTTGTCACACGTCATGTGCTTGGAGCATCCGCTGTCAATGATCCATGCAGCTCCTCGAGCTGCTTGGCTCCTTCGTAGAGCCTTTCCTACCTGCAATTAATTGAGCTTAGCAACCCACTTGAGATTGGGTGCTACATATGTTGCTGTTGTTGTTGATTGAACAGCCTTGGGCCTCCAGACTTTGATCACCGGCTTGCTTCTATCCGAGGGAGTGGAAGAGACAGTGCGTTTCTTTGCGCTTGGTCCGGTGGCTCTTTTGCTCTTCTTGGATTGATGAATGCGGCTATACTGAGGTTGAAAGTAAGGCTCATCATAGTAGAGGGGTTGATGATGCCATTGTTGATGATATGCGGGCTGTGGATGACACATACATCCTTGTGAACGGTGGGGATGATAAAGCTGTGGATAGTAAGGCCTTTGATACTCTGCCTTCCTTGCTTTCCTCTGTTGAACAAACTTGGGAGCGGACTTGTTCTCCCTTTTCTTAGGAAATGGAGGTCCTTCCTTCTTTTCTGTAGGTTGATCCTTCTTCAAAAGATTTGGCTTTTGATGGTTCTTTAAGAGAACGACCTGTGGCTGATGAGCTGGATTCTTCAAGCTCATCATTTTATCGGGAATCAGCTTGTGATCTTGATCAGATACCTTTATTTGTGGCTTTGTGAAGATCACTTTGTTGCTTACTAGCCCTTTTCTTGTAGGTCCAGTATACCCCAGACCGCTTTTGTTCTTTGAACTTCTCTGCATGGCCTGCACTTTTTCCAGCTTCTTTCCACTCTTGTTTAGCTGGCTCAATGTGATCTGCAGCTTATGTTCCTTGAGAACTAGTGATTCATGTCGGACCACTAAATCTGCAAGCTTGGAGGTGAGACTGTGTATCTCAGCATCCTTTGATTTTAGAGCTTCATACTTTTCAAGCTCTTTATCCTCCAAATTCTTTTCTCTTTGAGCTAGAATATCTATTTCCGACTTCAGATATTCTATCTCTCTTTCCTTTTTGGCATCATAGGGGGCAAACCTCTCTTCTAGAGCAGTTTTGAATTTTCCATTTTGAGCTATGAGCTCTGCATTATCCTTAACAACCTCCTCAAATAGTTCAGCTAGTTCTGCATATTCCTTCAACTGTTCTTTGATTCTTTCCCAAGACTCAGCCTCGGATAGATCTTCTTTCTCATCTGCATTTTCATTGTCAGAGAGAGATAATTGAACAGTTTGAGGATATACCTTTGATGATTCTATTCTTGAGGTTGTTTCAGATGAGTCTCCAACGAAGCTTTCTTCTTCGTCCTCATCTTCAGAAGCAATGTATCCCTCATCATCGCTCGTTGAGCTGTCAGAGAGATGAGCTTCTTGTGTGGCTTCTTCAGCTAGCAGAGCAACTCGTTGTTCTTTGAGCTTTTTGTCACGCTTGGCAGGAAGTTCTTCTCTTTCTGCCTTGGTTAGATCAGGGCAGTCCGTTTTGTAATGCCCTGGTCTACCACAACCAAAGCAAGCACCCTCATGTGTATTAGAGGAATTGAATTTTGAGGGCTTTGCATCGCTCTTCTTCCCAGAGCAATCATCATTTCGGTTCGAGTAACCACGTTTGTTATCTCGGTAGAGTCTCTTGTATTTTGAGACTTTACCAAGAAGCTTCTCATTGCTTTTTGAGAACATGGCTACATCAATTGCCAGCTGGTCAATTTTCTTGACCAAAGCCTCATCAATGGGTGAGGTAGATGTTTCTTTGTTCTCTTCTGCCTTAAAGGCAGCATCTTTCTCTTTCTTTTCATCAGCCTTTTTAGAAGATTGAGGCTGTGAAAATCCATGTATTCGAATCATCTCATATTCATTTCCAATTAGAATATCGAATAATTCTTCAGTAGAGAGGGTGTTAAAATCAGATCGAGATGGAAGTAGAGCTGAGTATACATGCCAGTTGGCAGGCAGAGCTCTTGTAACTTTCAAAATTTTCTCTCGCTGAGAATATTTGTTAGATTTCAGTTCTTCTACTTCGAGAACGATTTTAGTGAATCGAGTTTTCATTGATTTAATGTTTTCATTTTGCAACATTTTGAAGTCATCAAATTTGCTGCAAGCAATCGAGAGCTTGTTCTCTTTGATTTCTTCAGATCCCAGGCTTATGGCCTTGAGGGTATCCCACATCTCTTTTGATGTCTCAAGATTTCTGATTTTTGAAAGGTAGATACCCTTCACAGTGCTAGAGATGAGGCCTTTGGCAAAGTTATCAAGCCCAGCCTCTTTTCTCTCTTCCGTAGTATAATCACGGGGATTTTTGAGTTTCTTTTTGTATCCAGCTTCACCAGGTGAAGTCCCAGTGATTTCAACCTTTTCATCATAGATAGGAGAAGGTCCTTCACCAGGTGAAGTCCCAGTGATTTCAACTTTTCTTTTTGTTCTTCCACATTAGAATGTGATGTGCTTGTAGGCACATCCTAATTCGAAAACTCCAGTCCTCATATCCTTGGACTGAGAAGTCCTCACATACTGGTATCAATGAGGATTCCATGATTATGATATGAAATGAAAGAAAGAGATTTTACTAAGGATCGGTTCTAATTGACCAAAAACTTGAAAGAGTTTTTAGTATGCAAAGCAGCGTGTTGGTCCCGGTTTGTTAATAGGAAAATACGTAGAGGGGGGGGGGGGTGAATACGTATTTTGAAGTTTTTCAACTTCAAATCCCTTAACTCAGAGTAACAAGTAAAGAGCTCGCTTGAACTTAAGACCTAGCTGAGCTAGATCTACAGTACGTAGCTAGCCTGCTTGACCGAAGTGAGCACTTGATCAAGAGGGAGTCTTAACTCGTATGTGCGGAATTTGGTGAGCTAAAAAATCTTTCCTAAGTAATTCAAATTTCCAGATTAGGTTTGTTTAGATGCAATATGCAATGGATAATCAAACAAGTAAAAGTTTAGGGTTAGAAAGATACGACACAGAGAATTATAGTGGTTCGGAGATAACGCTCCTACGTCCACTTTGTTGCACGACGGCAACCATTCTTTTCACTCAAGAACTTGAAGATTTCGGGCTCTTCAAAAGCCTGGTCAAGATCGAGCTTCACTCGCTTGGATCTGACAAACACTGGGTGATTCCGGGTTCACACCAAAAACCTAACTAGACTGGAAGCTTCACTCGCTTCAGTCGGACAGACAGGGAGATTACGGGCTCTCCTTACAGCCTAGCTTCAATCGAGCTTTACACAAATGATGTAAGTGTAAGCCTGGATCTAAACTCTATGATCGAGGCTTCTTCAATCGATGAAAGAAGAGCCTTGGATCAAAACAACCTAACGACAACACTCAAAAACCTAACAGACTGGGTTTAGGGTTTTTGGTTGACAAACACACTGTGAAGAACTCTTTACAGTAGATGCAAAGATTGGCTAGAGTTCTTCTTCTAAGCTTGGATATGGAATGGGCTTAGACTCTAAGTGTGAAGGTTGTGAAGACGAGTTCCGATGAACTGGAAACTCGGAGAACACTTAAAACAAAGACTCGAAGATTTGCTCGAATGCTTGGGAGTGTTTGTTTGCAGTAGGCTCGAATGCTCAAGTAGTGTTCTACTCTTCTTCGTCTTCATTCTTCACTATTTATAGGCGGAGAGATGGCTGAGATCCGTTGCTTGGTTGGTGGCCTTGTCCCTCCTCCTCTCGACAGTACTTGCGCAGGCTGGCACCTTTTTCAGACGTCCAGTTTTGGCATTTTGCCAAAATTGGCTAACTTACAAGGTTAACAGTAACTGGAGCGAGCCAGTACTGTTGCGGCGCCTTTGTCGGCCTGGCAGTCAACTCTTCCGCTCCACTCCGCTTTCGACACGTGGAGATCTCGTAATTAATGCTACGATCTCCTGTTGACTGGAGTTCAAAATATGGGCGGGAGTCGCGCTGTCGCTTTCTGGTAGGTAGTGGCTCGCTTCGCTTTGAAGTTGTAGCATCCGCTTTAGTTGAGTCACTTCGTAGTCATCCTGTAGTGAGCTGCTTCGGGAAATAAAGTTCCCTAGTGAGTGCTTTGGAAATTGATGACTAGAGTTGACTAGCTTTGACTTTACACTGTAGCGCTCGCTTCGCTTTGCTTTAGCTTTGAACTGTAGCGATCGCTTCGCTTCGCTTTGGCTATGAACTGAAGCGCTCGCTTCGCTTCGCTTTGGCAGACTCGCTTCGAATCTACTGTAGCGATTGCTTTGCTACACTGTTCTTCGGTACGCTTCACTTCAGCTTGCTGGACTTGCTTCGCTTCGAAACACACACTCAAGCGAGTGGCCTTCACTTGAAAATTTGAAGCCTAAAATCTAAGCAAATTCAAGAGCCATCCTAACAGAGTAGGCTTAGAAAAATTCTAACTTATCAACTACATCAAAATGGGTCGCTTGGGAACAGAACGCTTTGGGGTTTTGGGATCAAATCAAAACACTAAGATATCCCTTATAGGTTCCCCCTTAACATATTCCTTCTTAACAATTCCCAACAATTTCCCCCTTTTTGATGATGCCAAAACCCATACGACTTAGATAAAAATAAATCTAGTCTATCTAACCGTGAAGGGAACTTCAAGCGACTGCTTCCTTTGCAGCTTCATTTGTAATTTTCTTTTAAGTTCCTTCCCCTTTTTTTCGGTTAAATTATTGAGTTTGTAGCAAAAAGTAAAGTCATTCACAAAGCGAGTAAACGACACAGGAGTGACGGAAATTGAAATAGGATAAATGAACGAGCAGTTCACAAAAATAAGAAGCTTGAAACTCAAGGGTTTCCTGCAGCTTCATCCTCCTTCTCCTTCTCCTTTCCTTCTTCCTCCTTCTTCTTCTCTTCTTCAATAGCAGCAGTATCAATATAGGCTGATAGAACTCTTGATTCCATAGTATCTACTGTGTGAATACTAGGTCTTCTCCATGCACTTTCCAGCTTGAAAGCTTCAGTCACTTCTTCATCTATGATTCCTCTATCTGGAATGTCCGTGCCTGGATGATAACGCATGGGGAATTCCTTTAGAGCAGGGACCTTGACGACCAGAGGCTTGGGCTGTGTCAGTTCAGCTGTGGTGAAAATCTTCCTTCGCAGCTTCTCATCATACGTGCAAAGGAAGTTGCTGAGAGCACTCATCCGAGAGCAACGATCCTGGAGTGGCACTACCTCCCAATACTAGTATGCTTTAATGAATAGATTCTTGTAGTCAAGCCACAAATCGCGCAGATCTCTCGGGATGAATTCTTCAATTTCTCTGGCGTCCGGATGCTCATTCCTCCGCTTGGCCAATTCCTCCTCTGACCTGCTTGATAGTTGAGCCATAATCTGTTTGAATTTTGCTCCCGACTCTCTGTTCCACGATGGACGCTTCTCATTGAGTCGTTTGCGAATGTAATCTTGTTCATCTTTGCGAGGGTAGCGACCAGACTCAACCATTTCCTTAGTCGCTACTTCGCATGCATCGGCTATGGCTTGAGCTTCGCAAGCTTCAGATTCATCAGGCATGTGAGGAATAAAGGCACTGCGCACTAACGAAGATTGGATAAGTATCACTTCACTGAAGTGCTCCTCAATCCTAGCATCAATTATCTGTAGTCGCTTTGCCTTGGCTCTCTTCTCCCTTTCTCCTTCATTCCTTCCTTCTTCTCTTTCCTTCCGTTTTCTCTCCTCCTTCTTTGCTCTTGAAGAAACTGCTTGTTTGACCTTTTGGCGTTTAGCCTCGGGGTCATCTTTCTTAGAATCTGGGGCAGCTCGCTTCAATGGCTGCTTCGGTGGTGGGGGAGGTGGCATATCCTTCTTAGCAGCACTTGAGGGGACGTCTGCTGATGTAGTGAGTGCAGCAGTAGTCAAAGTGAGTGCGGCTGACGAAGCTGGTGCGGCGGCTGAAGTGGGCGCTTTGGGTGAAGCGGTCACTTGGGAACTAGACGAAGCACCTGCAGCAACAAATTGTTTTGTTAGTTGCTCCATCTCCCACGCCATGGCAGCATCTTTCTCCACCTGCTCCCGCCTTTCCTCCTTTGTTAGCACGGTCACCGGAGGATGCCGTGCGATAGAAGCACTCAGCACTTTTTCCTGAAGCGGCCTGCTGGGCTCTTCGAGGTTTTTCAACAACTCCTCCTTCGTGAGCTTTGTTTTTCCCAGAGCCCTCGCTTCATCTACTACATCCTCCTTATCACCGGCACCACTGCCTCCTTCCAGCATTCTCTCTACTCCAATTCTGCTTCCCCCTGAACCTCCGACTCCTCCTAGCTTCATCTGTCCTTCCCCCTTTTTGGCATCATCACTGCCAGGGGTTAGGATGAGTGATTTTCCAGAGATGGATTGTTGAAGTGAATTGACTGTGTTGAAGATGGCCTCCAACATTTTCTCGGTTTTTCCCACAGTGGGAGCCACCAGTTCGGCTGTTTTGATGGAGATTTCCTCCAACAAATATTCACATTGTTTCTCTCTCTCAACAATGGAAGTCATCATTCTCTCCAACGGTTCCACCTCCCTGAAGCGAGCCTCCAGCTCCGCTTCAACTTCCCTCCTTATATCTGCCTTCTTCTCTTGCAGGTTGAAGTACCAGAATTCCTAAGCCGCTTGAAGTTCAGCTTGCATCGTCTCAAGGATCCTCTCTCTCTGGTTTAGAGAGAGATGGAATTCGGTACTTGCAGCCATCTTTTCTGTGTACGCTTCACCCAGCTCCTTGACCTTTTCCAGTAGTAGAGTTAATTCGGCATTCTGTAGGTCAATAGCCTGCGCACTTCTCCTCCGACTCTCCAGCTCCTTTTTATCGAGCTCACTTTCTTGCTTGAGCAGTTTCATCTCATTTCTGAGAGAGTCCAGAGTCTTTTTGGTGCTCAGCAGCTCACTTCCTGTCCTTATCAACTCCTCTTCTCTCTTCTCATATCCCTCCTTCAACTTCTTTACCTCCTTCTCCAGCTCCTTCTTTTCTTTGCCAAGAGCGACAAGTTTGGCATTCACCTCCCTCAAGCGGCTCCTTTCCGCATCAAGCGAGCCCTTGAGTTCGGTTATTGTTGTTGATTATTCTCCCACTAACTTCACTTGCGCCTCCAGCGCCTTCTCTTTCTCCTCCAGCAGCCTCTCCTTTTCCTCCACCTTTTCCTCCAACTCCTTCTTCTTCCTGTCAAAGTCTTCTCTAAGACTGATGACCTCCCCCACCTTCCTCTCCATTTCCTCACTCTTCTTTGTTATCTCGCTTTGAAGGCTAGCGATCTCCGCATCCTTCAGTTCCACCTCCTCCTTATGCTCCCTGATCAGCTTCCTTTCATGGGATGAGGGCACTCGCTTCGGAACTATAGCGAGTGGATAGGCTTCTTTCACCTTAGCATCCAGCTTCTCCCAGAAGCTGGTCCCTTCAAGAAAGGCGTGGAAGCCGTTTTCGCCAATGAAATTGAGCAGTTTGGCTTCCATCTGGATCAGTTCTTCCTCTGTGAATGCTTTGAGGAGCCTGAAGATTTTGTAGTACTCCGTTCCACGATACGTGATGTACGTCAGGAAATCGACGACATTGGTGTAAAACACGTCGCTCCATGGAACGTTCGAGTAGCGAAGATTGTAGCGAAGATTGATTGTCTCTGCGGCTTGCTCTCTATCTAGGACATAGCGTTCGAGAGCCCGCTTTTGTATGGTGAGGGCAGGAGGTATGAACTGAGGAATGATGGGTAGTTCACCAACAGTTTGGGCGGTATCGGCTGTAGCTGCCGATGTCGAGGGGGATTGGGATGAGGTTTCTTGGGTTTCGGATATTTGGATGGCTTCAGTGGGTGGTGGTTGTATGGTTTCGGTGGGTGGTGGTTGTATTGGCTGGGATTGAAGTGGTTGAAAGGTAGTGTAGGCAGCAGCTTCATCTGTGCTGAGGAATGGGATAGTGGGAATATGAAAAGAAGATGCAGACTCTTCTTCATGGGGAGAGAGGGGTGATTTGGTGAGTGGTTGATGAGTTGATGAGGCTTGGGGTTCTGGTATTTGGGTGGTTTGGGTTTGGATTTGTAGTGGTTTAAGGGTTTGGGTTGGTGAAGGCTGGGGTTGAGTCACTTCAATGTCCTCAAGCGGCTTCTCCACCGCCTCGCTTTCTTGGACGATTGAAGCGACTCGCTTCATCTTCTTGCCTCGCTTCGGCGCGGCTAGCTTCCCGGGTGAAGTGACCGGCCTAGCTTGGCTCACTTCAGCTTGCCTTTCGGCAACTGGTCTCGCTACGGGCACTTCGACTTCCAGAAGTCCCAAATCCATCAAAGTTTTGGTCTTTCTGCACTTGTCGTAGTAGATGGATTGCTTGTTGTAGACGATGGTGTCATCTTCCGGCCATGCTTTGCCCGGAAACTTTTTCTCCAAGGCAAAAGAAAGCCTTGAGAAGAACTTCAGTTTCCCCTTGCGGAGAATCTGATCTGTGCTCCCCTTCACGAACGCAAAATCGGCAGCGGCTTCATGAATTTGCTTGAGAAACCAACCGTGCCAATTGAAGCTGGTTCCGGTAAGGCTATCGACGATAACTGCAGTGGCGATCAGTTTCGTCTCGGAGAGAGTATCCAGGGTTCCGATGTAACATGCGATACTCTTTGAGAAGAGCTCGCAGACATGATTGAAGGGGGCCTTCAAGCTTGAACGGATACTGGCCTCCTTGAAATTCGGATCTGCTTCGTCGGTTGCAAAACGACCGTACTGAACTCCGGCCGAAAGACCCAAATCGAGCAGTGAGTCTCCTCCTTCTCTCGGCAAATCGAACGCGCCGACGAGTTCACTCATGTCCACCTCCACCGGCTTCCTGGTCTGTGGATCAGTGAAAGAAGACGTATTCTGCTCCTTCCTCAAGTTCAGCAAAAGCTCACCCACCGCTTTTGCCAGTATTTTCGACGGAACTGCCGTCACAAATTTCCATAGACCGGCCTTGGTCACGGCTCTACGGAGAAAACCATTTTTCTCGATGATGGCAGGATCGAGATGAGGCTCGACATTGATGTGCTTGTCGACCTCCACGAGAAACTCCTCCATCGTCTCTGTCTTTTGCTTCTTTCCCATGGTGTAAAAAGAGAGATTTTGAACGGAGTTTTAACGAAGAAAAACAAGGGTTGAGACTCGTGAGTTGCAGAAGTTGCAGATCTAAGCACGAGAATGGCAATATTTGAAGGCTGTGAAAGGTTCTGCAGTTCTGCCTCGTCTCATATATATAGAGTTAGGTCATGGCTGACGTGGCAAGGGTAGGACTGTAATATTGCCGAAAGTCCTGTAGGTAGGCGGCGGACGTGCGGTGATGGATCTGATGTGTCCGGCGTCACCACAGTAAAAGTGAACCGCCACTTGCTCGGCGTCTCCACGTGGCATGCTGCGATTGGGTTGTTTTATACGGCGCTAATCCAACGGCTACAGATTGGGGGCTGTTGAGATTCGATGGCTGGATCTTCTCCGCCTTTTCCCGCTTCAAATTTGAAGTGAGAACCACGCGCCCGTTATTTTCGCCGTTCCTGATTCTGCATTAAATACTTGGCAGAAAGTAAAATAGGCACTCGAGTGCAGACAGCTCATACTCGCTTCGTGCCCGCTCGCTTCGAGTTGGGCCGCTAGACCTTGACTCGCTTGAGAGGCACTCGCTTGAGTGACTGTTCCGCACTCGCTTGCGATGGCTAGCTTTGAGTGACGTAGCACTCGCTTGGCCATCTGAAGCGACTGGAATAAGAATTGAATTTCTTTGCTTAATTTTAAAATGTTTCTGACTTACATACTTCGAGGATAAACAATAGTGTTTTCCTCTTTGTATTTGTGTCAGATTCATTTCATATTTTCCACATAGTGAGTGAAGGTTTCTACCACGCTTCGGCTCACTTAGTGTACTTAAAATTGAAATGCTTACCAGTCAATCTCATTTCGTAGGAGATTGATACCACTAGTTGAAGACTTCATTTGCTTTGGACTTCAGATTGTTGAATCCACTTGTTTGCTTTGAAGCTTGTTGATACGACCTGTTGGGTAATTCATCTTCTTGGCATTCGTCTTCATGGCATTCATCTTCCTCTACGAATTAGAGCGTCCTCCATCGAAGTGAATGAGGGAGGAAATGAATATAGTACACAAGCTTACTACAACCCGAAGGGAGCATCACGTAAGTGTACTTATTCACGACGAATGGGGGATGAGTACAAGTCCTTATCTTAGAGCAGAAATGGACAGGATGACAATGAGAATGCTCTGACAAGAAAATCTCGTATTTTACGCAGAAGCATGTCACCAGCCCTGCAACCTTTTGTATAAAAAGGTAAACCTTCAAGCTTTCCTAGAATCTAGGGAATGAATTTGCAGTCGACTCGCTTTGACCCAAGCTAGGGCAAATTGAAGCGATGCAAAATTAAAGATAGCAGCATTCTTTGCTCGCTTTGGAAGTAGCTTGCTCCGAGAGTAAGCATTAGTTCCCCCTTAACCAAATACTTAACAATTCCTGTAAGTTGGTAGTTCTTCCAATACTCCACCTTTCTCCACCTTACTTTATTTTCTTCAAGCGAGTGAGATTTTGAAGTGGCTCGCTTGAGTTGGTGAAGATCCGAAGTGAGTGACGCACAAGAGAACAAGCGATCACTCCTTCGTGCATCCTGGAACTAGCATTCTTCACCAGGGTCTAATAACCCTAATTCCATGCATAGCTGATTGAAGCGAGACTCAGCTAGAGGCTTGGTGAGGATATCTGCTCGCTGGAGATCGGTGTGAATTTTCTCGAGCTTGATATCCTTCTTCTCGACATGATCACGAATGAAGTGATGTCAAATTTCCACGTGCTTGCATCTGGTGTGAAGCACTGGGTTCTGCGAGATACATATGGCACTGTTGTTGTCGCAGAAGATCGGAATTTCATTCGCTTCAACTTTGTAGTCCTTCAACTGCTGACGAAGCCATAGGATTTGAGAACAGCAGCTTCCAGCGGCCATGTATTCAGCTTCAGTTGTTGAAGTGGCTACACTTGTTTGCTTCTTTGAGAACCACGAGATCAGCTTGCTTCCCAAGAACTGACATGTGCCAGAAGTTGACTTCCTATCAACTCAGCACCCTCCATAGTCAGCATCAGAATATCCAGTGAGCTCCAAATTGTCCTTCGCTGGATACCACAGCCCCATATTGACAGTGCCCTTCAAATATCGAAGAATTCTCTTGGCAGCTTCAAGATGGCTGTGTTTGGGGTTGCTTTGGAAGCGAGCGCAGACTCCGACTGCAAAAGCAATATCTGGTCTGCTTGCAGTGAGATAGAGAAGTGACCCAATTAGGGCACGATAATCTGTAGGATCTACAGATTTTCCTCCTTCGTCTGGCTCCATCTTCCAGTTGGTATTCATAGGGATCTTCACCGCTTTAGCGTGTTGAACACCAAACTTGGCAAGCATATCTCTAGTGTATTTGGCTTGGTTGATGAAAAATCCATTATCCTGCTGCTTCACTTGAAGACCTAGAAAGCAGCTCATCAAGCCAATCATCGACATTTCATATTTGGTCTTCATCAGCTCTCCAAACTTCTCGCTGAGCGACTGGTTTGGTGACCCAAATATGATGTCGTCCACGTAGATCTGAACCCATAGCATATCATCTCCATGATTGATAGTGAATAGAGTTCGATCTATCTTCCCTTTGTGGAAGCCATTCTCCACTAGGAATTGAGATAGTGTATCATACCAAGCTCTGGGAGCTTGCTTCAACCCATACAGGGCTTTCTTCAAGCGATACACTTTATCTCCCTGCTCGAAACCCGGTGGCTGCTCCACATATACTTCTTCCTTGAGTTCACCGTTGAGGAATGCGCTCTTCACATCCATTTGATAGACCTTGAACTTCTTGGCTGCTGCATAGGCTAGAAACAATCTGATAGCTTCAAGCCGTGCCACCGGAGCGAAGGTTTCGTCAAAGTCGATTCCTTCCTCTTGGCAGTAGCCTTTGGCAACGAGACGCGCCTTGTTCCTCACAACGTTGTGGTCCTCGTCCGTCTTGTTTTTGAACACCCACTTGGTGCCAATAACATGCTGGAATTTGGGACGATCCATGAGATACCATACGTCGTTCCTGGTGAATTGATTTAGCTCCTCTTGCATGGCGATCACCCAGTTAGAGTCGGCTAGGGCTTCCTCCACGCTTGATGGCTCAATGTTTGAGAGAAAGCAACTGAACATGGCACTTTCTCCAATCACTTGACTTCTGGTCACTACACCCTTGGATGGATCTCCAATGATTTGACTTGGTGAGTGATCTTTGAGCCATGCTCGCTTGGATCCGCCAGCTTCATCTACATCTTCTTCTTTGTCGCTCGCTTCATCATTTGAAGCGACTGGATTGGGTGCTTGGCCTGCACTAGCTTCAGGAATCTTGGGGGCAGCTTCGACTTTTCCTTGGGGATTCTGCTCGCTTGAGTCCTTGATCTCATCATCTTCATCGAGCACGTCCCAAGTGAGATGATTTGAGGGTTCCTTGCTTTGATCTTTTTCATTCGCTTGAGCCTGTTCCTGTGGAAGACTTAAAGAAGATTCATCAAATACGACATGGGGTGATTCCTCCACAATTAGGGTTTTACAGTTGAACACTCTGTAGGCTTTGCTAGACGTAGAGTATCCTAAGAATACTCCTTCATCAGCTTTGCTTTCAAAAGCTTTCAACTGTGACTTCCCATTGTTGTGAATGAAGACCCTACAACAAAAAATATGGAAATAAGATATGTTAGGAATTCTCCCTGTCCATATTTCATATGGAGTTTTGTCGTGCCGTTTGTTGAGAAGCGTCCGATTCTGTGTGTAGCATGCCGTATTGGCAGCTTCAGCCCAATACTTCATCGGAAGCTTCGAGTCTGCAATCATGGTGCGAACGGCTTCTTTGATGATTCGGTTTCTTCTTTCAGCAACTCCATTCTGCTGAGGTGTGCGTGCTGAAGAAGTTTGATGTGCTATTCCATGCTCCGTGCAGTACGCTTCAATTGTAGAGTTCTGTGCCTTTGTCGGAGCGGATGGTCACAATAGCTTGATTCTTTTCCACAGCCAATCGCTTGAGTAGTTGTGGCAGTTTGGTCAGGGTCTCCTTCTTGCTGAAGAGAAATACAACCCAAGTGTAGCGAGAGAAGTTGTCGACTACAACTAGAGTGTACTTCCTTCCATTTACACTAACTGGAGTAACTGGACCAAACAGATCCATGTGAAGCAGCTCGAGCACTCGCTTTGATGAAGCTTCTTCAAGACTGGCAAAGTGCTTCTTCGTCTGCTTCCCTCGTTGGCATGGTGAGCATGGATGGTCTTTGAAGTTGAGGTGGTTCAAGCGTCTGTGCCATAACCAACCAATTTTTGTAGCACTTCTTGCAACTAGACAGGTTTCCTCTTTGCAGCTGTCCCATTGTGCTATGTAGACGTTCCTTTGCCTAATTCCAGTGAGCACAATCTGAGACGTGAGTTTGCTCTTCACAATGCACTTGTTGGAGATGAACTCCACCCTGTACCCCTTATCACAAAACTGTGAAATGGACAACAGGTTGTGCTTGAGTCCTTCCACATAGGAGACTTATTCAATTGTGAGCTTTCCAACTTTCAGTGCGCCGTATCCCCTGGTGCTTCCTCGAGAGTTGTCACCAAAGGTTACGTGTGGACCCTTCTTCTCTATGTAGTTGTGAAGTAGAGCTTTCATGCCAGTCATGTGTCTTGAACATCCACTGTCCAAGTACCATACTTGTTGACCCTCACTTGGCATGGGATCCACGACGCTCACCTGCAATTAGACAGATTTTGGTACCCAAATCAGTTTGGGTCCTTGCAGGTTAGTTCCCTTAGGTACCCACACTTGCTTCACTCTCTTTTGAGATGAAGCTTGTGTCTTGGGCTTCTCGACCTTCGAAAACCGTGATCTCTGCTTTGAAGCAGCTTCACACGTGCAACAGTGTGTGCAAGAGGGGTAGCGGCTCGCTTTAGACCTACCTATGCTCTTCCCATTTTGCTTATATCCTGAAGCGACTCGCTTCGGATTAGCTCTGGGTTTAGAGACTGACTTAGGGTTTCTAGTCTGTCGAAGCGGCTCGCTTGGTTTCCTCGAAGTGGTCCAACTAGGGTTTTGACCCTGACTCGATTGAGAAACCTTGGGAATCTGAAGCGACCCAGTGGAAGCTTCAAAATCTTCCCCCTCAACGTTAGTCCGGTTGGACCATCTCCAGTCCGGATAACGTGACACATAGACATTACTCCTCTTTTTAGGAGGTAGATCCTTTGTCTCTCGTGTCTTGGCTTGAGACTTAGAAGCTTCAACAGTTCTCCCTTTACCCTTGGATTGGTAATCTTTAGCATTGTGAGTGCTAGGGACAGTTGTATTTTGCTTACCCTTAGATTCAGTCCTTAAAGATATAGACATCTTCATTGGCTTCTTCTTAGGGTTCTCAGCCATTTTGCCTTTGTCTTTGTTAGTGGTCGCTTTGGATGCAGTGGGCATTTCCAAAGTGACTGATGGTGTGTTTGAAGCACCAACAAAGACAGTCGGCTTGGAAGGTCCACCCTCAAATCCAAGTCCTTCCTTTCTACCAAAAGGTAGAAGAGAACTCTCTAGTGCCTGTCTAGCATATGAAGCTTTGTTTAAGTTGGCGACTAGAGTGGATTGGGCTTCATACCTTCCTTCCAAGCTTTGATGTCTCGCGAAGAGATCCTCGAACTTACTAGTCATAGCCCTTAGATTAAGTTTGACTTGGTCAAGCTCAGTGGCTAGCTTTCGGTTCTCCTTCTCGCTTTGAGATAAAGCTTGTTGCAGCACTTCGTGGTCACTTGACAATTTAACGTGCTTGTCAAGAAATTCACTCCATGTTGAGGAATTGGGTTCCTCTTGGTGCGTGTGTGCGAGTGTAATTGAACTAGATGAGGGATAGATGAATACCTCTCATGTTTCTTCATCGGTGAGTGCCATGAGTCCAAGATCCTCACCCTCACTGGAGTTGGGATCTGTGAATGCATCCGAGTCGCTTGAGATTTCTTCAGTTGAAGCGACCGGCACTTCACTTGCTACGAGCGCTCGCCTTGGTGTATCCCACTTTTCTTTCAGTTCTTCTCGCTCCTTCGCACTCAGCTTTGGGCAATCGGATTTGTAGTGGCCCATCTTGTGGCAATGGTAACATTCCACTTCCATCATGTCTCTTGGGATCGGCTTTGTCATCTCTTCTCTCTTCCCTATTCCTTCTCGAGCATCAGTGCTCCTCCCTTTGTATTGCTTGTAGAATCTTTTGTATTTGCCCACTCGAGAATTCATTTTGTTGAAGTTCTTGGATAAGAACGCAATGTGTTCTTCCAACTCTTCCCTCATCATCTTGGCTAGCGACTGCTCGCTTGGCCCTTCAGCAGCTTTGAATGCTACTCCTTTTGATGTAGTGGGCGCTTCATCCTCTTCGTCGAGGTTCATTCGATTCAGATCGAATGCATGAGGTTTGAGTTCGGAAAACAGAATCTCCGGTGTGAACTTTGATAGATCCTTGGTTGCTAGGTACAGCTCCTTCATAGTCTGCCACTTCCTTGTGAGAGCTCGGACAGTCTTCAGGTTGACTTCCTTATCTGTGATCTGGGTCCCAAAGGCCGTTCCCGCAACCGATGTAGCACCCAATCTCAAATGGGTTGCTAAGTTTAACTAATTGCAGGTCGGGAAGGCTCAAAGAAGGAGCCAAGCAGCTCGTGGAGCTATATGGATTATTGATAGTGGATGCTCAAAGCACATGACGTGTGACAAAACGCTATTATCAAACTATCAAGAACGAGACAGGCCACTTGTAACCTTTGGAGGAAATTCTAAGGGACTTACGAGAGGCCAGGGTGATCTAAAAGTTGGTAAAACAACTATTTCTAACGTCTCTTATGTTGAAGGTCTTAATCATAACCTATTCTTTGTGTCGCAATTCTGCTCGAGTGGTAAACGAGTAGAATTCACCGCTAACAAATGTCTCGTGAAAAATGAGGAAGGAGAAACACTTCTTACCGGAATTTTGCAGGATAGACTCTATATTGTTCAATGGACAGATTGGATAGAGACCTGCCTGGTCACAAAGGCTGATTCCGAGACAAGCTGGCTATGGCACAAGAGGTTGAGTCACTTGAACTTCAAGGCCATCAACAAGCTTGCACGCAACAAGCTGGTGAATGGCCTGCTAGATCAAGTATTCGATCGCGATCACATCTGTAAAGCCTGTCAAGCTGGAAAGCAAACAAGATCATCCTTTCCAAGTGTGACGGCACAAGCTTCAAGTCGAATTCTTGAGCTTCTCCATCTCGACCTCTTTGGTCCAGTCACTCCCTTGACTATAAACGGTAGAAAATACGTTCTCGTTATTATAGATGATTATTCTAGATTTACGTGGGTTATTTTCATGTACAAGAAGAAGGAGACATTGGAGAAGCTACCTGCGTTGCTGAGCAAACTGTGAAATCAAAAGGAGAAATCCATCATCTCCATTCGATCCGATCGAGGCACCGAATTTATCAATGCGATGATCGAAGAATATTGCACAAAGAGTGGAATTCATCATCAAACTTCAGCTGCACGCACACCTCAACAAAACGGCGTAGTGGAACGCCGTAACAGGTCGCTGAAGGAAGCAGCTCGTACCATGTTGGATGAAACCAACCTTCCAAAGAAGTTTTGGGCAGAGGCCGTTAACACAGCCTGCTATACCCAAAACAGGTCGATCATCACTATCCAACATGGAAAGACTCCATACGAGCTGTGGAACAACAAGCTCCCCAGAGAGTTAAGTACAGGTACAGATCAGTCCGCTGCTAACAGGCCGTCTAACTCCCCCATTGACGACCTGCTGATATGGACTCCAAATGACATGGAGGAAGAGGATCAATCTGATCCAAAGGTCACACAGCAAGGGGGAAGTGATGCAAATGATACTTCGAGCTGTAATACATCAGCCGGACCTAACCAGGCTGATCCCCCTCTCTCAGTCCCCCAGACTGATGCTGTTCACGACCTTACATCCCAAATCGAGCAGCTCGATGGCACAATGGAGCAGCTCAACATACAGGCCGAACAGCAGCCTGATCAACAGCCCGAGCAACAGCATGTGCTAACTGATCAACCTTCAACTCACCCGGAGTTTGACGAACCCACTAATGAGCCCGATCTAATCATTTCAAATGAAGAAAGAGCTCGACGCAGACGTTGGATTGATGCTCATCCAAAAGAACTCATTGTTGGGAACCCAAACCAAGGAGTGCGAACAAGAAGGACGATTGGTGAAAGCGCATTACTAAGCTGCTATCTCTCTCGAATTGAACCCAAAGATGCCATTGAAGCTCTTCGTGATGCTGACTGGATTCAAGCCATGCAAGAAGAACTCAATGAATTCAAGAGAAATGAAGTATGGTCTCTAGTTGATCGTCCTTATCATCAGGGAGTCATTGGAGTCAAATGGGTTTACAAAAACAAGAGAGATGAATCTGGAGAAGTTGTCAGAAATAAAGCCCGATTGGTAGCAAAGGGTTACTGTCAACAAGAAGGAATCGACTATGATGAGACGTTTGCCCCCGTTGCAAGATTAGAAGCAATAAGGCTGTTTCTAGCTTATGCCGCTCATCAACGATTCAAAGTCTACCAGATGGATGTTAAAAGCGTGTTCCTCAATGGCGTTCTCGAAGAAGAAGTCTATGTGGAACAGCCTCCAGGATTCGAGGAGGGTGATTCAAGCAAAGTCTACAAACTTCATAAGGCCGTATACGGACTTAAGCAAGCTCCTCGAGCTTGGTATGAGACGCTATCATCCTTCCTCATCGAATCTGGATTCAAGCGTGGTTCGGTCGACAAAACGCTATTCACTATCAAAGTGAATGAACATATCCTTTTAGTACAAATTTATGTTGATGATATCATTTTTGGATCTAAATCTCCCATTTTATGCGAAAAATTTGGTAACCTCATGACAGAAAAATATAAAATGTCTATGATGGGGGAAATGAATTTCTTTCTAGGGTTGCAGGTCAAGCAGTCCGATGAAGGAATCTTCATTAGCCAAACAAAGCACGCACACGAGCTGGTTGACAAGTTTGGTGTCAAAGACAGCAAGCCTGTCAAAATACCGATGCTCTCTGGAGGGAAGATCGACCCGGATCCTGAAGGAAAACCTGCCAACATAACACAGTACAGGGGTATTATTGGTTCATTACTTTATTTAATTGCGAGTCGACCTGATATCACTTTTGCAGTTGGAGTGTGTGCTAGATTTCAAGCTAATCCGAAGGAATCCCACTTGGAAGCAGCAAAGAAAATTCTTCGATACATCAAAGGAACCACAAATTTAGGTCTTTGGTATCCTTGTGATGATAATTTGCAGCTTACAGGTTATTCAGATTCTGATCATGCAGGGTGCAAACTCGATAGGAAATCTACCTCGGGTACTTGCCACTTTCTTGGAAACAAGCTGATTTCGCGGTTTTCAAAGAAACAAACTTCAGTAGCCACCTCCACCACAGAGGCCGAGTACATGGCCGCAGGAAGTTGTTGTGCACAAATCTTGTGGATCAAACAACAACTCAAAGACTATGAAGTTGAAGTCAGTGAAGTGCCAATATTCAGCGACAGCTCGAGTGCCATCGCCATTACTCAAAATCCAGTTCTTCATTCAAGATGCAAGCACGTGGATATTCGACATCACTTTATTCGTGATCACGTGGAAAAGAAGAATGTGGTTATTGAGAAGATACACACTGACATTCAACGAGCTGATTTCCTAACCAAACCCCTAGCTGAAGAAAGATTCAAAATGCTATGTGGAAAGCTAGGGTTATTGAATGTTGAGTCATCAGGCCGATCGTAAGCCTACAGGCCGTCATTTTCTAAACAGTCTGTCACCTTTCTCAAAAGCTTGTTCGGGACCAACAATCGGGACCAACAAGCAGGCCGTTCATAGTCTACGCAGGCCGGTTTCATCTCAACAGGCCGTTTCTAATTAGACAGGCCGATACTAAGGGGGAACAGGTTGTCTACAGGACGATCGTGACTCAACGGGCCGTTACTCTAACAGGCGGTTCACAAGCTGGCATGTCGTTTCCAAATGAACACGCAGTGTCTATCAACAGGCCGTGTCCATCAACAGGCCGTTTCTCTATCAACAAGCCGTCGACCATTCAACAGATCGACCTGTGTTCCTCAATTGAGGGGGAACACTTACCCAAAATGATCCATCATTTGAGGGGGAACAAAGGCCGATGTCTGTCTCCAGGGCGTTTATTTCGCCAGGCCGATGTCTTCCCTCAGGTCGTTAATTTCGACAGGCCGTTATCTGCCACAAGGCCGATAGCATTAGACCGATATCAACCTTAATGTTACCCGCATTAATGAAGGAAGAATCAAAAGGGCAGTATCACCCTTTTGTCTTATAACTTCTTCAATACGCATTGAATTCTTCATTTATTATTGATATTTATTTCTCAATGCTTTACATTATTTAGGGTCTGATAATTTGCAGAAAATAAGGAAAAAGGGAGTAATGATTACCATTTTTGTAACACATCTAGTCAAGTGTCAAATATTGACACATTGACCAATGCTGCATTCAAATTCGCTGCCACTTTTTCTGAAAAAGCACATATATACGCACGTTTCCCTTTCTCACACGCGGATGTGAAATGCTTCACATTCCACGCGCTTCAATCGTGTGGACGTGGGTGAGAGGGAAAACTTTAACCCTTTCAAATTCGAACGATCTCAACCGCTCGAATTATCTATATATGTCATGCAGTTTCTTCACAAAAACATTACTTGCCTTCTTCATTCTTCTCTGCAAAACCTAGTTTTCATACTCTGCAAAAACCAATCTGCCGCCATCGTGTTCTTCGTTTTTCTACTTTCTCTCTCTCTGTATCAAATCACAAGCCGTGGTTTGTGCTCTTTCCACCGATTCAGTTTAAATTTTCTTTCAAGTTCTTCACTGTTTTTCTAATCTTTCTCGAAAAATTGCAGGAAAAACAACAATGGCAGAAAAATCAACCTCTGGTCGAAAGGAAATGCAGTGGTCAGAAATTGAGGACTACTTGACGGCTCGCATCAAATTCGAGCCCTACATGGTGCGCAAAAACTTCGGTTTTCGCGATCTTGATTCCATGTTCGCCCTGGTGGAGACCTGCTTTCCATTCCATCAGATTATCTCCACCCGGCCGGCGAAGAGTCTTCCCAAGCTTGTGGGTGCTTTCTTCAACAATTGGAATGAAGGTGATTCCGTGTCTACCCACACCGTCTCCCTCGGAACCCAGAAGGCCATGATCACCATCAACATTCTTGACGCCGTGAAGGCTGCCTTTGGTATTGGGGAAGGAGGGACGATGCAGCTCTCAGAAATTTCTCGAGATCAACTCCAGCAGGTTGCAGACCGCGTGCTGATTGAGCAAAGGCAGTACGTGCCAATATCCTTCAAGAGGAACGAGCTCCGCCCTAAATACCGCCTCTTGATGGATTTCGTGCAGAAGTGCTTCTTAGGGCACATCGGGAATCACGACCAGGTCACCCCATTGAAGTTTCAATTAATGGCGGCCGTGATCCTCGACCTGCCCATTAGTTGGGCCAAGTTGATGGTCTCCCTGCTCTGGGAAGAAGCCAGGCAGATCGTCTGCGAGACAGAGGGAGAGGCCGTGGTGAAAGTATCTCTCCACAACGAGAAAAGGCCGATTCGCCTTGGGACGAAGGCCACCTGCATTATCATTTCCTTCTTCAAAAATA